>NQII01000505.1:424600-560937 GCA_002778355.1 Clitarchus hookeri
ACGCACACACACAGACACACACACGCGCACTGGATCAACTGTTGTGGTGGGAGCTGGCAGAGAGCACCAGCACTAGAAGGTTTTAGGGCGAGCTGCCCAGGAACAACTGATGTTTCTTAAGGGTGCGTGTCCTTACACGCTCGTGGTCGGTGTGCACCTCGGTTCTCTTTGGACATCGGGCAACTCTGGCGGGGGGGGTCTCTCCCTTCGCTTGCACTGGCTGCGCTCTCTCTGGGAAGGTGAGAGGCTGGGGTAGCTTTCTTTGGTTGCGGGTGGTATCCGCCGCTCGCTTAGAGGCAATATACGAAGCCAGCTGGTATCCTTTCTCACAGTGTTTAATGGGCGAGGGCGACTTATGTGACTGATGCTTTATTGCTGTTCTAGTGTACATGTGCTGTACTAGTGTACTGTATTAGTGTACATGCATTAACCTATTTCTTAATAAATAACATTTCTCCTTTCCCAAAAGGTGTTTGATATTGTAAAGTTTCACACTCTTATTTTTACATAATATTCCACTTGCTTGGTGCGTATACATTATTTGGCGAAAAATGGGTTTTGTACATGCTCTTCCAGGACACCATTTTATTCAGAATACTTGTATCTACAAAAATAAGGTACTATTTTAATAACAAATCCTTTGGTTTTCCTGCAAAAAATTACTGAAAATGGACTCGGCACTTGGTAAAACTAATGCGACGCTCAATGTTTCAAACATCAAGGTATTTTGGTGACAAGAGGACATTGAGTATATACTTATGAGGTGTAATGTTATTGTTGAGACATCTGGCTATTGAATTAAATAAATATTTTATTTAAAAATGAAGTTGATTTTATTTTAGAGAAAGAATTGGAATTTTAATAAAACTGAATTGGAACTGGAAAATCACTGAATCGCAGCTTATTGTTTTTCAGTGAATTGGCACATCCCTAATTAATAGTGCATTAATAATTTATATAACTAACTTCATCAACACAACCTTCATGTTTAGCTTGCTTAATTTATGATAAGATCAAAACTTAAAATGCCACGCACATTCTTTTGCTTATGTGAAAGTTGTTTTGCCAAGGTGGAGATGTGCAATCCAGCATAATCATCCAAATACTGATTGACTAAGGGAAGAGTACCATGTTGGCCAGCACTGCTTTCCACCACCCTTGAACACCTTCAAGGGTCAGATTAGGAGGTGAAATATTACGTGTCCAGCCACGCAGAGAAGTCCAAATCAGATATATTTGTGTAAGCAAAGAAACACTACTCTGGTAGCTCACAATTTTCTGTGCTGCTGTAGAAGGGGTTCAAATTACATTTCCCACCGGTTGCTAACGCAGGATCACTAGTGTTGGGGAAAACAGGGAAGATCTGGAAAAGTCAGGGAAATACCAGGAAAATTTATGAAAGGTCAGGGAATTTATATTTAATTGTTAGAAATGCATTTAATAAAGAGACAAAATATTTAATAATAGCACTTATGCTGTATGTCATCTCTGGTTTGTACCACCTTTGTAGGAAGGTTGAAAACTTGGTGGGCAATTTTGTCACTTTATGTGTGGTCATAGCAGTTATTGTACAGAGTTCTGTCAGAATTTTTTTTTTTTGTTTATACAGCAAGCATTGACACTGTTTGAAAGAGTGATTTTAGTTGCTAGCATAGTTTTCTGTAAATATTAAATGAAATAATAATTCAAACACTTGTAGTGGTTCTTAGTAAATTGCTACTTTGTATTGTGACATTGTTTTTGGTCCTGAGAAAGTTAGTATTCCACCTCGTCACTTTTTTTTAATTTACCAGCTTTGCACATACTTTCAGTTTTTTTTTTTTTTTTTTTACAAAAAAATTTAACTGCTATGAAAAATATTGTAAATGAAGACTGTAATCCTACATTGGTGATGAAATAACACAAAAATGTGCCTAATTNGCATTGACACTGTTTGAAAGAGTGATTTTAGTTGCTAGCATAGTTTTCTGTAAATATTAAATGAAATAATAATTCGAACACTTGTAGTGGTTCTTAGTAATTTTACTGCTATGAAAAATATTGTAAATGAAGACTGTAATCCTACATTGGTGATGAAATAACACAAAAATGTGCCTAATTNACTGCTATGAAAAATATTGTAAATGAAGACTGTAATCCTACATTGGTGATGAAATAACACAAAAATGTGCCTAATTTTTGCTGTGTGTGATGATCAGGGAAAAGTAACACAATATATGGATAAGTCAGAGAATTTGTTATAAGCATACTACTAGCCATCCTGTGATACAATACACCTTAGTTGTAGCATTGAGGCAGTGTAGGCACTGTCCATTAGAACTCTCATTGTGACCACTGGTCCGCAGTGGCCTACAGGTTGCTTTGATTATGGATGTACAAAACATAGGTGCCTATCAGATGCCACCTCAATGCCTTTGTTTCCTAGTTGCTTTAGATGTATCTCCAGCCATTACTGCCTCAAAATATTCTGGCATCTTCATTAATCTCTCTAAATTGTTATTTTAATAAATTATTAAATATACTATTTTTGGCTTGTGGTTACTAGTAAAGAGTGTATTTAAACATTTTGTAAATGTGCAAATAATTTTTTTTCAGCGCTATCCAGAATACTACGACGTTATAGAAAATCCTATTGATCTGAAAATGATAGCAACAAAGATACAGCAAAACAAATACACAAGTATTAATGACATGGAGAAGGATTTACTTCAGATGACAAAGAATGCCTGTCTGTTCAATGAACCAGGCTCCCAGATATATAAAGATGCAAAAGCACTGCGTAAAATCATTGCTGGGAAAAAGACCGAAGTAGAGCATGGGAAGTTGGAGCATGGCAAGTTTGTTCCAGGAAAAACTAGCGAAAGAATCAGGTAAGCATTGAAAGTTAATGAAAGCTTTTCATTGGGAAAATAGTGAAAATACTGCTGCAGTACTTAGCATGTAGCTGTGCTTGTTGCAGAAACCATGCACTGTTGGTAGTAGAGTATACACTTGGTAGTGTAATTATGATCATGGGAATTTTGTCTGGTGCTGTCATGAATGTATGTCTTGTGCTTGTTATTGCAGAAGTTATTTATAGATTAGTGCAGTTTGTAGTACAGTGAAATCTCATTGATACAATCCTGAAGGAATAATAATTTTGGCACTTTTTAATAATGAGGTTTGTATTAAACAAGCCNGAAATCTCATTGATACAATCCTGAAGGAATAATAATTTTGGCACTTTTTAATAATGAGGTTTGTATTAAACAAGCCAAGGCAAAAAGAAGTAAAAAAATGTACTCATTAATTGACTAGTGTAAAGTTACTAGTTTGTAAAAATTTGTCTAACGAGGACATGTGAGACGAGAATAACCGGTCACTTCTCCGGGAGCAACTGATTACNTAGTTTGTAAAAATTTGTCTAACGAGGACATGTGAGACGAGAATAACCGGTCACTTCTCCGGGAGCAACTGATTACGACATTCTGGAACCTTTATTAATTGTGATTATCTATGTTGTTAGGAATATTGTTGCTCGACAACTACCCTACTAGCCACTGTTATACAGGGCTAGAAATACGTAATGGCACACATGCATTTTTTAAGTCCCATACAGTAATCGTACTAGATGCTGCTCATCCGAAAGGTTGTTTGTTGGTATTGTTGATGTTACAGACAAATAAAACTCTTGTTTGATTTGATTTTCATTGCACAATTAATTTATCGAGCAATCATGTTTGTTTCACAACCAACACCAATGCAACAAAAGAGTCAAAACCTTACAATACATTGTATTTTGCAATTTGCAGAGCACATTTATATCTTCGTTTTTTCTGCTCAATGTGTGCAGTGAGGTACGTGTAGGAACCTCTGCTTGACATCTCCCAGTGGATGACACAACCTACCCCTTTACAGCTACAGTCACATGCCTATGAAAACGTCTTTATATCTCAAAAAGTACTTGTCAGATTTCAAAACAATCATTTCACTAAACTCGCAGCTTGATAACATGTTGTGCTATTGGGAGAAATTAGTATATTCCCATTTAAAAAATCAAAGATATCATTATCTCGGTAATTAATTACATCTTGGAACAGACATAGACAGTGCCTTATGAGTCCTGTAGTGCCATTTACAAATTCAAAATAAAAATTTTGATACCTTCAGTGGTTTGGAAGATATTTCGGGTGAACATCTTAGCTGAATANTTTACAAATTCAAAATAAAAATTTTGATACCTTCAGTGGTTTGGAAGATATTTCGGGTGAACATCTTAGCTGAATTACCCTGTACACTTTAGTAAATTACTATTATTAAGAGTACAATTACTCACCATCCATCCTTTCACATTTTATGGAAGTTTTCTGGGAAAGTGTTCGGTTTCTTTGATGTTACGAAAATATCTCGAATTTTACACATTTATGTAATTTTATTAAGTAAAACTTACGCTGCTGCTAAGTTGTGTGATCTAAACATCCTAATAGTATCTGTGTATTCAAATATTTTGCTCGAAGTTTGTGTATTAATTTTGGTGTATCAATACAGATTTATGAGAGCATTCAAAGCTGTTAAAGAACTTCGTATCTGTTGATTTTTCCTACTGATGGAGATTTTGGTGTTTGTAAACAAAGCACCTTAAGTGGCTGTGTGTTTACTAAATATTATTTCGAAATGTAATAAAAAGTTTGTATCGTAAGTACTAATTATTTGTGCTGTCATTATGCCAGGAGATCTGGAGAAACTATATGGGGTGTAAGTTACAATTATATGTTTCTGATTTGATTTGCAACCTTTCATTTGTTCTGTAAAAGGTTATTATGTGAGCACAATGTTCTGTAGTAAGATTAATATAAAATAAATTATTTTTTGCCATATGTGTCATAAATGTTGCAGTTAAGAATTTCCATGCAGCATTAAGATATTGATTGAATGGGTGAAACAGTATTGTTGTTTCAGTTGATGCCATTGCAATCTTAATCTTGAATAGACACTAATTTGCTAAAGCTTGGAACTGTTACTGTAAATAAGTACCCTATAAAAAATTGTAGTACTGATTAAAATAGATGTTGCAAAATTTGTGTCCCCAAATATTTTATCTGTGCTTGCATTCATTGCTTTTGTATTTGTAACATTTAATTCAGTCTGAACAAGAAGGTGAAACTAAATACATGCTTATGAATAAATGTAAAAATCAGTTCTCAGCTCTCAATGACATTTTAGCTTTTACTGCAACTGGAACAGTGATGCTGAATGGTTTCAGTTAGCAAAGGTTCATTGTAGTGACAGTTTTATGAGTACAGTGAAATATGGCATGTAGGAAAAAGTGTGTTGTTATTCAGTATAGCAGTGTCCAATGCGATAAAGAAGAAATATAATTATAGGCCTTTTTTTCAGTGAAATTGTAGTATCTGTTTTCAATTTGAAGTGCAGAAAATCAGTTATATGCTAAGGAATGAGGGCAAGAAGCTACTGATAACTAATAGCCTACTTTCCTCTACATGGGTGCAAATAAATTTTAGTAAAGTTCTTGAAAGCTTATAGGGTAGGTAGGCATTGACATCTCATTTACAGCAATAATATTAGAGATGAAACCAGAAACATGTGAAACAGTACAAATATAATTAAAATACACGAATGACTTACCCGGGATTGGAATTCGGAAAAACTCGTAAAATTAAGCTAGCTTGCAATCAACTGCATCATGAAGGTAGGATTTGGAGCATCAACTTCGGATGTAATCAGTGTAATGTTTTGAATGATAGGGTTCACTAACCTAAAAAATTTACTTGGTGATCATTTTGAATGTAGGTGTCTGAGCCACTAAAACACATTAATTTACATGGCCTACCATAACTCTACTTGTGTGAAAAATTTGATGGAAATCGGTTGATTGGTCACAGAGATGGCATAAAAGCCATAATTTTTATAAATCGGGTTATCTTACAAAATTGCTTAAAAAGAGGCTCTGCACACTTTTGTAATATATAATGTTAGCAAAAAAAGTTTGAGTGGAATTGTTAAATAGATATGACAAACATGCAAATATTTATATGGCCGCCATTTTTCAAGTATTACCTGACCCCATTTAAATCGTATTACTATACTTGATCTTCTATACGTGTGCAAAATTTTGTGGAAATTAGTAGAATTATTCTGCAAATATGACAAAATATTCAATTTATTCACCTGACACTATATTGCAAAAAATAAAATCCGGCAAAGGAGGATCTCTGTATGCATATAGGTTAATTGGTCCTCGAGAGATGGCATAAAAACTCTATTGATCATGTGACAATCTACATAAATAGAGGGCAAAAAGTTTATATATTAGCACATTCGATTATTGTCCTAGATAAAATATACGAAGTTAAATTTATACCTCTTTCATAGTTTCGTACATATAGCACACTAAGCTCAAATGTTTGAGTACGCGCCATTCAGAGAATAATAAACTTCTTCAGCAAATTTTAAAGAAATTGGTTGATTGTTTCCCGAGATACGGCAAAAGAAACCAAATTAATTCATGTGGGGCTATCTTACAAAATGGCGGGAAAAATGAGGCTTTGCATAGACAATTTTGATGGATATAACTGATACTATCAGCATACATAGTTAAGTTTAAATTTGTTGTGCAGTTTCATAGATTAAAAATTTGAAGCTAAAATGTTAATATGACTGCCATTTTGAAAATATGTATGTCTGACCCACTCAAAATTTATCAGTTTACATAGCCTGCCATAATACTATTTGTTTGCCAAATTTTGTAGAAACTGTTGTTTTTTCGTAGATCACACAATTTCAATTTGTCAAGTGATACATATCTTACAAAATGACTGAAAAAAGAGAATTTGTGTGTACACATTTGATTTTTGTAATATATACAGCCATCATACAAAGTTTTGTTGGAATTAATTACATGGTTTCGATGATTAAAATACAAAACTAAACTAGCTATATAGCTGCAATTTTGAAAATAAGTGTCTGACATACCTAAAACATATCAGTTAACATTGCCTACTGCAGTACTACTTGGTTGCCAAATTTGTTAGGAATGAGTCAATTGTTTCCCAAGAAATTTCACAACTTGATTAATTTATGTAGTGCTATCTTACAAATGGTGGAAAAAAGTAATACAGTTCATTTACTTTTATTTACTTGGCCTATCACAGTGTATTACTTGCCAAATTTGAAGAAAATTAGTTGTGTAGTTTTCCAGATACATAAAAGCTTTAATTTTTATTTGATGCTCTTCCAAAATGGTTGACAAAAATGGTTCTTGTTTGGCTTATATGATGCATGTAATAGATACTGTAAGCATACAAAATTTGGTTGAAATTCATGAAACGTTTATGGTAGTTATACCAAATAAACCTAAAATATTTGTATAGCCGCCATTTTTAAAATAATTGTCTAAGCTCAATTGCTGACATTTACTTAGCCAATCATAGTATTACGTGCCAAATTTGGCAAATATGTGTTTAGTAGTTTTATATGTAGATATAATGTAAAAGCTTTATTTTTTTGTGTGTTGCTATCTTCTAAAATGGTCGACCAACAACATTATTCATTTTTCAATTTAATGCTTACAACTTGCGCTGTCAGCATACAAAATTTGGTTAAAATCGGTTGAATGGTTTTTGAGATATGACATATCGCTTTAAATTTTTTAATGGCCACCATTTTGAAAGTTAGAGCCCGGCGTGGTGAAAAACTACAAAAGTCAGGTAGTACTATATGTGTACCGAGTTTGATGAAATTGGGTTCCCGCGTTAAAAAATTGAAAGGGACACACACACACACAGACACGAAAGTGATGTCATATGTCTTTCTTTCCTTCTTGTGAAGAAAACATTTCTTCTTAAAGAGTAAAGAAAGATGCATTTTATTATTTGAAAGTGATAGTGATTCGCTTAGAGATAAAAAGTAATGACTTGATAACATTAGATTTTTCAGTTTTGTATATGTGTAGCCAGACATAACATCCTAACAGTAGATATACATTTACATAGGTATTGTAAATTAACATTAGTCCAGTACCTGTTTTTAAGAACTTTTTCATCTTAAATATTTTTGTACGTAATTATATTTTCGCATATTTGGCATGAATGGGATTATAAGGATGACAGTGTGTTTTGAGCACTGGGATTGTAATATCCTATTTAAGTGTGTAAAAACTTCCACTTTAAAAAAGATTATGGATCTACACAAAGTTACAAATACTTGTAATAATTCTTCATTGTTAGCAGAAATTTCTGAGACTGTAAATTATCTATAAAAATTTTATCATGGACATGGACAAATCATTTAAATTGTAATTAATTTGCATATTTGCAGTGTGTATTGTCTTGAGGGTTAAGATAATTTATGGTAAATGCATATTGTGTATCAGTTACAAAGGGTTATTAGAACCTAACTGTAATAGATATAGATTTTACATCCACCAACTGTTAACTACGTATTTGTAAAACCATAGGTTTGTTACTTATTTCACAAGACCATAAGTGGCTGTTTTCTTTGCTTTTTATTGTTTCCGTGTGATAACATTTAATATAGAGTCCCTCATCCTTTACCTTCCCTTATTTTCCTTGAAATCAATTTATTTCAGGTATGGTTTATTTCATGTTTTTGAAAATTATTTTTTCTACCAGACATTTTAATGTAGGGGACAGTGTTGTCACCATTGTGTGGTGGCAATAATTGATATCCTTTTAACTAAGGATCAGTAATAAGTTAGGTAGTGGTGTTTTCAGGAATAAGAGACTGAGGGGAGTACAGTCTCTTTCTGCAATCACTGCAGCACTTAGAGATGAGGACGAAGATAGTGATGAAGGGGAAACTATGGATGAGGAACCAGAGTTGGAGGATGCGGATAATCCTCGCTGGCAGCTCTATGAAGCAGTTAAGAATGCGAGCAGTCCTGGAGGTAATTGTGTGTTATGTATTTTTCATTAGTGATTGGACTATTTGACTATTGAGTCTTCAGATTGAGTAATTCTGGCAATGTTAAGCATTAAAAATTTTAAATTGAGACATTTATAAGTTTTATTAGATTCTGGAATTCTGTTTTGCTGCAATTTGTCATTTTAATTTCAATATTAATACAGTTATATAATAATTGTTATTTGTTGTATTTACTTTTGTGGATTAAAAAAAAACTNGCAATTTGTCATTTTAATTTCAATATTAATACAGTTATATAATAATTGTTATTTGTTGTATTTACTTTTGTGGATTTAATAAAAAAAACATTTTTTTGGAGATATTTAAACTGCAATGTATTTCAGTTAGTAGCAACTGGTATTTATTGTGCAGATGTTTAACTTAACAGGCACTTTTTGTAGCTGTGGAAATGCTAGGGTTTTATTTTTCAGGTTAACCATATGAAGAAATTAATTAAAACTGTATACCAAGATGTTATATGAGTTTGCTAATTTACATAGGTGCATATTCACACAAATTTATTGACCGGAAGTATCCGTAACTTAGTAAAACAGCAGCTGTATGTTTGTCTGTGACTTTTCGTTTAAAGTGATACTTAAAAGAGCAGTTTACTTTACATTTATTAACAATAAATAAGAAATTATAAAAAGTAGGTGAGGGCACATTTTTTTGGGGTTAACATACTTTGCAAAGTTAAGCAGTCTGTAGCACTACTAATACTAGTTTCATGTTACAATACTAGAATTTNTAGGTGCATATTCACACAAATTTATTGACCGGAAGTATCCGTAACTTAGTAAAACAGCAGCTGTATGTTTGTCTGCGACTTTTCGTTTAAAGTGATACTTAAAAGAGCAGTTCACTTTACATTTATTAACAATAAATAAGAAATTATAAAAAGTAGGTGAGGGCACATTTTTTCGGGGTTAACATACTTTGCAAAGTTAAGCAGTCTGTAGCACTACTAATACTAGTTTCATGTTACAATACTAGAATTTTAATTTCGTTAAATATTATGACAATGGTTTTGTAATTTTTTATAGCTCAAAAATGCATAAAATATTAAGTCATGATGGTGTTGTGTTTTGGCTTTGATGCTGTCTAGAACATAAAATTCAGCCAAACAATTTATTGTTTTATACGTTATGTGT
Organism: Clitarchus hookeri; assembly: GCA_002778355.1. Classification (NCBI taxonomy): domain Eukaryota; kingdom Metazoa; phylum Arthropoda; class Insecta; order Phasmatodea; family Phasmatidae; genus Clitarchus; species Clitarchus hookeri. Next base: position 434,674 of record NQII01000505.1, read on the forward strand.
GATGGCTAGGAGGCTAAGGTATGTGTTTACTTCAGCAAGGTTGTAATGCGTGTCAGGTCAGGTACACAGGCTCGGGTCAGACTCCAATGAGGTGGAATCTGAAGGATCTGGCGCTTGGCCTTAATAAATAGTTCCTCGAACAGGGTAGGACGTCTTCAGGGAACGCAGTTTGGCTGTGCAAGGTGCGGCCTCCGCAGCTGGGGTAAGGGCAACTGCTGGCTGACCTTTCACAAGCCTCACCTGGGGCTGACATGTGCTCAACAACTGCGGTACTGGGGCCGGTCCACATGCAGGGGCTGCAGTCTGCAGGGGTGTTCCAGCGATGTCTCTCACTGGCTGCTTGGTCTGGATGCCTGGGCAGGCGCTGGTGGATGTCCAGTTTCCGGTGTCTGGGTCAATTAACAATACCAGGGGCAGGCCCAGTCGGATGTAGGTGACTACAAGAAGCGCAGCTGCGGGGGTTTTGCAGTCAACTCCCTATCTGCCTTTTTTTCAGGGGACTTTCAAAAAATTTCCATACATGCAGGATTTCTGTAGATGAGGGTTCCGACATGTACATCAATAAAATACAATTTCTGACCTTATTATACTTTATTTTGAGTATAATGAGAGNTCAGGGGACTTTCAAAAAATTTCCATACATGCAGGATTTCTGTAGATGAGGGTTCCGACATGTACATCAATAAAATACAATTTCTGACCTTATTATACTTTATTTTGAGTATAATGAGAGCTGTACATTATCTGTGAATAAAGTTTAGCTAATAAAGACAATATAAAATGGGAATTAAAAAAAATTATTACTGTGAATAATACATTAAAAACATTTCACCTCAGCTTGTTTAGATAAAGAATAGAACACTTCGAAATACAGTATATAATTGCAACAAATGCAAGCCAACCTAAAACTTTCAAACCCTCTGAAAATGAAAATAATATGACACTGAATGCAAGGCAAATTTTGATTGTCCCGTGTGCACAAGATCAGTTGAGGGGACGCTGAGATAAAATTGATCGGGTAGCATGTTCACGGCGGCAGGAGGAGTGAAACCATACACCTCCATGCCGATATATGTTGGTAACACCTTTCGTGCATGGCAAATATCTTGTCTTTTAAAGTAATTAATTATACTTCACTGCAAAATNTATATGTTGGTAACACCTTTCGTGCATGGCAAATATCTTGTCTTTTAAAGTAATTAATTATACTTCACTGCAAAATGAACTTGTAATCTTGAGAGCAAAATAAATAAATTAATAAAGTGATTAAAATGTATTTTTAATATTTTAATAATTAANGAACTTGTAATCTTGAGAGCAAAATAAATAAATTAATAAAGTGATTAAAATGTATTTTTAATATTTTAATAATTAATCATCATTTAAATTCACGTCCTCTGATTTTCCAGTACACATATCTGTCGCGAGTTAAGCTGCACTTAGGCTTGGTGCTTACCCATTATTAGACAACTAAGGGTGTCAAATAGGCCTTTGCAGGCTGTCAGTTTATAAAAAAAAATGTGTGTCTATTGAAATAAATTAATATAAATCCTTTGATCCTCTCCCCTCCCCCCTCCGCTACATGAAGTTACTGAAAATGAACTTTATGCTTGGTAATACAAGTCACTCGATGTTCAAATAATTTTTGACTGCAAGGGGAGGTCAAGTATATGCTTCTAGGCATATCATTTTATTCGTGAAGAGATGATGTCCATAGAGTTAAATTAATATTTTGTTTGATAATCATGTTGGTTTTACTCCAGATACAATTTAACACCAAACTTTACTGGAAAAACTACTTTTAATCACAAAAGAAAACCTCTTTGCAAATAATAATTCCTCGTTAAAATGTATTGTGTAACATTTTAAGGCAAAACCATTTGCTTTGAAATACTAGTGTAGTGATTATATGTGCAACTATTTTGAGCAATGGATTATCCTAAAAAATTTACGATCGTCTGGCGCTTTTTATTTGCTTTGTAGCCACGTGTGTCAAGTGTAGGCAACCATCTTGAAGGAATGTAAGGTGTGGGAGAAAGGTGCCTGGCTGAGAGAGACAGAAAGAAGAGGGGGAGAGAGAGGTCGCAAGGTCGCCACGCGGGTTGCTAGGTAACAATTCTTGCGGGAAATCTGATGTGATGAGACCANGGAGAGAGAGGTCGCAAGGTCGCCACGCGGGTTGCTAGGTAACAATTCTTGCGGGAAATCTGATGTGATGAGACCAAAATATACTTTGATCGAGCAACATCCGATAAACGATACAAGCGGTAAGCATTATCATTATTTATTTAGGAGTTTTGCCGGGACCACTGAAAATTAACTGTGGATATGGTTTATCGATACATGTGTTTTCGGTACCAGAGTCCACTGTAATAAGGNAGGCAGCTGAAGGCTGGTGTGGGTGGGTTACCCAGAGAGCAAGGACAGCAGCTGTCCTTTTGTTGCTCCACCTGATGCCCGTCCTGCTGGTGAACGACATGTACGGGAAGGTTCTACTGGTCACATGCGCAACGCAGTGCCAGGCAACGGTTCTCTATATAAAGTGTACCCAAAGGTGAGTAGGTCACTCCTTATCAGGCCTGGCACTCTGTCCGGCTAGTCTATACGTGGTGGACGAAGTGGGTTAACTGACTCGGGGTGGCCTATCTGCCTCGCCGTGTAGTCTTTCTATCAGGAGACTTTATCATACTGTGCACCAGATACCTCTACGTAACCTGTCCATGGTATGGATGGCCAATGAATATGTGGTGTTTGGCGATGTACGTGTTGTCCTTTTTAGGGGACAGTCCGCAGTCTTACTCTAGAGTCTGAAATCAGTTTCAATGTGCTGGGGTTCCCTGCCACTCCCTTGCGGGATGAAACTTACCAGGATTGATGCTAGGTACAGTTCGCTCAAGGAATGATACTCGATGGTTAGACTGAAATATGTGTTTATTCCATCCAGAATAAACACGCTGACCCATACTAACTCTTGCATCTTACCAATTCACTAGGTAACCTACGGAAGTGCAATTAAAGTGACAGGTGAAGGAGCCTTTTGGGATAACAAAAGCAATAACTAGGTAGCTATGAAAACAACTATACTCTAACTGAAGTCTGTTAGTCGTGAAGGGACTCTGGTACTATTGTTGTGTAAGTGTGGTAGTGGTGGGGCGTAATGGCAATGTCAGGGGGGGGAAGTGTTGACTCTTCGGGGCTGCAACTGGTGCTTAAATACGTCGGGTGCTGGTCACAGGTAGTCGCATGTTGTTTACGTTAGGGCTTCTCGAGAGGAGGGTGAGTAGAGGGCTTCAGCACAACTTGTGCTGAAGCAAGCGACTCCTCGGGGAGGAGAGGGTTGGCAGAGTCGCAGCTCTGGAAGGTGCTAGGGTGAGCTGCCCGGTGTCAACTGACGTTCCTTGGGAAGTGTGTGGCCTTATATACTTGCGACCGGCATGCGCCTCGGGTCCCTGTTGACCTTCAGGTGGCTTTGGTTGCTACTCCCGTCTCTTCTTGGGCAGTGCGGCCTAGTTGCGCTTTCTCTGGGATGGCGAGACGCTGGGGTAGTTTTCCTTGTTTGCAGGTTGCATCCGACACTCAGTTTGGAGCAACACACTTGCGTTGCTTCGTTCAGAATTTGTGTGCGGTGGGCAAGTATTTAATGCTTGCTTAGGGGCAACTCACTTGTATTGCCTCGTGGTTATCCCTTCTCACTGGAAATTACTAGACGGGGCGATATGGTTGACTTACTTTTGTGCTTGGAACGGCTCTCCTGGTGTTGTACGTTTCCAAGGAGGCTTTCTGCTAGCCTTGGAAGCGGTTTGTCTTGAGTCATGTCTTCGTTGGGGTACGTGTTGTGCATATGATGATGCAGAAAATTCTCTGAATTGTATCAACTGTGATAAAAAAATAAACAAAAAGGCATTACATCATCTTTGTCTACTGTTGTGTGCCCAAAACCTCTTAAGAATAATGATTTTGATAAATCATTGCTTTTGAAAGAATAAGTCACTGCACAAAACATAAGTAAGTACCTCATTATTTGTTAACCTGAAAGTACGTCCATCGTGTTTTTGGAAATGTTGAAAAATCGCCTAGATTGATCTAATTCCTGTATACAGGTTGTATCTAAATTCAACTAACTAAGAAACTTGTTTTTGCATGTTAATCATAGAAAAGAAGTTGAAAACATATTTATGACCTATGGTCTTAAGTNTAACTAAGAAACTTGTTTTTGCATGTTAATCATAGAAAAGAAGTTGAAAACATATTTATGACCTATGGTCTTAAGGGCATTTAGGAAGCTTGCGACATGCAAGCAGAGTCTTTATGATGGCGGTGTACTCTTACCCCCCACTACTCATACGTCGATGCAGGGGACAGTTTCCTTCATCTTCAATAGGCATGAGTGTCAAAGCTGGCAGATATCAGGCGGGAGATTAAGAGAAATGGAACAGGGGTGTGCGGGTAGTAGGTTGAGAGTAATATTTACAAAATCGTGTGTGTGTTTCACAAATGTATTTCAATCTAATTTTAATATTAAACTGTAATAGTTATTACAAAAAAAAGNAAATCGTGTGTGTGTTTCACAAATGTATTTCAATCTAATTTTAATATTAAACTGTAATAGTTATTACAAAAAAAAGACATTTCATACATTATTTGTGAAACAAAAAATGAACTTAAGAGATATGGTGGGAATATGCCGCTAAGCTACTATTACATTATAAAAAGTAGACAAAATGCTCAAGTACTCACATGGCAGTACTTGTAGATCAATTAGATTGTGTAGATCGTAGACTGTGTATCTTACACAAATGCAAATGACATTTTAGAAATAACATACACCCATAATTTATTTTGCAAAACATTTTGTATTTTATATACTACACTTATTTTAATTAACCTCAGTGCTGTTGAAGTAATTTGTTATGACGTGCATAACTTCAATTAATTTAAAACATTTTCTTAACAGATTGACTTTATGAAATCATTTCAAATCAATGTTATTATTGTGTATACAAGTTTTGTAAGGATTTTAATTACGTTTTGTTTCATTACGAAAGCTTTTGTTTTGGGAAATTGCAATTTTCACTGTTTGCAAAAACGTCTACGCCGGCATGCAGTCGCATGTATGCACACTGTTGTTACATCCAAAAATATTCCACATAATACATTTTCTGCAAAAATGTGTTTTTTTCAGCATGTGATAATTGCTAATGCAACTTGAAAGTATATAGTTGTCCAAATAATTGAGCATTATTACTTAGACAAGTGGATGCTAGACGTGACCAATTATTAAGATAAGTGCAAGTTATATAATGTACTAATAATCATTTAAAAGACATTAAAAAACTGTGGAGTGACAGAATTTTTATTTGGTGAGCAAACACATGTGTCTGGTTGCATGCTGTTTTATTTTGTTAAATAACATTTACGGGCGCAAGTGGAAAAATAATATGTATACTGTATACAACAGTGCCACAATGTTGCATAGTTTTACAATTATATTTATTGTCTAATTATTACTATTTTGAGCTATTTTATGAGCATTAATTTATTGAGACTGGCATTAAATTTCATTTAGCATAGAAATACATTTTGAAGACTCCAACATTTTCCTTTAAACTAATATATATACTGCATTTGGCATATTTTCACTTACGTGTTCGCCATCTTGACTTTTTGTCGTGAATATAGGATAAATTCAACCAAAGGAAGTATGAAGTCATTAAAATTCAATAATCATACACATGTGATGAGTAACGCTGTATTGTTCTTCAACGAAGTTTGTTTGGAATCAGCCCCCTGGTTTACCAGGTGTTCTGCATAACTGAAACGTTCAAATGCCCTGAAGAATGCTGTCATTTGCTGGCTTATGACGGATTGTTCCCAGGTAAGCCTCTGGGTGTCATTTTGTTGGATGTGTGGCAATTATGTTATGGTATGCACTGCTTACATTACCACCAGTACGTTTTACATCATCCAATCCTGCACTCGCATGGACAAGAGGAGGAGGGTCTAATGTCTCCCGATCTACCTTTTTGGCAACACATGGAGCTAGAAGCTACACTTGCCAGCAGGTAGCCAGGATTGGTGTCTTGGGCACAGTTGTGGTTGAATGCAAGGCCGTGAATCCGACATTAGGGCCTGGCAGTTTGTGTTTGGCTAATCTGCCTCGAGGTACAATTAGTTGGTCACCCAGAAGTGGCCACTTACAATTCCAGGCAGCCATTTGGGTTTTTCAGCCGTGTTTCAGATCTGGTTGGGTTAAGAAACTAGCAACAGAACAACACAGTGTGTATTCTGAAATGGCCGTTTATTACAACTCCATAATGCTGCCCTTCACGTCAACACAATGCTCCCACCAACGTGAACCAGGTTTAATTCCCGGCAGAGCCACTGCTGGATTTTTGTGTTTGTGAATCGTGCTTGGATGATGGTGCTTGTTATTGGGTTTTCTCAGGTGTATCCTGTTTCCCCCCACCCTTGCATCCCAGTGCTGTTCNTGTTATTGGGTTTTCTCAGGTGTATCCTGTTTCCCCCCACCCTTGCATCCCAGTGCTGTTCCATACCCACCTCGCTTCAGCCTCATCAGCTCTCAAGACCCCAATGTTAAAAGAGCCGCCCAAACCTGTCCAGTCCACTCCATTCATAACACAGGGTACACCTAGTGCGGACCTCACANAATGTTAAAAGAGCCGCCCAAACCTGTCCAGTCCACTCCATTCATAACACAGGGTACACCTAGTGCGGACCTCACACAGGACCAGTTCCTTACCAGTAACTGCCATAACAGTCTAACAGCAACAACAGCCAAAAATATGATCAAGTAGTAGAATGGTTGAATGCTCAGTCCACATGAGTCACTGTGTACTCGCGTATATTACATTCAGGTGGTCTGGCCGAGTGATATAAGGGGGCACTGCAATGGAGACTAGTACATGCAGGCTGAAAATGTAGTTCCTGATGATATTAAGCAAAAGCATTACTTGGCCACGCGCCTCTGTATCACGTATGAAAGATTTTCTCTCTTTTCTTGCCTGTTGACGTCACGTGCAGTTGGATGGCGGACCATCTTCTCTATACAGACAAATGATCTGGCAAGTACCACGCACCTGGTGGGCGGGGAAAACTGACCACACACTTACAAGATAGGTCTGTCATAAAATGGCAGTTCAAGCATAACGTCGTAAATTATTATAAATAAATTGATACCAATGCTTATGATTAGGTACAGCATACTCAATTGCATAGTGTTATTTGCTTTGGCAGGTGTGTGAATTTTTTCAAATACTTCATGGGCAAATGATTATTGCTTGAAATCTTTGTTGAAAGGAGTAACCGATTTAAACACTCAGTGATAGGGAATAAATGATTTGACGATGTGTAGTAGTGGACATTTTTAGCATTATTTACATAGAGATTTTGTTGGGAACACAGAAGTATGCAATACAGTGAAACTTTTTTTTTTATNGGCAGGTGTGTGAATTTTTTCAAATACTTCATGGGCAAATGATTATTGCTTGAAATCTTTGTTGAAAGGAGTAACCAATTTAAACACTCAGTGATAGGGAATAAATGATTTGACGATGTGTAGTAGTGGACATTTTTAGCATTATTTACATAGAGATTTTGTTGGGAACACAGAAGTATGCAATACAGTGAAACTTTTTTTTTATATATATTTTTCAAGGGGACAAAGTAAAAAAGTGTAAAAAGTGAGAAATTGAAAATAGAAGGGACAGCTTGTCTCTGTTATTCTTCGTTTTCTAAGTTGGATAATATATATATTACAGAAATGTCTGTACTACGTCACGTTTTCTCTCAATAATTACAGCTTAACATGCAAGACTCAACATCAAAATATATACAAAAAGAAAATTGCAAAACAGTCACCATATGCATCTAAAAAACTGATTACAGTATAAACCCAACTATTCTGAACAGTAAAACCTTCACTGTCTAATCACAAAGCACTTATACACATTTTTAAACACAAAATTGTTCTGAATTTCCATTATTTTGTATATTTACATTTTTCTTTCCATCCACACTGCAGCATTTTTGTGATGATAATACCTTTTTAAGTGCACCGACAGGATTTTATAGTTCTTATGCCAGATTAACCCAATTTCCCGCAAACTCATCAGGCTTTGGTATTTTTTTATATTTATGATGTCAGTTGAGCAATGTGATAATGGTGCACTGGCTCAGTATCTTTNTATATATTTTTCAAGGGGACAAAGTAAAAAAGTGTAAAAAGTGAGAAATTGAAAATAGAAGGGACAGCTTGTCTCTGTTATTCTTCGTTTTCTAAGTTGGATAATATATATATTACAGAAATGTCTGTACTACGTCACGTTTTCTCTCAATAATTACAGCTTAACATGCAAGACTCAACATCAAAATATATACAAAAAGAAAATTGCAAAACAGTCGCCATATGCATCTAAAAAACTGATTACAGTATAAACCCAACTATTCTGAACAGTAAAACCTTCACTGTCGAATCACAAAGCACTTATACACATTTTTAAACACAAAATTGTTCTGAATTTCCATTATTTTGTATATTTACATTTTTCTTTCCATCCACACTGCAGCATTTTTGTGATGATAATACCTTTTTAAGTGCACCGACAGGATTTTATAGTTCTTATGCCAGATTAACCCAATTTCCCGCAAACTCATCAGGCTTTGGTATTTTTTTATATTTATGATGTCAGTTGAGCAATGTGATAATGGTGCACTGGCTCAGTATCTTTCTAGAGACTAGGAAAACGAACTCTCGTTACCGAGGATTTTAAAGGCAGTATGGGCTGACGCATTTGAACCGGGTGGCATCTGTCCCTGGCTCACCAGAGCAAGTAGCTTGGACACTGTGGATTATGTTATCCCTTTTCTGGCACGCCCGGTGATGAGGCAATGGAATAGCTGTGGATGCACAGCTATGCACTGTCAGTAATGTTACGTTATTAACAGATAAAACAAAAGGAATAGTAAAAGAATTACTATTTTAGCGGATTCTGTGTGTGTCCTGTAAGCACAGGCATGACCCGTAGATATAAGTATATTGATGTTGCTGTGAGGGGGAGGACAGGGACAGGTTCTGATGTGTCCATCCAAAAATGAACTGACTCTACCCGGGGTCGGTGCCTTGGGGGTTGACCCCTGCCGGAGTCCTATCGATTGATTGGCACCGCAAAGTGCACTTCACGGTTGACGGTGCTCGGGCTTATAGCGACTTGTGAAGAGGACCCCCTGATCCTCCTCGGGAGGAGTTGAGTGAGTGGCGTGAACAGCTACAGACGTCAACTTCCCCTCTGGATTCATATAATTCCCCTTGGAAGGCCCCTACGGCTCTCAATAAGGGACACAACCAGCTTGTAGCCTGAGAGTTGTAGTGACCCAATGTGTTTGTTCTCCTCAAGCCTCAGGAGCCTCAGAGAAAGGTTCTCTCTTCTCTTGCCACAGTAGCGCTAGAGGGCAGCATTACCAGCCAGCACTAGACACCAAACATTGACAAGAGGCGGCAGTGCTCTTCAATGGGGACGTAGTTATATTACCTTATGCGATTGTCATGCATGCACCTGGAAGTAGTTATTGGACATGCACATAGAAGGCAAAGCAGGTAAGGAAGCCGTAAAGCAAAAGAGAATGACCAGAACACAAATATGTAACTGGTAAATATATATCTCTGACCTGTGCCTGCTAACGTCTGATGGACGAGGGACCAAGTTTGCCAAATCTCTTTACAGCAGGGCGATAACTAGGTTCGAACAAAGTCTTAGGGTTAGAGCGACCCCAGTACACACTACGTCCAGCACGGACGAGACACGTAGGCCAATACTCATAGCATTCAAAGAAAGCTCCGTGACAAGAGCTTCTTACCATGCATTGAAAAATACAAGTTAAATGCAGTCAAAAGCAAATAAACTAATTTTATGTAGATACTGCTGAAAGTAATCGTATACGAGTAGATGGCGAGATAGCAAGAGTTACTGCTGTAGGCCTTCGACTGCTGGCTGCTAACTGATGCAAACTGCCTGCGAACGGCATTGTTTGGAGGGTATGCAATGAAATATATACCCTAGAGAGACGTGGCAAGCGAGGGGCGGGTGGAGCAAGTCTCGTGAAGGGGAAGCCTTCCCTGATGCGCGGGCAATATGTGTCATCGGTGCTTGCCTCTCAGGCGGCAAGGGCTTCACTCGGCTTGTAGAATGAAGCGGTAAGGAGGCGAAGTGAGTGATTGCGCTTGGTGCTACAGTGTGGAAGGGGGGAGCATCAGAGGCTGAGGCTTGTGAATGTAACCGACAGCGCTCGCGGCACATCATTTATTTAACTGAAAATGTTTGCCACCATTTTTTCGCCATCATGCTAAGTTAACTAGAATTAATATTATAAAAAACTGAAACTTTTTTAAACTTGATTCCCAAATGCCGCTTTGTTTACAGTACTGAAATTTATTTCCATAGACATCAACACGTGAAACATTGTGAACATACCATCATGATGCTGAAGTTGAATATCACTAGAGCTTGTAGTGGCAGTAAGATTCGAATATTGCTGCCATCTTGATTTCTTAGGGTTCATTGTACTCTGATCACGGTTCTGATCACCGCACACACTATTCCAAGTTGTGGTAGCGTGAGTTTCATGAACTTATTATTACTCTCTGGTGTTGGCAATGGTATCAACATTCTTTGTTTTGTTCATGATGTAATGAGATGGGGGAAAAAAATTCTGCTATGTAATTTGCGGGAAAGCAATGCATTAAACTTAAATGGGTGTAAATGGGACCGGGAAAAAACAACAAAATAAACGGGAAAACGTTAATACCAGGAATGTAAAAACAGGGTTCTACTGTAGTAATAAAAGAAATTATCCATGCAAAAACAATGTATAGAGTTATCACTGCATATTCTCAAGGGGTACAGAATCAAAACAGTACAGTTTGAGTAACCCTATTAATGTTTCATCTCTAGCTTCAGTTTCAAATGGGGCTGCGGTGATGTAGTGGTTAGACTGCTCGCCTCCCACCTAGGCAAACTGGTTTTGATTCCTGGTGGGGTCCCTCCTCAATTTTTATATGTGGGAATCGTGAAGGACAATGTCGCTGGTCGGCAGATTTTGTCAGGGATCTCCCATTTTCTCTGCCCTTTCCTCCCGGCGCCATTCCATACTCAACTCGCTTCACCCTCATCAGCTCTCAAGACCTTGATGTTATGATCCGCCCAAATCTCTTCATTCACTTTAGTTTCAACATCCTCAGCAGTCTCATAGTCTCTCACCAGACATCAATAAACTGATTTGTTCACAACTACCTTTAAAGGCATCCGTAGAGATGAAATGAATGTACAGTTTACGAACCCAAGGGGAAAATAAATCTCTTATTGCATTAATGATTTGTGAAGGCAGTCACCATTTTTCTGTCAAAGAAAATGTTTGAAGTATTAGTTGGATGTTAAGAACCAAGATATGTATATTGAGCTAATATATCATTTTTGTATCTAAAGTAACCTTGTAGCTTTTCTAGATCTCAAACTTCTGTTCCATTATCACATTGGCAATTTGCTATCCTTTGCATCACATTTAATAAGACTTGATAAATTTAAAGCATGTGGCAGCAAGTAAATTTGACTCGTTCTTTGCCTTTACCTTGCCTTTAGCCAGACAAAAATGTATTATGAATCTGTCATTTGGATACACCTCACTGCTGCTGATATTAACTTGCTTGAAAATGAATATGTTATTTCATTTTCAAATTCAGATCTCTGTAAATACATGTTAAATTTTCCATAATATTTTCTAACTTTAATGCTGGCAGAGAAACAACTAAGCTTTTTTCTGAGCAGAAAATGACTTCAGTTCAAATGATCAGTTATGCTGGCAAAGTTAGGCATAAACTTAGAGAACAACCATGCCATTCTCAAGAATCTGCAACACATTTTGATATTCCTAGGCATAATCTTTTCTGCACATTAAGTAAAATTTTTATATCTCAAAACAAAAAATTTTACATTGATCTTGTTATGTATCCAAAGTAGACTGTGCTTAACTTTTTTCTTATACTGGACTTACAGGAACAATTAAGTAAATGGCTACTTAATTAATTTTGTAAAGCATAAGACAATGGTTACATAAATGTTTAAAGAACTTGTACTGAAAGTAACAGTTATCTCTTTTTTTGTATTCACTTTGTTGATAGATACTTGAATTTCAGACACGTGTATTACATTAAATGTCATGCCATTTCCTGAATTAACTAGTGTGTCTTGAATATTGCCAACATCATGAATAGTATATAGAAGTTAATTGGGAAGTAAAATTTAAACAATTCTTGTGACTTCAGCTAAGGGAATTGGAATTTACTATATAGAATTTCATGAGTTAATATGTTGTATCATCCCATCACTACTTATGTAGCGGTAGCAATGTGTGTTTCCATTACAGCTGTTATTATTGTAATCATATCAGTGCTGTGAAAAATCTACCATTTGTTAATGCTTATAACTGCCCGTAACAATTACAGGAAAATGTAGTTGTGTCAACAAAACAAAATGTATTTAGTGGTAACTATCCCAGCAGCTGGAGTATTACGAAAACAGTTTGTGATTTTAGAAATGCTATCTGGTAATAAATACGTTTGAAATAAAATATGTGATGGCAGAATTTAAATTCAGTGAATAATGAAAAACATGAAATGTAGTCCTGTGTTTTTAACATTGTTTTGAAAGTGCAATGATTAAAATTGTTGACAGTGTAATTTTCAAAATTGGTAGAAAGGTAATGTTAAGAATTGGGGACTATAGAAATTAGTTTATTTTTATTTTGCAAACATTAGAGAGATAACTGGCATAGTAGAGTGTATTTTTGTTAATAACATCTTCACAGTATATCCAGAATAATGCATGGTTGGTGGTCATTAGGACCACTGTAGTGTTCTAGTTGGTGGAAGGGTACAGAATGGGTAGACTGATGAAACTGACCAGGTACCAGTTATAGTAAAAAAAAAATGTATTCTGAGCTTTTACTCTTGTACCATAATTCCATAATTACTTCAATATAAATGACATTGTTTTTCTCAAATTATAATTTTAAACACAAGGTATGGTTAAAAATGATTTACCAGACCTTTTTTTGTTTGTCAGAAAATACGTATTTTTTGGGTTATGACGTCCTAATGTTTAAGGCTTTTGAATCCAAACATTATTATTTATTACTATGCCTGTGTGTAGCAACCACATTAACTAGCTTTTTTTATTTAAAAGGAGTGTAACTACAGCCTATAGTTCGAAAGATACAGCCACTTGGTTGAATTTTTGTGACACTTCTCACAGCTAAAATATGGGCAACCAATTAACAAAATTGTGTAATTTTTGGGGTGACACAAGTACATTACTTAAAATATTAATCAATACCATTAAAAATTATCAAAAATATTCACGATCAGGAAAATGGCAATTTTTACATGCATGTAAAAACTAACTTATGCTTATACAAAATGTAACACCCATGTCATTTTGCAACAAATTTAAAAAAAAATGCTGTTTTTTTTAGTACAGTATTAAAACAGATTTCAACTGCAAGAAGAATGCATCTTTCTTGGCGCCTGTAATTCTAGAATACCTCAAATGCAACCCGTCACACACCTGGCACCAGGAAGTCTGAGGGTACTTGGACAGGCCTTATCTCCTCCTGTGTGAGCAGCCAGACCATAGGGCTTGTTATCTCAGGGTTACCAAACGTCGATTTTGCCCACAACTGGTACGTCTTGCCTGCCTAGCCCTCATTCTACCCTTTCCTCTTCAGTCAGCCAGGTAGCTCTTTGAAACAGTGATTCACTGTTTCCAGTGGTCAGGCATTTCTTTTTGTTAATACGTGTACTGTTGCTCTTTGGCTTGTATGATTTTGTCATTCTAGTGAAACACATTTTGTGTAATTTTTCGAGAAGTATAGTCTTTTTTTCGGTGTGATGGCTGTGCAAAAATTATAAAATGACACATAAAAAAACTAAATAAAATAAACAATAAATCAAAAGCAATTAAGGAAAACCATGCTGTTCTATGACTACTACTCCAAATGGCTGCGGTTCGGAAGAAATAGAAGCAGATATGCCTGACACATTGGCAGAATATGTAACAGCGAGTTTGCTAAAATGCAAAATAAGTGATTTACTTGTAATTTGTTTACTTTATTAAGACAAGGGTTATATTGACTTCACATTTCATGTTATCACGTTATAAGTAACACATTCTCATAGGCCAGCTATACCTTGACTGGTGTGTTTCAGTCAGACATATTGCATTTGTTTCACGTCATGTAAAATGTATGTTCACTTAAAGAAAAGCTTGTCAATATGTATCAAGCTTTTGCCTAATAGGTGATACTCAAATCTGTACCAAGTAATCTTACTGGTCATCACAATAGGGACAGAGCTGTGCTATTTTTGCTTTTTGTTGTCTGGATTTATTTTTTTCTATGTCTTCTACTTGTGTATTTAACCTTGTGCATGTATTGTCCTGCCAAAATGGAAGACAAATAGATAACGGAAGTTAGTCTACATTCTGAACCATATACTAAATTGAATCTAAAATTAAATAACACAGCTTTTAAGGAAAGAAAAGAAAATCTGTTCAAAAAAGTTATGAATATATATATATATATATATTTTTTTTTTTTTTTTTTTTTTTTTTTTTNAAATGTTGCATAAAACGAAGCCATCTGGTGGCGAAACGGAGTTCGCCGGGTTTGCTAGTATATATATATATATTTTTTTTATTGCCTGTACATTTTAGAGACAACAAATATATATAACACCTATAACACGCAGCATTCATATATAGACTAAAGCTAATTATTTCATCTGTAAATTTGACAATATGTACAAAGTTTATGTATTGCTAGAAATTTAAAATTGTGTTTAGAAGAGGTATCAAAGTGCTTGTATGTAATGCTTAGTGTTTATACTCCATTCATGGTTACTTCACACCAAACCATTGAAAAATGACCCCAGGTTTACAATATCTGCCTGTGTTTTAAACAAAAAGCAAACATTTAATAGTATTATTAACATTAAAGTTTTCTAATTTCAACTACTAAACAAATCTTTTACTTTTATGTTGTCTCTAAATTATAATGTTTGTTTTGTAATCAATATGAAATAAAAACTATGAGAACAATGCTGCATCGGCAACAACTAGTTAGAAATAGTTTACGTGTAAAATGTTATTAAATTGAGTTGTGATATGCTATTTGTAAAGCAAACANCAACAACTAGTTAGAAATAGTTTACGTGTAAAATGTTATTAAATTGAGTTGTGATATGCTATTTGTAAAGCAAACATAGTGTATTCAATTATTTACATTTTTATGGAGCGGTGAAAACATATTCTATTATTGCGTATAACAGATATATATATCTTTTTTGCTGTCTGGAAAGCAAAAAATACTGTGTATTCGCGTGTTCTTTTTCCATGAAGGAAAAACTTAAGGCAGNGTGTATTCAAATATTTACATTTTTATGGAGCGGTGAAAACATATTCTATTATTGCGTATAACAGATATATATGTCTTTTTTGCTGTCTGGAAAGCAAAAAATACTGTGTATTCGCGTGTTCTTTTTCCATGAAGGAAAAACTTAAGGCAGAGAATTTTTTTTTTTCTGAGCTTGCATGTCTATGCATTTGTTAAGTTGTTCAGTGCTTGCAGCAGGGTTGATTTTATCTGATTTTACACTTGCACAATGATTAATGAATAATGGTGTCTGAATTCATGATCCATAATTAAAATGTGATTTTAATGTTAAAATACATTTTGAATTTGTATTCAGATGTGATGGCAGGGGGGTTACTTGTGAAGTTGACAAAATTGATGATGTGAATAATTGCTTAATCTCAGAGTTTTCAATTTTTTTTCTTACAGCAAAAAATACTTCCAGTTATCAAATAAAGTTTGTACTCATACTTTCAACCTTCCTATTTAAGTGACAATGTTGTGATAAATGTATTTTTTACTTCAGGAGTAAATATATTTCAACATACGTCGTTTTGGTTGGCTTATGAAGTGAAATTCTAATGAAATAGTCATCCAGGAATCCTTACATTTGTTACGTGTGTCAGGAGAGCCCACTCACTCTCACTCACTCACTCACTCACTCACTCACACTCTCTCTCTTTCTTTTGCTCGAAGCATTAATTCAGCAGGTATAACTATCANGGTTACGTGTGTCAGGAGAGCCCACTCACCCACTCACTCTCACTCACTCACTCACTCACTCACACTCTCTCTCTTTCTTTTGCTCGAAGCATTAATTCAGCAGGTATAACTATCAAAATTCTGTTTTGTCACAGTAAATTATTATAGTAGTGTGTAAATGAAACAACTGATTTTATGAATTTTTTACAAACTGCTACTGGAAGGTGAGGTCACTATTTTTTTTTTTTTTATCCATGTATCAAAATTTTTTACTGGTAGACCTACGAAATCTGTATCACCACAGTTTATTTTCACAAATAACTGGAGGTTAGGTTGTTATAGATAAAACAGAACAGTGCTTTTGATGTTTGACAGTGGTTATCGTGTATGAACATACCATGAATATACTATAGTTAATAAAGTATAGCAAAAACTCTGTTCAAGGATTGATTAATGAAATATTTTTCTTGGTGGGTCATAAATTTTGCCTCTAGTCCTCTAAACTTCAAAGCATTGTTAATGAATATTTCAATTACCACAACTGTCTCAGAAATAATTTAATTGTGCTTAACTAATATAAAACTAAAAGTGACCAAAAATATGTGCTAGCCATAATAGAAAGGAGATGTCTAATTAACTTTTTAGAAAATGTTTTTAACATGTTACTTTTTCCGGGACAATGGGACTTAATCTGTGCTCAAAATGATTGAAATTCACTTCATAATAAATTGAAAACTGATAGCTAAGTCATTTGAAAATAATTAAGTAAAAAAAAAAATACATATTGGGCAATTAGATTGTTGGCCCAAGTGCCCTGAGAGCAATAAATAGACCAGACCTTAATGAGTATAACATAAATAACTCTGCATTACTATAAATAGGTGACGCTCGTATTCATTTTATGCGTTTGTTCATTTTCCTGCTTGTCCCCTTTAATGTTTCATCTTGATGAAATGGAAGACTTAAGACTTTTTTTTACATGTTGTGCAGTTTTTTTTCCGTAGACTTTTACATTGCTGTGTATGTTGTCTGAAGAAATGTTCTGGTCATTTCGTAGCAGTAGTACAAAATGCTGGCATTCTTAAGCTCTGCTGATTTTATGGATTCACTTTCTGCGTCATTACATAAAGGAAACTTTTTATCAAGTCTCTCTTTCACTGTAGCAATTTGGGACATCTGCAAAGAAGAAACATGTATAATTAGCTGTTGCAGTTGTATCATAGGTGTGCCTACTATCTTCATATTAGAAGATTCAAAATTATGCTGTTTTCTCTCCAGAATGACAAGAGCTTGGATGCAACACCATCAATTTCAGTTTTTAAGCCCAGTGCGTTAAGAGGATGGAGGAGAGATCACAGAATAAGACCAGGAGAAATGATGCAGCAATGACACGACTAACAGGTTATGTTGAGGATTGGTTTTTAAAATTGGAAAACTTTACAGAAGAATCTCTGTATTGTTTGGAATGTGGGTGGCATCAAGTGAGGCGCTACAGAAGGTGATGATTTTGGTAAAGTATGTCCAAGCAAGGAAGTAAGCAATGACGGCTTTGTAATCTTTAGGTAACAGTGTGTTATCAATCTGAGAAGACACGTCACAAAATATTGATGTAAACAGATCCTTTGCTACAGTATAAGTGGTGGGAAGAAACTCGCGCTCTTGGCTCTAATTCGTTTGTGAGCAGGTCTCTATTTGCACGGAGGCAGGGACTGACTGATTCATCAGGAGCCTCACGTTACAAAACTTTCTTAGTAGCCTTCATAGTGTAAAGTTTTAATGCATGTTTTGTAAATTGTTTTGGTTTATTCTAACATTTACCTTGATAAATATTTGCAACTTTAGAAAGAAACTAAAATGTCATACTGTATCTGCTGAATTGGTTAATGATAAAATAGGTTTTAAAAATAGTTTTGCATTATTTTTATGGCATGAGACTCTAGCTATTGTATGTTGCAAAGTTTTTCAACATTTTATATTAGTTTGAGTATTAGGTCTCAGTAGATATCTTTGCAGTCGTATCACATAAGCATGGTGTGTCTAAGGCTCTGAATGTGGTGTAGTTTTTGGGGTTTTCAAATATATGCTCCTGGGATTCCAATCTGCTTCATAATTCTGTGTGGACATTAATCTCTCTGGTATTTAGGGTGGTAGGGACAGTTGTGTTGAAGCTCACTTCTCTAAATTGGGATTTTTTTTTCTCAAAAATTTTTGGACAGAATTTTTTCTCATAGAATTTCTTTAGCGATTTTTCTTATACAGCACAATGTCTACAGGTTCTCAAACTTCATGGATCCAACAGCTGAACAAGGCAGGACTAGTGTCAGTTTTGAAGGGAGTTGGACTGCAGGTGGATGAGACAGAAGGAATTGACGCCTTGAGAGTTCGTGTTCGAACCATTGTTCGAGAAAAGGATGGCAGCAAAATAGAGCTCAGCGCACGAGTATTGGGTGAGTCCGACCTGACTTTAAAACGGTTAAAAAATTTGCCAGGAGGGCTTGGACAGTGCGTGCTTAGCAAAATATTGGTTAGTCCTAGTTTCTTTGAGTGTAACTCTCCATAAATTGCGACTCCAATCTTTAGTGTGGTGTGCTTTGAAAAGAAATCTGGAGTCCACACAGAGTTTTGCAGTAAACGTTATTAACCATTCAGCAGTCCTTGGATGTCCATGCAATGAAATCACCCGCAGAAATTGTTTTTGACATTTTATTTTCTTAATATACTTTTATGTATTCTTAACACACACCCATGCATAGCAAAACTTCCTAGTTTTCATAATAAAAGTAAACCGTAGTACAGGTCAGATAGTTCAAAACTCTGTATCGTAAAATGAGAGTTTTGTTCCAAGCTCAGGCATTTATTACAACTGTTGGTGGTTGTGTAACTGCAAGGTTGACGACAGTGTCATTTACAGCAGGTGTTGTTTATTTTATAATGCAGAATAATGGTATGCGTGTAAAAGAGCTGATTGAGAATATTAGTGAGTGAGTAAGTGAAGTGAAGAGATTTGGGTGGATCGTAACGGTGAGGTATTGCGAACCAATGAGGGTGATTGAGGCGAGTATGGAGCAGCACCGGACTGAAAGAGCGGGGGAAACTAGAGATTCCAGAGACAACCTGCCGACCAGCGGCATCGTCCGCACAATTCCCACATGCGAAAATCCAGGAGGTGACTCAGTCGGGAGATTGAACCCTTGTTCACCTTGATGGGAAGCAAGCAGGCTGACCGCTTAGCCACTGCTGCCTCGAGAAGACAAGAGCGTGTGTAGAAATGTTGGTCGGTACCTAACAGCAATATTTTGAGCGCTGGGGAGGTTGAAATTATGTGATGGAGCAGTGGCGAAATGCAAGGGCACGGGAAATGGGCTTACTCCAAGAAAACCATCTAGTCAATGGCAGCGTCCGCGACATTTCATAAATGCGGAGAAATCAGAGTGACCCCATAGGGAGTCAAACCTTGTTCACGTTGGTGGGAGGCCAGTGGACTGACAAATACATCACCATGGCCCCCCAAGAGTGAGTGAGGGGAGAAGGGGTGGTGGGTGTGGATGGTTAGAAGGGTGGACAGGTGGAGGGGTGGATATATGACAAGAATGCCTGTGAGAGTAGTTAGTCTAAATTGTGGAACACAGAACACATCAATATTTATATAAAAAAAAAATTTTTCTTTATACTGTATTCACATAGATGTCTGTGTTTATTTTAAGAAATTCAGGATCATCTCAAACATGCCATGTAAGTGTTGCAAACCCTGAAGGAGGCCGGCGTAATACTGTAGTATTCTCTAAATAGTATAAAACCAAGTCGCTTATCTGCGTCTCTGTGTATTAGCTCAGTACTTCTAAACTACTTGATGGATTTTGATGTGGTTTTCAACATCATTTAGAGAATTTCTTGAGGAAGGTTTTGGTGTATAGCACTTATAATATTTAGTGTAAGGATAGTAGAGAAATGTCGAACCGTTTGTAATCAAGTCGTAAAAAACCGCTTTTAGGGCGCTTGCATAGCTTGCGCTGACTAAACCATAAGAGATACATCAAATTAATGTACTACAGAATTGTAGCTCTCAAAAAGGTCTACAGAAAAGTCTGCAATAGCATATGTTTATCTTTTAAGGATGACCCACAGTAATTAATTTTGTCTTTCAAAGTATCGCTGTAAAAACTAAATTGTTACCGGGCGAAGCCGGGCCGGTTCGCTAGTCCCTAATAAGATAGCATTGGTACAAAACAGTGTCAAGTATTGGGTTTTGTGATGTAGCAGGGAGAGTTTACTTAAGGCCCTTAAAAAAGGCCAGTGATAAGTTTCCCATTGCATAGAAATATCAAAATGCTTTCCAGATTCTTCAGTATGACATGGTTCATCTCTAAATTTGCACCCAGTACAAGCATAGCTGAGCTTTTTGAACTGTAAGTCATTTTCTGCTCAGAAAACAGCTTAGTTGTTTTTCTATCAGTTTTTGAGTTTCCATGTTTTATGGAAAAGAGTGCACACCAAGGTGATGTATTTCAATAATCTGTTATGTTATGTCAGAAAACTGAAGCAGTTATTTTCTGAATTATTTGTTAGCAGGATTGTAAGATCATTTCAGTAAAAATATGTTATCTGTGGGAGAGAGTAGGCATGGAGAAATTTGCAGATTGTTTGGTCATAAATCTTTTCAAGTTACATGTAAGCAGCTCTGCATTAAGTTGGTTGCTAGTATCCAGAAATACTTAAGTAGGCTAGCTAGGTTGCATGTTCACTACCCAATTTAATTTTGAAGTGATGCATGCAAAAGGAGATGAAAATTTGTATTGTATAGTCAAGGATGTTCTGGGGTAACCAGTAACATGAGAGTGAAGAATCAGTGGTTCCAGTTATCACCTGCAGAGAGGGAGTGAGAAGGAGGGTGCAGGCATATGTGTGGGAGATAGAGAGAGAGACAAAGAGAGAGTGTGTGTGAGTGAGCGTGAGTGTGTGTGTGTAAATGCACGTTGTCGCATGCAGGTTTAGGGATTAGGGAACGCCGTTGGCTCACATCCATCACCCCCTCACACCACCCCCCGCCTAGTGCACTTTGCTGGCGCCTTCATGGCGGCACGTGGTACCACAGGCAGGTGGAAAATTCCGGTACACGTGGAGCTTAAGCGTACGCCTTCCCCCTTCACCACGGACACCTCTCGCCCGCCGCGAGATCTGTGGAGTACAGGGAATTCATGAGATATCAACCAAATAATCGGGCGTATTTCACCTAACTCAGAAAATACGCACCACGGAAGGATCGCTGACGACAGTAGGTATTACCCCTCCCCCCGCCTGAAACTTCAGAAATCAGGACACGTGTGTTGGAAGGCTTTGTTCGGAGCTCTTCCACCTCACCCCCTCACACCTCCTTCCCACCCCTACAAGGCGCCACGTGCCGACAATTAAGACTGGGGGCTTGCAAGCATAAAAACCCCGTTTCGAGAGTGGAGGGGAGTCAGTCGATTACTACCGCCCGGGTCAGTAAGTTGCTTATCACCGCGTCGGACAGTCAGTTAGTTCAGATCGACCGCCGAGAGACGTCAGTTCGAGCAGAGAGAAGTCAGCCGCGCCATTTTGGCGGGGGGAAATCGGACCCCCGGCCACCCGTCGTTAGAACAGCACCACCACAGCTGACAGCACTCACCACTGAGTTAAGTATGACAATCACCGTCACGAGAAGCCCACTCAACCACGAATTCGCCTAGTAAATCCGAGTAACCGAACTATCACAGTACCGCACCTCTCCAAGTGTTGATGTTGTGTATTTGTGAATATAGACACGAGACAATATATTCGTACTTCAAAATACCACAGTCATAGTCTACCTCATAACCAAACCCGCAACCCCCACGCACCTTATAGTCGGTGCCTGGGGGACATTAACTCTGACCATATCAGCCGCCATGTCTTCCACAGTGGCGGTACATGAGTCGTCGTTAACGTGCACAGGAGATGTTCATTAAAATACGTGTTGCAACAATTTTTCCATTTACATATTTGTGAACATGTAGGGAAGCAAACAAAAGATATGGAATGCGAGGACATTGGGCCAGAGAACACTATGTCTAAAGTAATATGTAATTCTCATTTTGGTGGCAATCTTGGCCAGCAGGAAGATCTATGTGTGAATGACTGAATGGCTTTTGGCCAGAGATGAAAGTAGAAATTGAAATGCTTCTGAAGTAGTGTGCCAGGCTCCAGCTGGCAAAGTCACATAACAAGGCCACAGAGATTCTGCTTTCGTTGTTAACGAGGCATTGGAACAGATATAAGATACGATCGGATTGTCACCAAAGAAAAAAGCTGGTTTTATTGCTATTTTGGCCATACATGGATGGTAACAGTCTTTTAATATACNGGATTGTCACCAAAGAAAAAAGCTGGTTTTATTGCTATTTTGGCCATACATGGATGGTAACAGTCTTTTAATATACACCTTAAGGGACAGGAATTTTTGGAGTTTTTAGTAATATTTGTATTAACGGCTGTTTGTTATAATTATATAAAATCTTAAAAAAGGGAAATGTTGACACAGTGAGTTTACATATTGGAAAATAATATGACAACATGACTTCATTTTACCACTGGACTTGACATTACATTGTAATACAAATTAACAAATACATATTTTTCATTAAGCATACAAATTAACATCAAATTCCCTAACTTATTCCAAATAGAAAAAAGACAGCTTTATATTAATGAGAACTTTGTTTTTATTAATAATGTTTTACTGTATTTTATNTATTCCAAATAGAAAAAAGACAGCTTTATATTAATGAGAACTTTGTTTTTATTAATAATGTTTTACTGTATTTTATATCTCTCTTTTAAAATATTTAAAGTCAACTAAAAGTTATATGGTTTTGTCAGCTTTTTTTTTTTATTGCATTCTTGCAGTTTTGGGGTGTAAAATTATGTTTGAGAGTATAATAATTTACCCTTCTGGTAAAGATGTAACTATTTTAAAAGTGACAAAGTCAAGAGCACGGGTATTCAGAGATTGATATTTGCAGGTAGAAACAGACATAAATATGTAGTTGGGAGACACATTTTTTTCATGCAGTTGTGAGATTGTGACATTTCATTGGCTGGACCATCTTTCTCAGTTGGCGAGTGCTTACATCAACTCTCCAATGTCTACACCTTGTGTACTAATGGAAGTCTTGCTTGTAATATGTTATGAATGTTGTTTTTATTATGTCTCTCCCATTGTGTGTAAGAAAAGTATAGGGTAGGAAATTTTGCAAATCTATTGGGAACTATGTATCAGATATCTTTGTTGCCCTCTCATCTTTCTCTTAATTTTTCCAGCTGAAGGAGTGTCATTAGTTGCAGACATGTAGTTGAAAGAGAGCGTTAGTGTCACCTTCATAACATTTTCAGCCTTTTGGCCATCCTGTAAGTTCTCTGGCTTCTGAATCCTGCTTCTCTCTGGNGTGTCACCTTCATAACATTTTCAGCCTTTTGGCCATCCTGTAAGTTCTCTGGCTTCTGAATCCTGCTTCTCTCTGGGCTGTCTTCTAGAGGAAAGCTTGGGAGGGGGTGGATGAGATGGTGGTCTGCCCTGCATACCACATTATTTGAATCCTTACTTTGCATTTTTTGCTGTGCTTTCTATGTAAAATACTATTGCATGATCTTCACAGTGTGCAATATGTGTTCTACCTTGGCTGAAGAAATGTTGTCGCTGCATTGGCATGAAATGGTGGCAATCTTGAGCATTGTTGTTGTGACTGTACATATCATATTGACATCACTCAAGTGGCACTGCTGTAGTGCAAGCATCTGTTAAGGAGATGCACTAGATTAACTTTTGCAATTGGACCTTGGGTTGACTTTGAGGTTAAGGAAGGTAAACGTCACGGTTTTTGGCTTTATCGCCACCTTGTACAACAGTGCAGCTCTGAAGGAGATTTTTGCATTGAAGGTTCCCTCTGAAAATAATGCAGGAAATTACTCTTGGTATTTTTATTGGAGTGTTTAAGGGAATGGTGGTTTGATGTTAAATGTGTGGTATTATTTGTCATTATTTTGTTTCCCTTTTTGTTCAGATTTAAATGCAAATATTTCCATTCTGTATTTTATAACATACCAATGTTTGCAATGCAATATGCAATACTTCCAATTTATCAACTTATTTTGGCATTCAGACATCATCCAAGTTGTGTAAGTTAGTTCAAGCAGTGGTAGAGAATGTTATTAAATGCAGATTTTCAGAATCTTAAAATGTTAAATGCTGTTGAGTGTTCTTGTAAAATTGGGAAACCTAGGTGTGATTACTTGCATACACTATTTGTGCAAGCTACTTAGTTTCAAGGCTCTGTTGTAGCCCATCTTATGCTATTTTCCTATTTATCTGGCAGTTTGCCTCATTAAACCCCTCTGGAAATAAGGACCGTGGGATGTTACTCCCAATATGAAGCATCGGCTTAGCACTACAAGTAACTGGCTTTAAGGCCCCCTACAATATCAATTTTTTTTTATTGAGAGGCAATTGAACCAACATTGAACAACTCATTAATGACGGACTTCATGTGTCATTATGATTANATGTTGTCGCTGCATTGGCATGAAATGGTGGCAATCTTGAGCATTGTTGTTGTGACTGTACATATCATATTGACAGCACTCAAGTGGCACTGCTGTAGTGCAGGCATCTGTTAAGGAGATGCACTAGATTAACTGTTGCAATTGGACCTTGGGTTGACTTTGAGGTTAAGGAAGGTAAACGTCACGGTTTTTGGCTTTATCGCCACCTTGTACAACAGTGCAGCTCTGAAGGAGATTTTTGCATTGAAGGTTCCCTCTGAAAATAATGCAGGAAATTACTCTTGGTATTTCTATTGGAGTGTTTAAGGGAATGGTGGTTTGATATTAAATGTGTGGTATTATTTGTCATTATTTTGTTTCCCTTTTTGTTCAGATTTAAATGCAAATATTTCCATTCTGTATTTTATAACATACCAATGTTTGCAATGCAATATGCAATACTTCCAATTTATCAACTTATTTTGGCATTCAGACATCATCCAAGTTGTGTAAGTTAGTTCAAGCAGTGGTAGAGAATGTTATTAAATGCAGATTTTCAGAATCTTAAAATGTTAAATGCTGTTGAGTGTTCTTGTAAAATTGGGAAACCTAGGTGTGATTACTTGCATACACTATTTGTGCAAGGTACTTAGTTTCAAGGCTCTGTTGTAGCCCATCTTATGTTATTTTCCTATTTATCTGGCAGTTTGCCTCATTAAACCCCTCTGGAAATAAGGACCGTGGGATGTTACTCCCAATATGAAGCATCGGCTTAGCACTACAAGTAACTGGCTTTAAGGCCCCCTACAATATCAATTTTTTTTTATTGAGAGGCAATTGAACCAACATTGAACAACTCATTAATGACGGACTTCATGTGTCATTATGATTATTCATTCTAGCCCCACTTTAAACTGTACCACCATACACTACACTAACACACATACTTAACCTTCCACTACATTACACATCATAACCATTAGTCATTAGACTGGGTAAAGTCAGCAGGGTGCTTTATCAATCTATGGCCACACCGTGATGCCAGAATGTCATACTGAGACATGTTTTATAGCTTGAAGTGCGGTACACCCTCCACTATCTCACTCTGAAGTTATACTCTTATGAGTAAGATGGTGCGTGGCATGTTATCCTCTTCTTTTTAACTTCGGTCTTGAGTATCTTTAACTTTATTTCACGTAGTATTCTACAGGTGTTCTCTACCAAATTTGTCCTCCTTTGCAGTTATTAATACTCTAACTTCTGTTATTTGAAGCCTTTTCCAAGGACCTTGTGGATCCTTGGAAAATTTAATTTTCTCTTTTCTATAATTGTATTCTTCCAGCTTTTTACCTCACTTTTGTGGCAAATTTGGTCCAGATATTATGAATTTGTATCTAGTACTGCTATCTTAAAGGNGTGGCATGTTATCCTCTTCTTTTTAACTTCGGTCTTGAGTATCTTTAACTTTATTTCACGTAGTATTCTACAGGTTTTCTCTACCAAATTTGTCCTCCTTTGCAGTTATTAATACTCTAACTTCTGTTATTTGAAGCCTTTTCCAAGGACCTTGTGGATCCTTGGAAAATTTAATTTTCTCTTTTCTATAATTGTATTCTTTCAGCTTTTTACCTCACTTTTGTGGCAAATTTGGTCCAGATATTATGAATTTGTATCTAGTACTGCTATCTTAAAGGNCAGCTTTTTACCTCACTTTTGTGGCAAATTTGGTCCAGATATTATGAATTTGTATCTAGTACTGCTATCTTAAAGGTGGTGGTTGTTCGAGAACCCAGTGGAATTAATTACAGAGAAGCCAAAAATATCCACAAGTTTGATCCAGCAAGCATTGTTTTGTTTAAGAACTTGTATTTTGTTGAAAACAATTTTGTACCAGAAGTGTGTGATTTATCATGTAAGTGTTCTGAAATCTTCATGCATATTGTAAACAAGTTATGTTAAGAGAAGCTTGTGCCATAAAGGCAGCCCAGGCCAAGCAAATAAGGCAGGGCCTGCCAATTTACTGGGCATTTTCATAAAAATGGGAACTATAATCTCAAACACTGTGTTGGGAGAGGACCAGACCAAAAGTAGCTTTCCTGCTATACCAAAACCTACATGGAGAATTGCTTCTGAAAGATCTTCATATTCCTACTTCCCTGTCACCACTATCAAACACTTTGCCCAGTTTCCCTATCCATGTGCCAGCATACACAACCCTGGCTGTAAATTTAGCCAGAACCTAAATAAAGTGCCACTTCTAACCCTTTCCAGCGCCAACAGTCAAATCAAGGCTTTTTGCAACCAATGCCCAGACACCATTGAACTTCTTCATGTCAGAACTTCTATCAAACCCTTGCTTCTGCTAATACTAGCATAATCTAGCAGATGTATTGCCTAACTACTCATTGGCTAGAGCTCAGCTGATCCAAGAAATGCTGGCCCACCTTAAGCTTGATTTTCTATGGATATTTTGTTAACCATGTTTGGAGATGTTTCAACCAAATGCCAGGTTATATGTGAATCCACCCATGTGGGACATTTGCTGGAGAGCTATAGCAAGTTGTAGCCTCAGGATTCCAACATGGTTCAAGATGGAGCATGATACATCATTTTTAAGTTAGATCNAGCTATAGCAAGTTGTAGCCTCAGGATTCCAACATGGTTCAAGATGGAGCATGATACATCATTTTTAAGTTAGATCCTTGATCCCTTGCTTTTATAACTGTTTTTCAGTGTCCTTTATTTTGCAAGGTTCTGAGAAACTTACTTGTAATATAATACAAAAAAAAGTAGTTTTTTAAGAGCGTCAGCTGTAGTCAATACATTCACTCGAGCTTGTTTAGGTCCTGATGACAAATGTTCACATGTCATGTGTCACTATTATTCTCTTGGTTACACTCACTGGGAATAAGAAGTGCCTATACACAGCCTGTAAAGATGGGATGTAGTGCCACTCCTGTGATGCCGCCATCAAAGGAAGAGTGTCTCAGCTCTCACCATTTATATGCAGCTAAGCATGTGTGTGTGTGTGTTTTGTCACAAGCTTTTAATTANAGCTATAGCAAGTTGTAGCCTCAGGATTCCAACATGGTTCAAGATGGAGCATGATACATCATTTTTAAGTTAGATACTTGATCCCTTGCTTTTATAACTGTTTTTCAGTGTCCTTTATTTTGCAAGGTTCTGAGAAACTTACTTGTAATATAATACAAAAAAAAAGTAGTTTTTTAAGAGCTTCAGCTGTAGTCAATACATTCACTCGAGCTTGTTTAGGTCCTGATGACAAATGTTCACATGTCATGTGTCACTATTATTCTCTTGGTTACACTCACTGGGAATAAGAAGTGCCTATACACCGCCTGTAAAGATGGGATGTAGTGCCACTCCTGTGATGCCGCCATCAAAGAAAGAGTGTCTCAGCTCTCACCATTTATATGCAGCTAAGCATGTGTGTGTGTGTGTTTTGTCACAAGCTTTTAATTANAAGAGTGTCTCAGCTCTCACCATTTATATGCAGCTAAGCATGTGTGTGTGTGTGTTTTGTCACAAGCTTTTAATTACCATGCTTACACTCTTCCAACAGGGAGATGCCCAGATGCCTTCCTACTGTAAATTAAACTTAAGGAAGGGGGCATAAGGCAGAATGCTATAATATAGGAAACAAATACAACATAAGTTTTTTGTCTCATGATAAATGCTGTAATTGTGTCACTCCTTTTCTCATCTACTCCCACTGTAAGTATGTACAGAGTATTTGAAAGGCTGATATAACATTTGTTTGCATACTAGAAAGTAAGTGACTGCTCTTCAGTCACAGCTACAGTCACTTATTTTGATTTGCCATAGTAAGTGCCATGCCATGTATATGGTTACCAACGTTTTCCATATTCATACATTTAATTCTGAAAAGAAGATACTTTTGCAACCATCATTCTCCCTCCTCTTACCAATAATACAGTGTTGAATGCATTTTGTCTTTGAAGGTGCATGCTGTATGATTTGGTCCACTTTGAATTATTTCTCTGTAGCTGTTAAATAAAATAAAAATATTAATCTCTAATTCTCAAGTAGTAGTTTTCATGTTAATGATGGCTACAGTTTTTTTTGTTTTTGTTGCAGGTCATGTTCTTAGTGAACCTTTTTGGAAACTTCCGTCAAAACGTTACTACCCAGATTATTACAAGGAGATAAAGAATCCAGTGTCTTTGTCACAGATTAAGAAAAAACTCAAAGTAAGTACTTTTCTGCATTTTTTAAACTGTTATTAGTGTACCTTGACTGAGAAATGTTTTTAGTTGACAACCATTTTAGAACTGTGTAATCCATTCTGAGTAACTACAGATTACCTCCTGATCTAGCTTGAGTGCAAGTTGGTATTAAGCTGGAAATCCATCCTTTTCCAGAAGGAAAATTATACACTAGAAGTTGCAGACATTTTNAGTGCAAGTTGGTATTAAGCTGGAAATCCATCCTTTTCCAGAAGGAAAATTATACACTAGAAGTTGCAGACATTTTGGGATGCATAGTTTTACTGCAATTATATAATGCCAGATTTGTTGTTTCTAAGATGTTTACATATTTTTGTATACAAATAGTTATTTCTGGAGGTGTGTGTGTGTGTGCATGTGTGTGTGCATGTGTGTGTGCGTGTGTGTGTGCGTGTGTGTGCGTGCGTGCACGCNGTGCAAGTTGGTATTAAGCTGGAAATCCATCCTTTTCCAGAAGGAAAATTATACACTAGAAGTTGCAGACATTTTTGGATGCATAGTTTTACTGCAATTATATAATGCCAGATTTGTTGTTTCTAAGATGTTTACATATTTTTGTATACAAATAGTTATTTCTGGAGGTGTGTGTGTGTGTGTGCATGTGTGTGTGTGTGCATGCGTGTGTGCGTGCGTGTGTGCATGCGTGCACGCGCGTAGTTAGGGAAAACTGAAAGCATACCTAGCGGCCGCAGCAGAGGTTAGCAAACAGCAATTTCGGGTGACCAATCCATTGTCGCTATCTCGTCCGCGCCTAGGTCTCGCTCCAAACGTAGATCTTCTTTTCTGCATACGTAGAGACACATTCCTCAATCACACCGGACCAGAACTCTAAAGTTTAACCAGACTACTCGCACTACGGTCTCCTACTACTGTCAAAAATGAACAGGACAACACTTAAACTTAGTACACTAAAACTTTATCTATTACAACTACGTCATGAAACAGAGATCCAACCTGTTGTAATAAATTCCGAGAAAGTAATGCAAACTCCCATTTACTAGCATAGCACGACTCAAAACTTGCTGTAAACTCTCAGGAACTTTAAACAATGCAGCAGTATAAATAACTGTTGGCGCACCAATTTCAACTCTTAAGATGTTGGACAGCTCTACCAAAAAATCTGCGATCTCCGTTAGACTACCAGATTTTAAGCTTGGAAGTCCACTCTCAATTCCAGGAGAAATTATTTTCAGTATTTAAATACTGGAACAAACTCACCACGATATTCTTTTGATTCGATTGTGCCCTTTTTCATTACCAGGCCACATAATATTCCCTGTAACACTTCAATACTTTCACCTTCCGCGAACTTCACCTTTGCATCGGTCAAAGTGCTTTGCAATGCTTCTTTTGACAAGTGATAGAACAAACTTGTATGCACAACATCTGCAGAAGTCATTATAAATTAGTACACAATTACGCACAGTAATAAAAATCCCCATTTTTCGTAGTTTTTCCATTTTTTACAATGATATTTACCAATTCTACTTTGACAAAAGACCTGAATGGGATGGACAGCAGACTGGCTCAGAAATCACACAGAGGAAACCCATTCACCTCATGACAGTGACCAAGCATCTTTCTCCATCCATAACATTAATATTATAATGAATTCTGTACTTAAAAACTTTGCTCAGGTATCAAATATATTGAAAAATCAAGTAAAACCCATGACACAGGAACAGTTGACAAAAACTTCCGCAGTTGTGATAAATGTAAAAAATATATATTTGTTTTGTTTGTTATCTGTAATTACGGGCTAACTATTTTTGATTATTTTTCAAAATGCCGTAAAACTTTACCCATACAAAAGTATAAAAATAGTAGTAAAAAGAACAATTTATAAACAATTTTATATTATTGAATTCTGGATTATATAGAATTTACAAACTTGAATAATACTGGGCTTAAAATTTTAAAATGTACAATAAATTGCCCATAAAAGAATAAATAACCTATTTTTTTCTAGTGTTCCCTGTGTGCNTTAAAATTTTAAAATGTACAATAAATTGCCCATAAAAGAATAAATAACCTATTTTTTTCTAGTGTTCCCTGTGTGCCTGCCACCATCTTCTCTCTCGACCAGCAGTCAGAACCCGCTATAAGTAGTCTGTCAAGCTTCAAGGGTTTGTTACGCCGAGTGTTTTGGAAACTCCCAGAAGATTAGTATCGTTTTCATGCTGGCAAAAATTCAAATCCTGGTGATGTAGCCAAAGTGTCGTGCCATCGCCATGCAATGCAGACCATGTGCTGTGGAGGGGATGGGAGCGGGTGGATTGATGCCTGCCATAAAATTCACCAGGTGATTGCAGCGAGGTAGGCCGACTCACGCCTGATATCTTGCTCCACCGGCTGTCGAAAGGGGCATCGACAGGTATGTTGGATCACACCATTGGTGACACGCTGTCAGGACTCGGAATCCAGCAGCATAGTTAGTGAAAATTGTGCGGTGTTTCAGGTACACCGTCACAACTTATTAATAGAGGTCTGTCGCAGGCCGTATATGTCCATGAGAAGGTTTAGTGCCATGACGTAACATGCGCGGCAATGCTCGCTGTGGTCGAGTGAAGGTAGGGTGGCCAGCCGACTTCCCTCTCCCCNGCCATGACGTAACATGCGCGGCAATGCTCGCTGTGGTCGAGTGAAGGTAGGGTGGCCAGCCGACTTCCCTCTCCCCCTGAACTTTCTCGTCTGCTGGTCTGCGCATGCAATCAATACATTTCACCTGGTGCTTAGGGTTATAATAGACANCCCCTGAACTTTCTCGTCTGCTGGTCTGCGCATGCAATCAATACATTTCACCTGGTGCTTAGGGTTATAATAGACAAGACATTGTGAGACGAACATTGAAAATGTTGATGGAGGCACACTGCTGGTTTCATGTTTAGACATGAAAATAGACAGGCAGACAAGAAACTGCAGTGTACATGTGACGTGCGAAACATCATTAAAAGTACATGGGGCGGCCTGACTTACAGTAGTGAAATAGATGTCGCACAGGTATTTTGTTTGACGCGTGACATCGTGTAAACTGGCATCAATGTCACGGTCCGGCAAAGTTTTACTGTGCCAGTCAGAGACACGGGTTATCTATTGGGTTGGACTTTCCTGGCAGTCAACCGGACCCCGGCTGGTTTATAAACTGGGGTGCGTGGCTTCGCTACACGGCACAAAGCCTGGTGTGGGCTTAACTGTCCTTCACAACACTGGTTTACACACAGCCACTGGTTTACCTGGAGTGGGCGTAGCCCGAGGTAGCTCCTGACTCGGCCGTTGTTGCTGCTAGTGCTGGCTGGAACTCGTGCCCCGTCCTTGGACGAAGGTGGTGCTGCGGCTGATGGTGTTTTGGGAGCCCGCGGAGGGCTGCTGGTCCTGCTGGGTTGGAAACACTGGTTCAATATTCTCAGTCGCATGTGGAGTCCCTGGCAGAAGTCGACGACGACTTGTAGGGTGGCTGAAATAGGGAGCGTGGAAGGACTGGGAGGTGAGGTCTCTCCAGTTGTCGGGCGGCTTGAGCTCGTTCCCGAGGGGTTAGACTGCAGAGGGCAGTTGGCGTTGGGTTACAGCTCTAGTTGGGCTTGGAGGCAGTAGCTGCCTTCCTAGCTTGCCACTTTGCACCACTCCTATGGGTGTATGGCATAAAGAAAGGTACTATAGTCGACCATGCTAAGGAAGAGCAGGCGACGAGGATCCCTAGTTATGTGTAAAGCCAGTTGTTGCCAAGCCAACCAGTCGTACCCGATTACTCCAACCGAGGGCAAAGTGCGCTGGTTAGAGCAGTGGATTCCTCTGGATGTCTGACAGTGACATGGGTGTGAACCAAAAGGGGTTACACCTCCAGAACCAGTTTTGACACTCCTTCCGGCAACAATGGCAGCGTGGTGGATGGAGTGAATTGGCTGGGATGGTTCAGTAGCAACCTTGTGAATTGAGTTTGTAGTGGTGGTGGCGGCGGCTCTACTGTACGTGTGCACCATGCTCCACAGTATGGGTGGCAGTTTAATGAATCTGTTTTGAGACGTACGTGCACCCGGTTAAGGGAGCCCGCAGTCCTACTCTAGGTTCAGCAAATGGGTTATAATGACGTGATCTGCTTTTCCCTGGTGGGCTGACGTCTACAGGGATTAAAGTCATAGTCACCCTAGAAATAAGTACTCTGAGGTTAGATAGGAGGACATGTTTATTCCTGTGAGGAATTGACACGATGGCCCGTACTAACTCCTAACCAACAAGAAACTGTAATGGAAGTATACTACGATAATACCATGTGAAGAGACCTGGGTCTAAACTAGACAAGTGTAGATGCGGCTAGGTAGCTATAATACTAAATGACCCTAAGTAATGCGATGCTGTTATCCAGAAGGTACTTGGGTGTCACTGCCAGAAGGGTAGTAGGTGTTAAAGGGGATGAAGACTTCTTCGGGGGTTGCTGGTGAGGGTCTCGAAGATGTCTGGTAGGTAGCGGTGGTCCTATGCAAGGACATCGGTGTCTGCAGAGAGAGAGAGAGAGAGAGAGAGAAAGAGAGAGAGAGTTTGTGTGTGTGTGTGTGTTTTTTTTTTTTTCTGTCTTTGGTTTTTTTTATACCACTCAGCTGCATAACGGCTGAATGGATTTCGATGAAATTTGGTATGTTGTTTAGGTCCTGGAATAGGACATAGGATACTTTTTATCCCAAAAAATGTACGGTTCCTGTGGAATAATAACAAAACGTAATTCTGCAACTGCTGGGAACGTGACTGAACTCAGCTCGATAACAACTGAACGCATTTTGATGAAATTGGGTATTTAGGTACTTAAGGTCCTGGAATAGGACATAGGTTACTTTTTATCCTGGAAAATTGTACGGTTCCTGTGGAATAACAACAAAACCTAATTCTGCAATTACTGGGAACGTAACCGAACTCGCCTCCATAACTGCTGAACAAATTTTGATGAAATTTGGTATGTAGGTACTTTATGTCCTGGAATAGGACATAGGATACTTTTTATACGGGTTATGTGGAATAACAACGAAACTTAATTCTGCAACAGCTGGGAACGTGACCAAAATGTTTTTTCCCTCTGGTGTCAGAATTTATTAGGCTGCCCAAGGACCTGTGAAATGGCTTAGCGACTGCTATGAATCTGTAACAACCAGGACCACATATTTAACGTTGGTAATCACCTATAATATCAGTAGGAATTTATTTCATACAACCGTACATCAGTATGTAGTTTTGATTTTTTTTTTTTTTTTTAATTCAGTTTTATAGGGAAATTTTTTTACATCAGTTATTATGAGTGACTGTGTGACCCTTTTCCTCACAACATGGAAACAACTGACTTGAAAACATTCTGGTGGGTGAGCCGTTCAACTAATTTGGGTACAAGATTGGATGTGCATATATTCAATGTGTCATACTGTGTTCCACCCAACTGATCCCCCTACCAATACCTTTACCTGCATACGTAATAAGTTTGTTTTAGCTTCCACTATTAATCACATAAGAAAACATATTTGCAAATAATAATTACTCCTAAAAATGTATTGCTTTATTATTGTCAGGTGAAACCATTTGCTTTGAAATGCAAGCGATGAAAGGTGCAACTATTTTCAGTAACGGATAATCTTGATATAATTTTTCCGTTGTCCAGTAGCACTTTATTAGCTCTGTGGCCGGCGTGTGATGGCAAGCGCACGCAGCTGAGAAAAAGAGGATTTTTTTGCTAGACATTAACTTCCTCTATCGAAGGCATGTAAGGGGAAGAAGTGTGTACGGCTGAGAGAGACAGAAAGAGGAGGGGGGAGGACGCTAAGTCACCACGCTGGTTGTTAAGTAACCACTTACCCTCTCATTAGGCATGTAAGGGGTGGTAGCAAGCCAAACTCGCACCACGCCGCAGACGTGTTGGGAAGACCACGCGCCGCAGAGCAGTAATAAACGGCGGCATATGTGATGTATTTCATATTTAGTTGCTAGACTTTTGCATGAACAACCAGTTTAAAAACTATCATTGCGGGAAATCTTAGGTGACTGGACCAAAATACAATTCAGTTGACGCAACATCCGATAAATGATACAAGCAGGTAGTTTTATCATTATTTATATAGAAGTTTTGCCGGGACCACTGAAAATCAACTGTGGATACGGTTTATTGGTACATGCGTTTTCGGTACAACGAGAGTCCACTGTATCTATGTTTTTGTTTCCTAACATTTGTGAATCCATATTCTGGGCTTACAACACATGTGCAGTATTGAGTTCTGATAATAAAGAGCTCCACATGCTGACAACTAAATTCAATTTATGGGCCCTGCACTGTATGTTGTAATGATGCAGTATTATTAATTTTTGGGATACGCGGTTCATTTACTTTTGTTTAACGAGGCTTCGTAATATTTATCAAGATTCAAAATTAAAGCCGTGGTAGTTCATATATCGTGGACTGTTTATCAGGCATCTGTTTGCCATTTCGAAAGTCATAGTTTTCAGTACACGTCATCATTAGATTAGAAACTTTCTGACTGCGTCATCAGGTTTTGTTCAAGAAGTTCGATTATCTTTATCTGATGGCGCAGTAAGCGGGCTACGCAGTTTTGGATAGTGTGGGAAGAGCGTGGCGACACACGCTTAGCCCATATTTGGTAATGGTTGGTGGCACCTTGGTGTGAGTAGGGGGATAGCCATGAGAGATAAAAACCCTGGACGAATACTCGCCCGCAAGAAAAAGTAACCAACAGTCAAAGACGCATCGGGCGCGACTAACTTCACCCACACCGGCAAGCACCCACGACCACTAAATCTTTCAATTTCGTTCTTTTTCGGCAAAACCTTAACTGTAATAAATTCTTTCCGCCGGTGTAGGAGGTCGCTAGGATGCGAGGAGGGAACGAACGTCCCTCCTGTCTTCGTAACTTCTTCTTGCGATGCAAGTTTTTAAGACATGAATAATTCGTAAACGACTGTGTAGCTGTTCTGTACTAGTCTGTTTATCTGTGAACCTGTTCGTACTCTGCATGCCTGAAGATCGTATGTGAACTGTTTCAATTAATTGGTAAATAAAAGTATAGAACAAGTAAACCGGAACTTGACTTTTTATTTTATATTTAATTGGCGTCTTTTTTAAAGTGTGTAACGTTCGGCAGCTAGTTACAGCCGATGTTACGTTGCCACGGCTTGCTCAAAGGTGGAACACCGGACTCAGTACAATTGACGCCGATTAATTAAGAAATAAGTTCAAGTTCCATCGTATTTTGTTCTATACTTTATTTATCATTTGAATGACACAGTTCACAAACAAATTTCCAGTATGCAGAGTACGAACCGTTCAGAGATAAATATACAAGTACAGACCAGCGCCACAGTCATTTACAGATNTTATACTTTATTTATCATTTGAATGACACAGTTCACAAACGAATTTCCAGTATGCAGAGTACGAACCGTTCAGAGATAAATATACAAGTACAGACCAGCGCCACAGTCATTTACAGATTATTGATGTCTCAAACTTTCATTGAAAGAAATATTAAATGCGTCAACCTCCCACACCGGCGGAGAAATAAAATAAAGTCTAGTTGCCGATGTGGGGGTTATCGTCCTGCCCTACGCGACCTAGACGACCATTGTTTGATGGAACTGAAGGGCGACTGCCCTCGCCGACGACTGACTTGAAGTGACTTCCGACGACTGAAGAAACTGCTACTGAAGTGAGACTGCTTCTGACGACTGAAGAAACTGCTCGAAGGGCGACAGACAGACGCGTCTTTTGTCCTGCCTGTCACCCCCTTCTCCTGAGATAAGGGCCTGGCCATGCACGCTCTCAACACGTTATCGTAACTAAGACTGCGCCGTCAACATAAACGAACTTCTCATACAACAAAACTTGTACGACGCAGCCTGAAAAAGGCTAACTAATGCTGACACTTCACAAAAAACTGAAAACCACGATGTTTAAAACAAAACAACAAACGGACTCCTGATAAACGTAAACAGCAAACGTCTGCCCGATAACCTACAATAGCACACGTCTGCCGAATAACAAACTATCGCGGGAAACGAGCCACCATGGCTTTAAACTTCAAACCCGATAAAAATATTATGATGCTCACCAAAGCTTAAGAGAAACGAAAGAAATTTAAACACGTGTCTCGAAACTTAAGAATATTGTGTCATTACAAGTGTTTCATGTTGCTACCACTGAGCGAACCGAGTAGGTAACTTCCAGCCATCAATACCTTGACGTGCATCATTACAATGTGAACCATATCATTAGAAAAAATGGCCTACAGTGAAGAGAGACATATCGCCATGTATCATGTGGAATTGGTCACAATACCAAATACATTTGTATAGTCTATATTTTACTGCACCACAACATACAAAATGGTTGTAGAACATTCAGCACCTGTTGCATTTGCTAACTCCTTCTGTTCCTACATACACACACTGTTCTGTTGCACTACAAAAGAAAATATGAATTTAAAGTTATAAAAATGTGAGTTGTTTGAAAGATTCTTGCAATGGGGCAAATGACTGTGTGAAATATTTTGAACATACTTCATTGCCACACTATGTCGTCTGTGACATAGTGTAGCAAAGGAGTATGTTCAAAATATTTCACTTAATTATAAAAACGTACCGCCCAACTGTGTCTATGGTTTCATCACCCATTATACCAACCTTATAGCCTTCGACTGCCTTCTTGATTTCTCCTTTTTTGTTAATCCCAAACTGTTGCAAAATTTTTTTTCTTTAAGGTGTTAGCTGAAGAAGCTTGCGTAAACCTAATACAGAAAGTAATTGAAATTAAGGTACTTTTGTGGAAAATAGTGTAAATTGTTTATGCTTTATCTGTACCTATGTTAGGAAAAATTAGATAATACAAATACTGTAGGTTATGTGGGTTGGGTAAGTACCTATGTACCTAGGTTAACAACAATGAAGAAAACACAAATATTTTAAGTTGTGCTCACTATACTGCATCATAATAAATGGGTGAAAGTAATGAAAATACCAAACCTGGGTGTGAAAAAAAAAAAGTTACAAAAAAAGTAATGCACCCACATTCTGTGAGACGGCAAGTTCAATAAACAAACAGGCCACAAAATCCATGTTAGAATCATGTAAAATGTTTCGGCTTACCTTCAATATTTTTATCAAGCCACACCCTCATTGCAGATTCATCCAATTTTTCGAGTGGGAGGTTTGCTTCCATCATTTGCACGAAGTTTAAAATTAACTGTTGTTTGTTTTTCTTTAGTTTAACATTTTCCATTGATGTTCCAATGGTCACTTGTCTATTAGTTGTCATAGATGGACCTTTGGCAAATGCTTGTTTTTCCTTCTTGTGCATTTTACTGACAACATTTTTTAAACGTAAAGTGGAACCGCGTTATAACAAGTACTCATTTAATAATACAGGTCCCTTTAGTTTCTCACATGCTCTATGGAGTACATTGAACTGGCAACTCTGAATCTGGCAATGGCATCTGCTGGGAACAAAAAACATTTCACCCCTCCCCTTTCTATCTTTCAGTGTCACTTCAGGACAGCTCTCACGTCTTGGGGGTGGGTTTTGTGAACATATAGGGAAGATATAGTTATGCAGTGTAGGAAGACGAATGACCTATATTATAGTTCCAGCCTGGCCCGCACATATTTAGAGATAAACTATATCAACTTTGTCTTCAATTTCACAATGAAAGCAATTTTCTTTTACAGTTCAGTTCTAACAATATTTAAGGGACTACCAAATAGCATAACTTTTTTTAAGGTAATTAAAACTGAGATAATGTTGCAAGTAGGCCGCTAGGCTACCAAAAATATATAAAAGGTCAGGAATTCAAGTACTCACAGTCTAGTACTTGTCGACAGGCGCCCGCACACACACACACAGAGAGAGAGAGAGAGAGAGAGAGAGTTCACGCAGTTGCACGATCGCAATGTTTTGCTCGCTAGGTCAGCTTCATCAGGCGGCGAGTTGTAGGACACTGCAGTAGGGTGAAAGGGTGCTGTATGTAGTAAACCTAGCGTCCAGGAGGTGAACTAGGGTGGAAAATTGAAAATTTGCCGGTATAGCTGATAAGTGTAGTTTGGAGTTGTGATTATCTTATGTTGAGTCTTGGTGGCTGCCTGGATTTTGTTATAAATTGGAGAGCTTATTTCCAGCTTGAAGGTGGTAGGGCTCTCACAACTCTGGTACTGTAACAGGAATCAAAATCTTTGTTGTGTGATGCTGCATGTGCTGCGACTGATTTGTCTTATAGGTTATTAATGTGACCAGCTATGGCTTATTTGGTGTCTGTTCTGTGACCATTCATTCTCTGCCTGAGTGTGTTGGTGTTGAGGCCGACGTATTCTGCATTACAGTGTTGGCACTGTAGTTTATAAATCACAGTTGTAGCTGACTTGGATGGGGTATGTGCAGTTAGTGTGTGTGCTATTGAAAGAAGTGAGGGTTGGTGGATGGCACAGGAGCCACAGCATGAGCTGTTGCAGGTGTGGAATCCTCTGGGGGCAATAGTTGGGTTGGCATCTGTGGTAGGCTGCAGCTTTGGATGAACCAGTTTGTTGTAGAGGTTGGGTGGTTTGGAGGGCAGTGTTTGTGGTGAGGAAGCCAGAATTTTGTATCGAGAGTGGAGAATGGTTCTTCATAGTATGGGACCACCTGGGGAAAAGCAGAGTTGTTGACCTTGGTTTGTATTCCGGTATTTGAGATGGCATCTGAATCTGTTTGTGGACAAGATGCCTGGGGTAGCCCCTGTTGAGAAATGTTCTGGCTGTTTGTTTACGCTGTTGGTGGAGCAGATATGTTTGGCTCTTGTGGCAAGACTGTAGGGTATGGATTTTTTTGGCATGGTATGGGTGGTGGTTGTCAAAGTGTAAGTACTGGTGGTTGTTGGTGGGTTTGGTTTGCACAGGAGTTTGAATTGTGCCATTGTCTAGAGTCAGTTCAACATCCAGGATTATTACATGTGTTTTGAATTATGACCAGGTGAACTTGAGTGAACTGTGTGCATTTAAGTTGTTCAGAAAATGAATTAGGCAGTCATCAGTTGAAGTCCGTATCATGAAGATGTTTTGATGAAGCACATCCAGCAGTGTAGTTGGGTTGGTTGGTGACTGGGGAAGTTTTCTTCTAACCTGCTCATAAACAGATTGGCATAGGATAGGGCCATACATGTACCCATTGCTGTGCCTTTGACCTAAAGGTAGTGTGTGTCTTGAAATCTGAAGTTGTTGCTGAGGGTTAACCTGGCGAGTTCAACAAGGAATGATTTAGAATGTGTGCTGTGTGGGGACCTGAGATAGGCACAGTTTGTTTATAATTTTTAAAATTCAATTTTGTTTTGTTTTATTTTTTGTAACTTCATGGGAGGAGTTTCCTACTTTTTAATGAGTAATAAGCTGTCTCACTTTTCACTCATTTTATTGAGATCACAAGTCAGTATAAAATTTAAAAAACAGCATGGGCCTTCAACAATTGTTTACAAATGAAGTCAAAACTGTTTCCAAATTTAAATTAAATTAAAAACGAACCGCACATGTTCTTAAAAATCATTTGCAGAATCAAACTAAAAATGTAACCAAATCGAAGTCCAAAGATTTAAACATAACAAGTGTCAACAAACAGTAATAAGAATCAAGGGAAATCCGAAAACTGCATACAAATACAAGTTGTAATAAGCAAAGAGAGAAGGTAGCATATACCCACAGAGAAAACAGGGAGAAGTCAGGGAACAGGGAAAATTCAAATAATTTCTACTTAGCAAATATTAGTTGTGNGCATACAAATACAAGTTGTAATAAGCAAAGAGAGAAGGTAGCATATCAGGGTGTCTACCCACAGAGAAAACAGGGAGAAGTCAGGGAACAGGGAAAATTCAAATAATTTCTACTTAGCAAATATTAGTTGTGTGAATACAGAATAATGTAATTATGACCATATGCATTTTAACATTTCTGTTTTTAAGTTTGAGAACTTTCAGTAATACTTTTTTGCCAAGTTGCATAAGGCCTATACATACAAAATTAAACATTTCTGTGGTTGTAATGGGCAGTCACGTGAAGTCAGTAGTGTGTATCGTGAGAAATATACATAGATAAGCTGAATAAAATGTTGGTCCTGCTTGCTTGGTTTGTTGCAGTTTAATTTAATTCAACATCACTGATAGCATATTTTTTTCTGTCAGCAGTGCAAAATTATGGTAATTGAAGGGTTCTGTCCTAAAAATATGTCAGGAAAAATGGTAACATTCTTTCTGGAAAATAGGGAAAAGTCAGGGAATTCCAAAATGGAATTTTAGTGGACAACCTGCATACGCGCAGGCAAATGAGATCACAAAGGCATGACATGCGTGTGACATACGGTAGCCATTGTCACATGTGGAAACACACTGATGGCAGAGGAGGAGGAGTAGGAGGCTGGCAGATTCAATGGGTATTGACTAGCGCTGACAACCTAAGGGAAGATTATATCTAATTTTAGATATGCATGAAATGCAGTGC
Organism: Clitarchus hookeri; assembly: GCA_002778355.1. Taxonomy (NCBI): domain Eukaryota; kingdom Metazoa; phylum Arthropoda; class Insecta; order Phasmatodea; family Phasmatidae; genus Clitarchus; species Clitarchus hookeri. Next base: position 476,148 of record NQII01000505.1, read on the forward strand.
TCGTCAAGAGAAATGCAGTGCACAGTTAATATAAAGAGTATAATAAACTTAATTTTCACAGCTCGTCAAAAATGGGTTGTAATTACATAAAACATTACAGCATCATGATACATTTTAAGGTTATTGCTTAGGCCGTGGCTTTGGCATGCTTCAGTATTAAATTTCAAGTCTGCTTATGTACTTTGTATTGAGAATTTTGTGAAGAAACAGTAGTCGGGAAATGAGTACTACATTCATAAAATTTATTTGTTTAAACCTTGCATGTCTGTTCTGTGCCATTTAAGAACAAATGATTTTGTCTCTTGATTAGCAGCAGTAATGGAAAAAATCAAGAAATCTAAGTAAATTAATTTCATTTCTCAAACTGTGTTAAAAATTGCCTGTTGTAATTATGGTACTCTCTTTACAGAGAACAACTTAAAAGGACACTGAATAAACAAATTTATGGAACACATACACTCACCTGCCTAGCAATTAACTATAGCAGGGGTTGCATTCTTTGCATTTTTGCAAAGAAATTCCATGACTAGTTGTACTGTAAAATATGTACGTTAGTTCAGAACCTCTTTTGTGGTTGGATGATTTCAGCGTTCACTTATGTTGGGTATCTGCCAGCCAATCACCAGCATTATTATGTGTTCAGATAATTTAATTCTTATTGGCCCAGCCAGGTAAAAAAATCCTCCTCACGCAGCCAATAGCCAAAGGAAATTTGCAAGCGTGCGCATACCAAGTTGATATATAGCCTGTGCATAAATCTTTTCATGAAAAACAGGTGGCCCTATTTATAACTCAGTGCTGGCACAGAGAACAACCTAAAGTGACTCTGAATAAACAAATTTATGGGACACTTACACTCACCTGCTCAGCATTTAACTACAGCAGTTCCTGCGTTCTCGCTGGCCAAAGTGCCAGCATTGTGTGTATTTTTTTAAATTCTTTTTCAGGATTAAAAACAATTGTGTGGGTATTATGTGATGGAGGAAATTATGCAAGTAAATACAGTATGTATGTAAAAATATGCTCCCACCATTACAAGTTCATGCCTTTGTTATTGCAGTACCATGGTATTCATACATGTAAATACATATACCATTTGCAAGCAATTCAACAGTATTTCATTAAAAAAATACAAGACAACTCTTTGCCTTGAAAATTAACACAGGAAAAATAATAAAACGTGCTTCAACTCGCTACTTTTTTCAACTTTACTGCAGTTAAACTATATGATTTTACTTGATGAACTTGAGGGTATTAAAAATGTAAATGGTGTACAAGGAAATACATGAGTAAAAGGGTTATAGTGTAGTTAATGTTAGTATGGAGCTAGCTCTGATATAGGTGATTTGCAATTAATTGAGCAGTTTCGAAGCCAAGCTTTTAAAACATCTGCCCCTCTAACTGGATATATTTTGATGTACACTATGACTGGCTTTCTGTTGATAAGGTTGCAGGAATTTAGGGAAAATAGTGCCGTGACCTCCTGTTGTGAAAAGTTTGAAATTTAAATTTGTGGGCAAAGAATTGAATTTATTTATCTAGTTTCTATTGTTGTATGGACATGTGTAATAATTAGCATATCAGTTACATATTTACTTGACTAATAATTTTATGTGATTTGGTCCATGGCAGTTTTAATTTTGTGTGTGACAGGAGGATCATTCTGTGTGTGCTTATCGTACAAATGTGTGTGTGTTTCGCACACATTATTAATAATAATTTGTGAGATTTTGGGATCAAAATATAAACATTTTCTATAGATTCTATAATACATAATTATTTAAGCTGAAAAATGGAGTGTCACCATTATTGATTCGAGAATCAAAAGTGTTAAACAGTAATTTTATGTACAGTAAACAATATAGGTGTTGTGTGTGCATGTGTTCATGTGAGAGATAGAGTGAGCTCCTACTTTTTGTGTGAGGGACTGTCTTTGTTTATATTTAAATTGGGGTCTACTTAGAGCAAACACAAATGTTTTGAAAATACATTTCAAAATTATTTTTACTTTTATTTATTTGTATATATTATTTTTTAGAGAGGTGATTATGGAACAGTGAGTGAGGTGGCTGGTGATATGAATATCATGTTTGAGAATGCCAAAAAGTACAACAGACCAGATTCCAGACTTTACAAGGTGAGCATCTTATTAAATGTGTAATTGTAAAATGTGGTTTCTTACACACCAGACAAGACCAGTAGTTTTATGATGTTGGTGATGTTAGTTGAGCTTTTTATACCTTGACATTACTTTAGGCACTGTATTTACTTCTTGCAACTGGGATATTGATTATTTATTTTGCATGATTTACCATCATGAGTACAATTTCCTAGAAATGAGCCTATGCAGTAGTTGTAGGCAAATTAAAAAAAAAGTTAAATTTGTTAGGTATATTTATAGTTAGAAGGATATGCAATATAAGTCAGTATTTACTTTTTCTCAGTTTACTGGTTGAATATTAATTGATTACTTTCATTGTTTTTTCTTATGTCTTCTTTATGTTTTGAAGTGGCAGTGGCATTGATAAAGAAAACTTCTTATTGTTTTGAATTGGCTGATAGCTGGTATTGCTTGTTGCATTGAGATTTATATGTGTTATTAAAACCTAAGTCATTGTTTAACTGTCTCAGCTCAATATTACAAACCAGTCTGTGCCTTATTAGTGCCCCATGCCCAGTTGTCTAGTACCTTGGCCACTTAAGTGCAGTCTGGTGGTGCCAGCTTTGTCTGACTTTTGTCAGATTTCATGCCCTTAACAGATAGAAACAGAGACATGGGTTTCATTCGTGGAGTCCTTACTGAGGACAGATTCGGGAAATGGTGACTTACTTTACTCTTGGCGGCTCCACTCTGCCTATCCTTTCACCCCTTTGTCTCTGTTCAGAGTAGCAATTCCAATGTTCGGTGAAGTACCTTTGAGTTTTGCAGGCAAGGCAGAATGCCTGCAGAGGTAAGGAGACAGTTGTTAATTTTCTCATTTTGACCATCATGTTAGGTTTATCCTGCTGGCTGCTCGTAAGCATGTAGAATAACATAACTTAGGTAGCCCTGACCAATTAAACACATTGCCATACTGAATGATCCATGGCAGTTGAATTGCCTCAGTGCTGTAGTTGTGAGCTCACACTGTTCTCTACGTCAACTTGCCAAAAAAAAAATGAGGTGGCAGATGAAGCATACAGTGCCTACAGTAATGTAAAAGAAAAGATGTGAATGTGGAAGTAAAATGTTTACTTTACAAAAATAATAATTCAAACACTCATTAATTTGATTCATTGTATTTTGTCATGTCTTTGTGTTGTGACTTTTTCTGGGCCTAAGAACACTAGTATTTAACCTCTGTCACATTTTTAAATTTGCCATCTTTGTACCTACATACTCTAGTTTTTTAATAAATATAAGTTTCTGCACATGAAAGCATTCATAAATTAAGATGATGTTATTGTTAACCATTAGAAAAATTTGTAATTTATTTAAGGTAAAACATAAATATATTTGCTGCGTAAATTGGTTGGAGAAATGTGACAGGATATCTGGAAAAGTCAGGGAATTTGCTATAAGGATGTTGCTAGCCACCCTGTATAACAAGTGGTAATAGTAAAGATTATTACATTTCTGGCCTCCTGGCCAGCAGTACACAAAGAAACAGGATCGCAGAGACAATAAAGTTAGTTTGAACTTCTGCAGCCTGCTTGCCAGCTGCGACAAAATACACACTCGAAACACTGCTGTGATTATTACCTGTTCACTGAGTGATAAATAAATATTTGTAAAGACGTTACAAATTTAAAAAAAAGTGACAAAAACCAGAAATTTAGTTAATTTTTATGTTATATAATTTTTTCTTTGTTCATGCCACACTTGTTATAGGAAACACTTTACTTTGATTCACTGCCAATTTGTATCATGAGGCACTTGCCAGGCCGCGAAAATTGCACCACCAAGTTACTGCATTACTTGAAATTGAGCTGATAATACTTACGTCCGGTCATACACACACATACCATACTAGCTAGAGCCAAGTCTCTAGCTAAGAGGCCTTGATGCCGCCTTGTGCAGGATTTTTTTTGTGTGTGTGTGTGAGTGTGTTTTTTTTGTGTGTGTGTGGGTGTTTTTTTTTTCCTTCTTCTTCTTCCAACTCCTGATTGGCCCATCCATCTCGCCTGTTGTATCGTCCCACCGCCGATCTAATTACCTGCCGTCACCATGGCGCCAACCAGACATTTTTACCCTTCTACCCAGGTTACTGTTAAACACGACAGAGCCGTGGTTTTATTTGTTAACGGGGCGCTCTTAGCCGCGAGGCCATACCGCACCCCGGCCTCCCAGTAGGCGGGGAAGAGGGATCACGCCCTCTCATCGCAGACATGACCAGCGCTTTCTGAATTGACCAAACCCGTTTGCCCCGACCTGTACACAGGCCGCACCAGGCAGAGCCCCGATCTGATATTGCAGATCGCACAGAGCATGTCCTACCACAAGGCCTGAGATTCTAGCACTCAGATTACCAAGCGTGTGGTATAGCCGGAGCACTACCCACGCCCCTGACGTGATCTCGGGCACGCCCCCGGAACAATCCTGTTCAACGTCCGGCTCTTTTAGCAAGAGGGGGAATCTCTCCGAGCCTTCTCCAGCATGCGGAGTCAACCACTGCCAGCACGAGTCCAACCTCGTCTGATCCAAATTCCAGGGAGTACCCCTGGATGGGCCAAGCGGATCATCCCGTGCTCCCTCTTAATTTCCATGGCACGTATGGGTTTTCCTGTGTCCGACTGCGTCGCCTAACCTCCATGCGGGAGTGTGCGGAGTCCCTCAGAACAGGTGGGTACCGCCATGACCGTCCGGTTTTACTCCCTTTGCTGTCTTCACCAGGAGCCGAGCTCACACGAAGCCGCACACCAGGCCGACTCGCAACATCAGACACGCGTCCTTTACCATCCTAGAATTTCTTCACAGGGAAATTCCTGTTTTGGGCCCCAGTGGCCTGAGTGCCAAGAGGTCCAACACCCCACCAAGTGGTCGGGCCTTGGTACTATCTATCGGCCCAAGCCATCACGGCAGATACCCCTGAACAGCCGCTAGAAAACTGTTTCCCATAGGGCACGGGCGGCAGAGCCCAGTCTGTTTAATCAGGGGTGGCACGAGAAGCCCTGGGTTGCCATGGATGTTGAGAGGCTATAAGAGACGCATCACCCATCCTTTCCGGAAACCGGTAAGTAAGTTCGTCTCGGCTACCATAGCCTAGTACTGCCACGCCACCTCGAATGACCAACCTACACTCCCCCCACCGGGGTGACCGTACGATCCTCCCCCCACCCTTCTACCCAGCAAAACAAACTAAATGCTGTAACTGGAAAAAATCACTGTACATCCCCGAATTAATATAAAAAGAGTTCCTCGCAATACTGAACAGCCTTAGTTATCTCATTAGTACAAAATAATTTACATTACCCTTTACAGAAATTATATTTGATTATTCCTCTTTTTTATCCTACACAAGCCTATAGGCATAATCATTTGTTACCAGCACCATTCACAAGCTCTGTGGAGAAAGTGTATTTAAAAATAATTATCCTTATTTTTGGGAGATAAAAAAAATAAAAATTAAACCAGTGCCCTGCAATGTCACAAGATAGGTAATTAAATGTTGTAAATAATAGCTGCATGTGTGTGTTTATAGCATTAACATTAAAATTTAAAAAAAAAATTCTCTATCCCTTACAAACTCGGATACATCCTCTGGCGACTTGTAAAAAAATTATATGTAACAGTTTTTAAAACATTTATGTTATGATCAGTTAATGTTGATTTCTACCTTACACATTTATATACAGGGAAAGGTTTCAGGATGACAGGATCTACACGGTTATGGTGTGGTTTTCAACCACTTTGTTATGGCATCGTTACTCATCTATTGATTCATGCTTAGGATTGAGTGCAGAACACCACCAAAATGACTTCCTTCACAGTGTGTGCGCTGCCACCAATAACTCTTTCTGTTTCGTAATTACACGTCAGTATTTTTTCTCCTTGCTAGCAGGTAATGTAAATAAATAATTACACAATGCTTGTAAATATTTATTGTCTACCTTCCTGTTAGAGAAATTTTTTTTACTTCACATTATTGGACACGTATGTTGTATTCATGGTTTTAATCTAATAATAGGTTGTGATGGTTGACACTGAATTTTTATTTATTGTATTAATAAATATCCACATAATTTTCACAATTTTTCATGTGTTAATTTTTACATTTCTTTAATTTATTTTTTAATTGGTGCCCAGAGAAGCATAGAAAATGAGTAAGTTAAGAAAATAAATAGCTTATTTATTATCACGTACACTTATTTCTATGCATAAACAAATTAAACTGTGATGGCCTACGCACATCAAAACTACGCCTAAGTTCACCTCGCCTTGGGTTACTGCTTCTACATGATAGTCGTGGACATGGTTTACCTTTGGTGCGATGGGACCTGTTCTACTGACCACCTCGCTGCTGTGGCCGGCCTGACTGCTGGACGGCAAATGGCGCGTGGTGCGCTAGTGTGCCGCTTCGAAGCCTCGCCTGCTGCCCCTCCCCTCTCCTACATATCTCCATGTCAACGTGACGCCGGCGAGCCATGGCGTCACCAGGGAGCATTTCCACTCTGGGAGCGTCAGAAAATGTTCCAGAAGACAATGAATATTTGTATATAAGACTTGTGTTTTTTCCTGCTCGTGGAGACAGGCCAGGGACTTTATTGGGGAAGGAATTGCTGTTCCTTGATTTAAAAAAAGGAGGGGTTTTGCTCTGAAAATTATTAAAGATATGTAGTCTTGATAATTTAATCATTTTCTAAAGATATATATAAAATTGACGTCTTTGTTGCAAAACTAACATTCTTGAGATTTTTAGGAAACTTTTAAAATAAATTTTGTAATCCCATGTTGGGAAGAATTTATATTTTTATACTGTAGATAAAGGGAAAAATCTATTTTGTGTAAAGACGAAATGATGATTGTGCAAACCCAAAATTATGATACCCTTTGATGACACACTAACAGGGGGTCTCTATTCTTTAGAAAACAAAACTCTTCCTGAGGAAACAGAAATGGACCTATTTGTGCGTGTCTGCAGAAACAGTCACAAAACATGTTTTTATTTATATTACTGTAAACTCCCTCTTCTTATTTCAGTAAACCAGTTTTCAGTTTATCCATGCACCCCTTTTATAAAAATAATTGACGGGCTTGGTGGAAGAAAGTCATATCCCACATCTGCAACAATGCATGCTATGTCTGTAGTACAGGCCCTTCTTCCACCACAAGGGAGGCAGTGTGTTTTTCTGCTGTTTCTCAATGCCTACCCACAACTGGGAACTTATTCATGTACACGTTAGATGGTGTAAGCTATCATATTTTGTTATAAATCTCATTTTTATGGATGTGTGGGATAGGCCCTTCTTCCACCAAGCCCTTCAATTATTATAATTTTGTAAATGACATGGGAGTATCACAATGTATTGTCGATGTATTGACAGAAGACCAAGTTCTACCATCTATGTACATTATACAAAAACTTTTTGAAAATTAGTGGTTATGTCTTGTCAGGCAAGCGATGTAATACACAAAGGATGAGTATTGATGCATCTTCCTTTAGCCAACTTTTAATGTTAAATTTCAATATTCTTCGTGCTACAGTGTGGCATGTTCATTCTTGTGACTATGCGCAAATTTTTCCATGAATCTTTTTTGTATATTAGGTTATGTTAGGTTATTTGCAAGTTTGTACATAATAGGCTGTTTGAAACATTGTACTTTTATGTTAATAAATGCAGAAGAATTGTGTTAATGGTAAGGGTGTGTGAATAGCACATTTTGATGTTAGAATATTTTCTAATTGAATAGTAAAATTTCCGAATAGCATGCAAATAGTTTCAGTTGAATAGCTACCAGTAAACATTTTATTTCAGTTATATATTAAATAAACAAATATAATTTCACTGATCACACAACAAACCATTCTCCACAAATACAAAATGTAACCATTAATAAATATGCACTGACTCTGTGTGTGTATGTGTGTGTGTTTGTTTGTGTGTGTGTGTGCGCATGCGTGCGCACACGCACGTGTGAACATGTGTATATATATATAAACTATGATAATGTGCATGCATTATCACCGTAGGGAAGAATAGATACATTTTGGTCGTCAGAAAATATCTCAAAAGTTCATCGCAATACAAATAAACGCTTTATCTGTAAAGAAATCTATTTCCTTGGTGTTGCAGTTTTGGTCAAACTTTTTTATTTTCAGTGATCACGTGATTATCATTGTTTGTGATGTGGTTGAAGCCATAAGTTTAAATAGGCACGTCTTCTTGGTTGAATTGGTAGTATATTCTGCAAATGCTGAGGTTTGGTGCGTGTGGTTGCAGTGCTATTTGCTAATGTAATGCAAACTGTTTGCACATGTTTGTAATTTCTTGCTGCTGCAGTCATGATTACAGAATTTGTTTACCATAGGTTAAATTATAGTAAATTAAACTCGTAAATGCAAACGTTTCGTGGTAAACTCTTGCAACCGGCTTGCGATATTACTAGCACTGTTAGTTCGCACTCCAACACAGCTATGGTGCGAAGCCATGTTGGTATTGTTCGTGTCCCCCATGTCACTGTCTCATGCTCTGATCAGTGTACTGAAATCGTATACTTTTGAATGATTTTGCAGAAATAAGAGACTATAATTTCCCTGGAATTACCAAAAAAAGTCTTATGTGTTTGTCATACGAGGTCATGTGGTATGTGAATAAAAGCTATTGTAGTACACAACCACAGTAGCATAACCTTTAGGCCTACATGCCTATTTCGTAGCTTACAAACAATAATGAAGAAATATGTCCAATTGTTGTAAATGCTACATTAAAAATAAATGTGTAGTGGTTTATCTTTATTCTGGTTATCATCATATTTCTATACAAGTTATTCTATAACATACCACTGCTGGGATGTAATGATCGTTGATTTACCGCCGCATGAAATGGCAATCATTCATAAAAACTACTAATTATCATGATCAGTAACAGTCCAGCTCTAATAACTATGGAATAAAAGTTGAAATGAAAATCTTTAAATGAGTAGGAATAAAAAGTTAAGTAAATAACTAGAGCTGTGCCTATTCACACAATTGTGTCGATATGCCGAATCACAGATGTGCCGATTGTGTAATGCTTATACAGTGGAACCCTGTTATAACGTCCCCTCTTATAACATTTTCCTGCTTAATAAACTGCCTTCTCTTGATCCATAAACATGTTTTTCAATACAAAATTACCCACTTATATTTTTTTCCCTTATAGAAGGCAGACATTTCTTCAGGCCCTTGAGAAATATTAAAACATGGTTCTACTGTATTTAAGTTGAATTTAGGTTACTATAATATTCTCAAAGAATGGTATTGGTGAAGTGCAGCACAATTAAAAGCAATTTTAAACTTATTTCAGTTTGCATTGTCCCAAAAGTAAATATAGTAATACAACAAACCATGTAAGTTCAAATAAAGACAAAAAAATATACATATATGTATATATGTTTGTCTACATTTATATAAATACTTAATTGTGAACTCGAAAAACAGTAAGTACGCGTAAGGTTGTTTACATGTTTTGTTGCTGTTAACAGTCAAGTGATGGGTTGAAATAAAAATGTTGGATTGTTTTTATATATGCATTGGTTCTGCAATAAATAAGAGTAATGTTACTTGCAAAATATGTACTTTTAAACCTAGTTCTTTCAAAAAACAAAGTGTAGGCTAATTGATGATTTGTACTTGGGTGCTTTGCTACACATTTGTGTTGGTATACAATATTGGTTTATGAACCTGAAGATACAAAATAAACGCATGTCACCGAATTAATTTTTAAAATGAAAATGTTACAAATGAACTTGTAAATACAATAGAATCTTTTTATAATGAATGTGAAGGGCACACATTCTATTTTCACTATATAGGGAAAACTTTATGTCTTGAAATAATATACGAAACTGATGCACCAAATGTTCATGTGCTGAGAACTTTGTAATCTTAATAACTTGTGGAAAAGCTTTTCATAACTGAAAAACATAATAAAATAATTTTAATATAAACCGAAGTTGAACTGATATATATTATAACCTGTGTGGATAATTTTTCAAGGGACCAAAATAAACTGATGCATGTTGACAAGCAATGCATGTAGACTTGATCATCCAGACAGACTCGCACATCTGGTTTGCTGATGTGGGTGGGTGCAAAGTGTCACAGAAAATAATAGCATAAAGACAAAATAGCCATGTTAATACTAGAAAGGTAAAGCATCAAGAATTTTTCAAGACAGAAAATCCACATTGTGTTTGTGTTATCTTACGGTCGCTCACCCTCCTCTTAAGTGGCCTTTCCACTGGGGTGTGTTTGTGTGAGCAAAGTGATTACATGTCACTTGCCTGCCAATACGTAGGTAGCTGCTTCCCATCCCTTCCAACTTGGAACATGGGTTACAGGGTATTTGATCTCCAGAACAAGGGCTAGGAGTACTGGCTTGACACACTACCACATAACCTTTCCACAACCTGCTGTTTAACAGACACCCCCAACTGTGACGCCAGGTACATCATCTTGCTCGTTGAACAAAGAGAGAGACTGACTGACTGATTGACTGACTGACAGAATGGAAAGGTCACTTTACCCCCTCCCCATGATAATCTGGGGCTGCTAAAATAGTCCCTCCAGCCCCTTGCTACTTCTCCTGACCCTTGACTGATTCTCGTCAATGTCAATCTGGTAGATTATCTCAGCAGGGTTGAGCTTGGGACAAAAACTACAAATTTTGTGTGAATAACAGTGGAGGCTTTCGTTTCCATATGTGTGCTTCGTTACAAGGGAAAACTTTCAATGTTCAAAAAGGCAATACATCTATAATTTATAAAGAAGAATAAGGCAATGTTTATTTTTGTCAAATTGGTGGAAAACTATCTGCAATTTGTACATCGGCAGAAGTGCCAATTCTGTCAACATCTGGGAATTCTGCAGAAGCAGATTCGAATAGGCACAGCTCAACGACGACTTGAAACGGGAATGTAAGTTGTTCATAATTTTCACATAAGATATTCAAAGTCCAAATGCGAATAATTCGTGAATTACTATCCACAACTTTTTGAATATTCGCACACCTTTAGTTAACAATTGCATGATAATTAGAAGTGGTGAAGTGTTAAATAAATGGGAAAATGTATCAAAAGTGGCACTGCGTTATGGAATAGGTTTATGAACTGTATGACACATTAAAAAACAGCAAGGACAAATTAATTCTAATGCAAAACAAACCAGAATTAATTTCTGTAAAAAGGACATTTAGTGCATGCTTGTGTTCAAGTTATATTAAAGCAAATGAGAAGCAATAACATAATTTAAATAGTGAGTTTGTCAGAAATAAAATTACGCAATACAGGTTAATATTTTTTAGTGATTCTGCCTGTGCTGGAAGAATGTATGAGGATTTTTCAATATTAAAACTGAGACAGTCTTTAGAAAGTACCAGGAACATGACCTATTCACCATTCATCAACATGGTGATATACTATTAGGTACCTCTGGCTGCCACCAGGCACTAAGTTTGTCTGAGCCCAACCATTTTCCATCATTAGTAGTGAAATGTGGTAACAGCTTGTGGTGCCTCTATAAAGTATACAATGTTGTAAATGTAAGAGCAACTTTAACCCCCTAGCAGTGAAGTTTTATGTTCTGTTAAACAAGACCTCATCAGAAATGTTTGTGGATCTTTGTAGAGCTTATGGTAAGACTACAAAGTCTTGTACTGCCATGTTTCTGTTAGCATAAAGCATTTGAAGCTAAAGGGATGAACTTTGAGTTGCAAGGGGGTGATGGAGCCGTTACCACCATCCATACAGAGGTTGCAATAAACACTGCAATGTGATCATATGCATGGATTCTTGTGTAATTGCTCGAGAACTTGCAAAAATGCTGTAAATATCAATAAGAGGCGCACATGTTAAAGGATCACTGACAAGTGTGTCAAGTGTGTTCACCTGGCGAGTGGAGTTCAGTGGTGGTCAACGTCAATGACTTCCTTCCCTAACAGCTTGGAAGCAGGCTTTGTCTTGATGGGGACTTGGAAGAGAAAGGAGTCGGAGCTCTGAGCAGCTCGATTATTGCCCTCTGGGCATGAGGTGGAGCACTTCTTGAAGCAGGGCATGTGGGAATCCCGTTAAGTGAAACTGTTGTGGTGGAACACTGCGATGGGAGCTCCAGGCATCTCACTTTTCTCCCTGTAGGCAGGGTCGATTCGTTGGTTGTGGACTTCTTGGGTGTTGGAAGGGGAATGGCAAGACAATGCATGGAATATGCCACAGGAGGCAGAAGAAGAAATCAGCGCTTTCTTCGGAAGTGCTGGTAGTGGCTTTCCTTTTCCACGAGTACACCCTGCTGGTCCTATGTGCGATATCCACCACGCTTCCAACCAGTGCCAGAGCCTGTTCGGCTACTTTCTCACATCCAGTCTGATGGCAAGGCATAAAGACGGGAGACAGAACAGAGGTGGGCGGTAGTTGATGTACAGTAGAAGGGGGCATGGCCTGACAACCAATTATTGGGGAACGTATTATTGGTGGAAGAGCTAGGCTGTCTCCCAAGGGACAGTGCCTGCGAAGAATGTATTCCTGTTCCTTGGTTATCCTCTGTTACTCAGTAAGGTGGGATGTTGCCACAGGATCCAACTAACACATGACCGAAGTGCTAGAGGGAGGAATGCAAGTGCCCATTCCTGGAAAAGTGTCGGCAGAGCACTAGGTGGATAAGGAAGGTAGCCGGAAACAGGGTAAGAAGCAAAGCCGTCTGAGAGTGATGAAAGCAGCAAATTCAGAATATGTCTATTTATAGCCTTGACAATAAAACACACCTACCCAGCCTGTACCCTGTTTGGTGCCAGGGCAAACCTAGATTGCCAACAAAGGTTATGGGACAGTTTCAGAAGATGCAGTGGCACAAGAGGCAAGAGTAACCGCAGACTCTTGGTACTTGGACTCGAGCGCAAGGAATGTCAAAGAGCTACAGAAATGGTGATACAAAGCATAGCTGGCTGACGTTGAAGGCTTTGGTCTGCGTCCGGGCAGAGTGGCGTCCTGCGCAGGAGGTTTGCAAGCCAGCAGCAAACTAAGGATTGGGGATCCTATTTATACCCAAAACACAGGGCCGGCACGGGGTGAGGCAGAGAGAGAGAGGTGTAGATGGCCAAAGGCAGCTGAACACTGGGCTGTGTTCCCCTTCGTGGCCAGCAGCTGGAGAAGTGGAAGTGCTCCGAGGTGTGATGCGGGTTTCCATCTATCAGGCAGCAAGAGCCAGCCTGTATCCCAATCCCTGGGCATCACAGTTGGAATATCGCTTGTGGCATGTACGACCTAATGTTCTTCTTGAGAAGGGACCAGGCTGTGAGAGGCTAGGGCATGTTAAAGATGCTCATTGTGTGTCAAGTGTGCGCTCACTGAATTCCCAGACTGCTGACTCCCATTTAAAAACATCAACTGAATGTGCACAACCTTTGAAAACTGTGCACTCATGGGTGTGAATGAATCATCTGTGTGCAGTTATAACCCAGAAATGAAGAGGTAAGTCTTGCCCAGAAAAAAGCATTTTTCCAGAAATCTGCAACGTTGCTTTAGTGGCCATGTGGTTTTTTTATTTTTGCAGTGTGGTTGTATAGTATACTGGTATCCAGAGATCAGACAGTGACTACAGTTATTGTCCCTAGAGATCAGATAGTGACTACATATTACTATATTGACTACAGATTACAATTAGCTTGTTCTTCACCATCTGATGAAAGACTACATCCTGTAAAAACAGGACTTGAGGCATGATTCACATTCACTTTTGCACTTACCATGAGCCGAATAAGCGGGATGGCCGTGGTACAAAGTATGTCACCTGCCTACTACAAATTGTTAACTCCACTATGCCCAGTTAGCGATTCACATGTAATTTGGTTCCCTGCAAGCAGAAAAGAGAATGAGAATTGCTCCCCTGCTCAGCAAGTGGAAGCTTCACCTCAATCACATACAGCCTCATGTGATATAACTCCTCCTCCAATAGTCCATATCTGGCAATGTGTGATTTTTTTTTTTATTTTTTTTTTTTTTCTGTTTTCAGCTACCAAAAAAGACCTCGGAGAATGAAAGTTTGACTCTGGAAACTATGCGGTCCAGGCTTGGTGATTTATAAGTGCATATCTAAAAATGGTTTTGTGATTTACAAGTGCATATAAAAAACNTATGCGGTCCAGGCTTGGTGATTTATAAGTGCATATCTAAAAATGGTTTTGTGATTTACAAGTGCATATAAAAAAACGGTTTTGAGAACAGCTTCTGAGAGTGGATAATAAGATGGAACAAGTGTATTGTTCTTAAGGGCTGTGTTGAAGCCAAAAAAAGTCACTCTTTCAAGTCCTTATTGTGCTGTTATAATATGTTAAAGGGTTTAGGAATAACATCCCCCACTACGCTGCTGGCCTATATATAGTCTGTGAGACTTCTAAGAAGTGCTGAGTAGCTAGGAGACAGTTGGAGGAGGAGCGTGCAAGACTCTGGTTTCTGATGGCACTTAGAAATATACGCGTGGATGAGACACTCCTCCTTTTCCCTTCCACCCCGGCAGGGCTCGACCAGCAACGTTTGTTGCCAAGTCATATTATTGCCCATCTGCCCTGCCAGCACTCCGCAGACCTGCGGTTGCGGGTACTGGTGTGGCCGCGCAAATACCTGCACGCACATGCTTCCACAGTGGTCCATCTTCATTACTGCCCTCTGTAATCATGAATAATTTTTTTCTGCAATTGTAACTTTATATACTTAAGTAATATATATCCATGTGTTAATGTAAATTTTGGCAAAACAAGAGTATCTTGGAAAAGCGCTTTAAATCAATTTTCCCCGGCAAATAAATTAAAAGTCCTGAAATTTGGAATGGTTGATTGCAAGAATTTGCATACAGTATGGAAATGATGTTGATAATCAAACTTTAATCTTCACTGGAAAAAATTTACACAGCTTTAAAACAAATCTATAAAGAATGACTAAAGAATTTTATTTGTAAATACTACAAAAATATGCCAAAATTAATTTTTCTTATAACAAAAACAATTTCATGATCACATATTGTTAAATGAAACAAGTTTGTTACACATCACTTTTTTAAATATAGGTACTGCATGTGTGGATAAAACACAAATAAACCTATTTTGGATGAAATCTTAACATTGCTATAACGAAAATCACCCTAATTAAGGAATTAATTATGTTGACAGAATAAATTTTAACACTTCTCATATTACCTCCCACTTACTGCTTAACAACGACAACTTCAGAGAATGCAGTGAACATGATGAAAATGTGAATATAATGATAAATGGTGGAACACAAAGATAGGTACAGAAGCATAACAAAACAATACAATTCCTATTAGTCTTTGCCGATAATAATACATTAACCATAGACAGTGCTAAGGCCTATTTGTTTGCGGACACTATGGTAGATGCAAATGAAACTATACTAATTCCAAAAACATTTTAATTTTGTAACCGAAACCCTTTCACTCCGTGTTTTGCTGGACAGTGACTGGTAAAGCCAAATGTGAACCAGTTGTTAAGCCACCAGTGTCACTTTTGATTAGAACAACTAATCTGGATGTTCAACTGCAAAGGTTTTGGGAGTGTGAGGAAATTCCATTTAACTAGCGTGATGTCTGCAGATGACAAGACGTGTAAAGAGCACTTCTTCACAACATATACACGCACCACCGACGGAAGATACATGCTTCGGCTTCCTTTTAGCAAGAAAAACAGAGCATGGGAGAGTCATTACAGTAAGCAATTTTGAGATTAGAGCACCTTGAGAAAAAACTGTGAAAGGTACGTAAGCTGGCTATGTAGTACAGATTGTTTTTAAAAGAATGTGAGGATTTAGGCCATATGTCAAGCGTAGCACGTGTTCAACAGCTGTTTGATCAGACGTGTGCTCAGACCAGATTCTTTCAAGAACTGTGAAGTAGCCAATGCGATCCCTCATCATGCAGTACTCAAAGAGGCCAGTTAAACAACTAAAGTGTGAGTAGTCTTCAATGGATCGGCAACAATTTCAACTGGTGTTTCACTGAATAACTTGCTCTATACTGGCCCTAAACTTCAAAGAGACATTGTGGATATAATATTTAATTTTCAATTTTCGAACCGTACCTGTTGTTTTCACCACAGACATTTGTAAGATGTACTGCCAAATTTATATCCTCCCAGATTGCAAGTACCAGTGTATACTGGTGCCATTCTACAGAAGAAAATGTGTGTTGACCAGTTGAACACTGTCAGCTATGGACTTGCATCTTCACCTTACCAGGCTTTGAGGGCTTTACAGCAATTGGCACTTTATGAAGGTCATAAATTTCCTAGAGCAGTGCAAGTATTGTTAAGGGATGTCTGTGTTGATGACATAGTTACTGGGGCCAACTCTTTAGAAGAGGTTTTACAACTGAAGTTGGAGCGTGTGGCTTTGCTAGAACAAGGAGGTTTTGAACTGAGAAAATGGTCCTGCAACAATCCCACTGTCTTAGAAGATATGCCATTTGAGCAACGTGAGGTTTTTCAGAAGCTTTGACCGTGAAACAAGTCCAGTTATTAAAGTCCTAGGGTGTTCATGGTGACCCATAACTGACGTGTTCACTTACTATATCAATGTACCCCAACCATCTATTACCAAACAAAGCATATTTTCAACCATAGCATGGCTCTTTGACACCTGTGTGGTTGGTTGTCACCAGTTATAGTGTGGGTCAAAATTTTGCTGCAGACTTTGTAGATGCTGGGTTTAGAGTGCGATCAGCCAGTTCCCGAAGAAATTACACATGAATGCGTATTTTTCAGAACTTGATTAACTTCCCATACTGAGGTGCAGATTCCAAGATGTGTCAATTTAAATTATGGGTGCATTCTTCAGTTTCATGATTTCTGTGATGCCCCTGAAAAGGCATATGCTGCTGTGATGTATCTAAAACTTGATGCTTATGGTGTTGTCTCATCCCATCTGGTAACAGTCAAATCAAAAGTTGCACCCTTGAAAACCTTATCTGTTCCTAGATTGGAATTTTCAGGTGCAATATGTAAATACCGTATTTACCCAAATGCAAGACAATCTCAGATTTTGCTACTCTGTTCACAGGAAAAATCTTTTTGGTTGGCAATATCTGCCAATAAAAATTTGAGGCACAAAAATTTTTATGATTTCATCTAATTTTGAACAAAATTTTAAAATAATATTTTCTACCACTGTTACTAATATAGAATAAAATCAGAGAAATATGTCCCTTAAACCAGTTTTCTTGTACAAAATATAAAAAAAATCATATTTCACTGACTATTATTATCACTAACATATAATAGAATGAAAGGAATAAAACATTTCTTAACCAATATTATGCATATCACTGATGCCACTATCTTTATTACCTCTACAGTGATGGGAAGTTCTTTGTTTCGCTTCTCCTGCGTGTAGTGAGCAACTGTTCTTTCTAGTTTAGTGAAATAACCCTTTTTTGGTTTGCTAAAAGCCTTGCGGGTAAAATTTGCATTTGCTTAGTTTTTCTTTCATCTTTCACCATCTTCAGATGTTGGCGTCACAAATCCCGTAATGCTGAGCAGCCGTACTGTTGTTGCTTCATTCTGCATTTCTAATGACCATCAATTTAAAATTTGCATTGTGGTAGACCCGAAGATTATGAGAAACTAAGAACTAGATGTTCCACATCTTTCCAGATTATCCATTTCATCTGCTACCGCATTTTAACAATTAGCAATGTACTGTGTTTGTGTTCAACGTAAACAATGTCATAGATGTAATACCAATCTGAACACGTCCAGACTTTTGTATTAAGCGATCAATATATTGAGATCAATGAGCTTGCCAACCTTTGCACAGAAAATAATGGTGACTAACTAGGCTAAACGCTAGAATGTGCTGCGCGTAGCTTGAGCTAGTAACGTTTTCGGAACATGCACCTCTTGGTATATAGATATCTTTGAAATTTTCTTGCCAACTTGTTGACAATATCCTGTGTTTACATTATGTTCGCGGTTGCGAAGTCTAGTACTGCATGTCAATACTTTGTGGCATTTAAAATAATTATTATTCAACATATTTGCCATTGAAAACAATATTATTGGCCTAAAAATCAATAACAGACACATGTGTAAACGTTTTGCTGGAAAATAATAACCAAAACATCCTCAAATAACTTAAATATGCGAAAGCAAGACAAATTCAAAATTTTTACCCTTGCCACAAGGAAAAAACCCTCGTCTTGCATTCAGGCAAATGCGGTAACCTACTGGACACCAAATCATGCAACTTTACTGTGCACATGTGGTCATCAACTGTACTGTCATGGCTAAAATCATTACTACACAACTTCAAAGCATTTGTGGCAAATCGTGTAGCAGAGATTCAATCCATTACGCCACCAAGTGTAGGGCACTATGTTCCTTCCATCTATAACCCAGCAGATTTAGCATCTCGAGGGGTGTTTCCAGACCTCCTGGTTGAGAGTTCTCGTTGGTTTCATATTGTCAACTACTGCCATGTTACCTATCTTCATGCGGGTCCTCAATTGACCCATTCCGTCATCAAAAGGCAGTTTTGGATAGTAAATGTGAGGCGTCTGATTCAGCAGTGTATCCACTGTTGCATTCAGTGTTTTAATTTGACAGCCAAGCCTCCTGCGCCACTTGCGGGAAATTTGCCTGTTATTAGGTTCTCACAAGTTCAGCCATTTCCGAAGATCGGTGTGGACTTTGCAGGCCCTTTTTCTTCGAAGCCCACTAAAACATGCAAGGTCCCAGTCAACAAGAGCTACTTTTTTTTTTGTGTGCTCATGTCGAGCAAGGCAGTACGTTTGGAACTTGTGTCATCAATGTGTGCAGTTGCCTTTCTAGCTGCTTTGCATAGGTTTGTGTCTTTTGAGAGGAACACCCTCTGATATTTTTTCTTACCAAGGTACAAACTTCATTGGTGCTAACAGACAATTCAGGGAAATGCACAAAGCACTCTTCACAGAGCTGGCCTGGCAGACACTGCAAGAACACATTGTGACAAGAATATTGTGTGGCATTTCAAACTACCAGCTAGCCCTCAGTGGGGCTGTCTGTGGGTCTGTCAAACTGCACATGAAGTGCATTGTTGGAGAGCAAATACTCACTTTTGAGGAACTAGCCACACTTTTTGCTGGTATCTCTGCCATTCTAAACTCAAGACCGTTGTGTTACCTCCCTAGTGATCCTTCACAGAGTTTGATGCTGTCACCCCAGGTCATTTTTTGATTGGCGCTCCTCTCGTTGGCCTACCAAAGCAAGATTTGTCACATCTGGTTGAGAATCGTCTGGATCTGCGACAGTTAATAACAAAACTAAAGGAATGCGTTTGGAGATGCTGGAGTTGCAAATATTCCCACACATTAAATTAGAGACTTGTGTGGAATGTAACAATCCCCAATTTGGAAAAGGGTGCTTTAGTGTTGTTTAGGGATTCAAACTTACCACCTTTAAAATGGAAACTTGCCAGAGTTGTCAAAATGCATCCCGGTGATGATGGTGTAGTAAGAGTTGTGACCCTAAAAACCCCTAATGGTGAACTTGTGAGGCCAGTGACCAAAGATTTGCCCTCTGCCTGTAAACTAACTGTTGACATGATTTAAAATGGGTGGTGATACAATATTTTCATGTAATCTTGCAACAACAACAGAGGACAAGTAAACACACAGCCGGCAACATTGCCTAACCTTATTCTAGTCAACAGTAGCACAGGATCTATGGTGAGTGGTGAACGAGTAAGTGCTATCTGCTGTGTGGATGACTGCTTAACATAGATTGCAGAGCAGGCATGAGCTACACATTGTTGTCGTCAGTATGTGGGTTACACATTCTAAAATTGGTTTGAAAGAAAACAAGACATAATGTAATCTAATTTTCATTAGCCAGAAGGGCTATGTAGGGTTCTAGAACTTGACGAAAAGAGAAAAAGGAAAGACCAAACAAAAAGGAAATAAAACAAAATTAGATCAGCCTCTTTAATTGCCACACCAAATGTGATAAAAAAAACATCAATGTAATCCCAATTTTAGAAAAAGGCATAAGGGTACAGCCTTTTTCAAGAGCAAGTAAGTAAATAATTCAAAAATGAACAGTGTTGTCATATTTACTCTAACAAAATGAGGACAAGGGCTGCTTTCTTACTGTAGAATTTAAATCCTTAAACCAAGAGCGGAAATTCCTTCATAAAGAAAAATAATAATCAACCTGCAAAACTATAGTAAAGAATCATTAAAAGAAATATAAATAAATTTAAAAGAGGTTCACAAAACCTTCAGCCTAACCGTGACTATATCTGTAATGTATCGCAAAGCTAGCTCAGTTACCTAGACTGCATAGTGCGTTTCCTCGCACAACCTTCCTCTCCACTGTCTCCTGAACGACTCCTCATTCTCACCGCTCTTCACCATAAACTACTCTACCCACTAAGTCCAACAAATTTTTTTTAGCTGTCTTCCATTTTCAGCTGATTTGGCCTCCTCCGAGCCTAGCTTAGACTTATTGACACTCCCCAAGCGTTCCTCAGACACGTCGGTTGCTTGCCACAGCCATTTTCAGAACCACTCACTTTTTCTCCACACAAAGCATGCTTCAACCTACCCCCACTCTACCACGCTTCCATCGCGTGATGCTTCCAGCAAGCAGAAAATGCACTCCTTCTCTTTCTAACTATCACCCCCCCCCCCNCCTTTCTCTCTCAACCGGTTACTCCTTTCCTTACCCCGCAATCCAGGAAGGCGGCGGCGGCGGCGGCTGACTGCCACCCCACCCTCGCTCTATACCCTCCCTCACCAACACAACCACTACAGCTTCAAATGCAACATTCCCAAGGTGCTTTCTGGACACCGGGGAAGACTAAAAGAGTGAAGCAGGGGTTGCCAAAATAAAATTCAGCCATTAACACTTTCTTTTCAAAAAGCAAACAAGGCCGTTGACTGCCAGACACGCCCTCTAAACTCCCTCGGTTTACACAATGCGCTGCAAAATCACGTCTCCGCAAAAAAGTACCAATATCTACCACTTGCGTTAACTCCCCGCTATACTGAGAATAGAAAAGATCATACTACAAACTAAACTTAAAAAGTTGGAAAATGAAATTTGGTCAAAAATTAGAAAAAACACACAGCAAATAGACTGTAACTGCATTTTTACATTATTTTTATTTTGACAATATGAAGCATAGTGTATCATATCTTAGTTGTAGACTGGTGTACATTCAAGTGTGTGTGTTGTATTTTATTTTGGTTGCTACTTGAAAAATCAATGATTTTCTGGTGGGCGGTATGTTCAGTAACCAACAATATGCATTTTGATGGTTAGTTAGGCTAGGCCAGGCCTAACTTTCATGTGTGTTTTGCAATGAATCACATCACTATGTACTATAGGAATATAAACAGTAGAAAGACAGTGTGATGCAAGATGACGGACCTATTGTATGTGCAATTGTATGCCGTTAAAACATGTTTTCTCGATTGGGCAAACAAAATGTGACTCCAAATCATAATCGTTGAACAGTAGACATTTTGTGAAGAGAAAGTTACTTTCTAAAGAAATCTTATTTCAATTTTTTCCTTTATCCCCTCTTCATTTTTATTATACTTCCTCAACATAATAAATTGTCTGTGGATTCATTATATAAAAGGTGCAGTTATTGGTTTAGCGGCTACAGCGCTTGCCCCTCACCAAGGTGAACTTGGCTTGATTCCAGGCGGGATTACACTCTTATTTTCGTGGGAATTGTGTTGGACAATACCGCTGGTCAGTGGGCTTTCTCTGGAATCTCTCCTTTCTCCCGCCATTGTATTCTGGCACCACACTATATTCACCTTGCTTCACACTATCGGCTCCCAAGACTGTTAAGAACCACCCAAACCTCTCCACTCTGCTTATTTTACAAAATTTAAAAGATTGACGATATTTTCTGGAAATCAATCAGTAATTTACTCTTATAAAGTCATTTCCATCGTGAATCATGCAATACAAAGATTCTTTAGCGTTAGTTATCTTCTCTCTATTTTTGCTTCTAATGATATTGGCACTTTAACTGATTCATGCTTTCAGGGCTAAGGTGGAACTCGCTTCCGTATTTCAGTTTTAATAATCAAGATAAAGTTGACCCTACATAAGTTATTTTTCAAGGGACTAAATAAATTAAATAATAACATGATGCAAATGAACAATGAGTGCAGTTTTGCCTTTATATCTTCTTCCTAATAATGTAAAAGTTGAAGTCAGAGTAGAAGCTTAATAGACACAGTCAGGTATATTGGCTTCCATTGACAGGACATGGCAAACCAAACAAGACCTTACTGATAATGTTTTAAAATTCCATCACTCCACTCTCTCCTTTGGGAAGCCAAGTCAAGTTGGCTGGGAGGGTGAGGAGGAAAAAAGATGTCTGTGATAAACTGAAACATGTGGGAAGGGGAAGGAGGTAGAAGAGAGAGGCAAAGATACACTACAGAATTTTTTCTAGGGCAAAAAAATATTGTCTGCTGTTTTTATTTTTTCCTGCGCCAGGTGAAACGATTCTGTTGTGTTTCCCTCTCCCACCCCTTAAGTGTTTTTCTGTAAAGTTGAAGATACTTCTATTACAGCAGGGTGGCATCTGAATGCCCCCCTCTTTGTAGAATGGGGTATACTTTGGATATAACTACACACTACACTGTTCAATGCCTGAAATCTAGGGGAATTGGAGAGGATGGCAACCATCAGAGGAAGAGTGGCTCAACTTCCCATATTCCAGACAGTGTGTTTCTACTTCTTGTTGAAGTGCAGATAATAATGGCGATGACCTTTGTGACAGTGGACAGTTTTACAAGCTGGACTGTTAAGTGTAAAGACTCCAGCTGGGACACTGAGAAAAAGATAAGTGCGGGAAAATTACACTTCAGAAAACCAAACTAGTAGACTCTTTTAAATATGAAACACCGTTTTACTTGGGATTTTGCTAAATAAATTGTAGACATGGGCTGGAACAATGCATCTAGGGTTTAACTAAGAGATCTTCACACTCTACACAGTATTCTTCATCGTGGTAATGCTCAGTTTTTTTAAATATATAAAAAAAGAGTAAAGATTAAAAAAACTGCCTTGAATAGAAAGAAATCAGATTAATTGTAGAATGTTGAAGAAGGATCGTGAACTATTTTGAGAAATGGGTATTTTTTAGGATTGACTATGGAAAGTTAAATAGCACTTGGCAATAAGCACAGGATTATGGATTCCACATATGCAACTAGAAATTAAGCACCTGAAATTTTTTAAAGGGGGCAAAAATAAAGGAATACATAAAGTGTGGTGTTGTGGATAAAAGTAGTTGCACGTAGCGTGTTAGTATTGTAAAATTACAACTAAAAATGCTTTAATGCTTCCATCCCCTCCCAGCTGATGGTTCTGTATAGTTTGCTAATATATGCAAAATCTAGATATTAGTCCACTAGCATGATTTATCCATCAAATGCATTTTTAGTTGATGCACAGTTTGCTCATCAGTTTAGTCATGTTGATTAATTAGTTTTACCAGGTTCCAATTACCATGTAGTTATTTTTCGTAAAATATTTTGTTTGTAAATACTACAGAACTATGTAGTGTTTAAATTATCTCCCTAAACCATCTAAAGTAAAACAAAATTTATGTTTTTATGAATAAAGTAAAGCTTTGTGCAAGTTTATTATCTAATTTAAATAATGCTGGAAATAGTTTCCGTTGTTAAATGCAGTGCAAATACATATTTGTAATTTTTATTTTTTAACTTTTTATATTGATGCATACTTACTAGTGCAAAAAGTTCTTGAGATACAACAATTAATTTTTTTTTGAAGTTTTTAATGTGTATATAGCTAGTGTAGTTAAAAAGAGTGCTAGAAATTAGGGCTAGATTGATTATATGGCAGCACAAGATAAGGTTAATGTATTTCTTACAGGATGCAGTAAAGCTGCAGAAGTTAATGCAGAGCAAAGTGCATGAGATTCTCGACCTTGAACAGGTAAAGTATTCCCCCCAGCTAAATGGGCAGTAAATTAAATCAGATATTCAAACAATTGTTAATGGAATTAATTGTTACAAAATTTTATTTTGAAAATTAATATGTGGGTTTTACTAGGATTCTGACAGCGACGGAGATTCGGATGACAGATCATCTAAGCGAAAAAGTCGTGGAAAATTGTCTGGAACTCCTAAAATCCATCGTTACAAGGATGATCTTCCACTAAAGAAACGTCTCCATGTGCTCGCAAAGTGTTTATTGGAATATGTTGTAAGTGTGAATATGAAGTTTATATACTTATTTCTTTTCATTAAACAGTTCAGTTAGTTTCTGTCTCATCTGTTAAATAAAGTGCAACCTGTATTGTAACACATTTTATCTGTGCAGCACAGGTTGAAATATTTGTTACAAGTTATTTGTTTTCCCTGCCCTTGATGTGTGTGTGTGTTTGTGTGCACACGCACATGCATGTATGCCTGTGGGTGTGCCTGCATACATGTATGCATGTGTGTTCATGTTGACATGCATATGTGCCTAAATGCATCTCATTT
Source organism: Clitarchus hookeri (assembly GCA_002778355.1). Lineage (NCBI taxonomy): Eukaryota > Metazoa > Arthropoda > Insecta > Phasmatodea > Phasmatidae > Clitarchus > Clitarchus hookeri. The sequence continues at coordinate 500,849 of NQII01000505.1, forward strand.
TCACACTTCACCCTCCACTTCCCTCCTACTTTCCACTTGTAATGTAATAATTTTTGAAGGAGAATGCCATTTTCAAAATACGGGGTACATGTTGCTTCCATTACTTGGAGATGGCTCCTTATTTTTGAGTTAGGTGTTTTAATTACTTCTGATGTTACGTTGTTCATAATAAATGTTTAACCTCAGTGTCTTAAAGTAATCTTTGTTTGATAAAAAACTTAAAAAATATATTTCTCCAAAAGTTAATTGCTTTAAAAATTTAGTTAGTGGGAACTTTCCAGGTACAGTATGTCAAGAGTTGTAAGAAAATATAAAATAAAATAGGTATTTTCATATTCGTTGTTATTGGAGTATGTATATTGCCAGGTGACACTTAATGAAGAGAGATAAAAAAAAAAGCAAAAAGCTGAAATTAATGATGAAGTTAATAACTTTAAAACTCACTTTACGAAGTAGGCTATAACACTTCAAAATTTTGTGTTTCACTACATCTAAGTTATATATAGAAAAGTAATTATTCTGCTGGAGACTAAAATAAATGCTTGATTATTTAATGTCGTATGCTTTGCTTATGTGTGCACTAATAAGAGAAATATTTTCTAGTTCCCACATATACATTTATATGTGCTAAATTTTTGAAGCATAAGTATCTGAAGAGAGGAGGAAACAGATAATGACCAGTTTTTTTCTTAACCCTTTGGTGATGTAGTAGTCAGACAACTTGCTTCTCATCAAAGCAAACCAGGTTCAATTCCCAGTGTAGTCATCAGAATTTTCATATGTGGGAAACTGGTGGACGTTACCACTGGCCAACGGCACTCCCTTCTCCACCATCTTTGCATTCCACTGCTGCTCCATCTTCACCTTACCTCGTTTCACCTTCATGAGTGCTCATGACCTCACTGTTAAGCAGTAACCAAATCCTCACAGCTCAATGTACCCATGTAGTAAGTATGCTTTGAAGATGGTTTTCAAGTCCTGTGAACTAAGATATTTAATAAAAAATTGAAAAAGTGTTTTATAAATATTTATATAATGTGTAAATTGTCTCGAAATGTATAGTCCATTCATGGTTTCTTCTCACTTTCCTGAAGCTCTGATAAAGTTCTACTTCTGGGATGTTCCTCCACCTCGTGCAAACAAAGCTTAACCAAGTCTAGAAAATTACACCAGAATGACAATGCACCGCATTCGTGTGCATCCAGTATAATAATATTATGCATAAGAACTCCACTACTATAGAAAAGGAGAATAAAAGAATCAGCATTTATTGTGAGCAATACAGAAGTATTCAGTCAACAGAGCATTGAATTAAAAAACATGTGGAAACCTTTAATTAAAAGAAAAAACAAAATTCCATCAAAAAATGAATGTGAAACAACCATCACACGAGAATAATAGCCTACAAGAACCACTCTTAGGTGCACGGCTAGTCCGCCTGAAAACGGGAGTAGATGTCGGTTCCCAAAATGTTCACAACAAGTTTGTCTAAGAAAACGTACTATGTTCTTGTGTCATCATCGTTGTATTCCAGTCTTGTACGGAATTTTGTCTTTGTCTCAGTGTTCATCTGTGCTGCTGTCTTGGTTGTGTTATCCTTAGTTTATTTTTCTCCTCACTTTTTCGGTTTGATTAAAACCAACTGTGTTCTTCTGTTTCATCATTGTGGTGTCATTTAGCCTTGTGGTTGTTAATACATCATTGTGTCATCCTATCCTGTGCAATCTTAATTTGGGTCATGCTTGGTTTTTTCAGTTTTTTTTTTTTNTAATACATCATTGTGTCATCCTATCCTGTGCAATCTTAATTTGGGTCATGCTTGGTTTTTTCAGTTTTTTTTTTTTGATAATTTATTGTATGATTTTGTTTTTTGTTTTCTATTTTGTTATATATCTGATAATCTCTCTGCATGCTCTCAACTGATCAGTTGCATGTTGCATATATGAAATTCTGCCTGCATTTGATGTCATCATTTTCTGTTTCAGTGGGTTTGAAAGTTTGGGGTCGGCTTGCATTCTGTGGCTGCTTACAATCAATTATAGGCAGTACTTTTGATGTTATATTCTTTATGCAGGTGAATTGAGGTGAAATGTTTTTTACGCATACAAAAGTACTTTTTAAAAAATTCCCTTTTTTTGTTGTTGTTTTTTAGTTAAACTTTATTTCTATTGAAATTCTGGACATATAGAAATTTGTTGGCAGTTCTTTGAAACATGGTAGCTGGAGAATCCAGTTATATTTTCCATAATTTTACTTGTAAATGTTTTTGTAAGATACACTCTTTTGTATGATGGAATAAATATGCAGTATTCTCTTAAAGAGTGCCTTTGTTGTAAGTATGACTTCCATAGCAGACTAGTATTTCAGCTATCCACACTCTTTAGAGGTGAACATTCAAAAAACGTGTGCCTTCTTGCAAGAATGACTTGTATAACAGGATAGCATTACAGCTATTAACACTTTTTAAAGGTGAACGTTTAAAATGGCTTGGTGGTGTTTCTATAATAGAAGAAATAATCGTGTTTAACTCATCTGCTATTCTGTTGGCAGCTTAAACCAAAACATTTTTTTATGATCTCAAAAATGTTGATTATAGTTAAAGGCATTAATTTACATTTAAACAGAAGGAGAATTGTGAAAATTGATTGATATTGTCAAACCATTATTATATATAGAAATTACCATATTCACCCAAAAATAAGATTATAGTTTTTACTTTAAATAGTATTTCAATGTTTGGGGGTCGTCTTACATTCGACAGTAAAATGTTTCCACCTACAATTACACACAATGTGTACATACCTATTCGGCTGCCAATCACATCGCATGTAAATGCATATATTTTTCATATAAATAAAGACACACACATAGTTGATAATAATGCTAAAATTATTCAATTATGTCTGAACTTCCCTATTTATATTGCTGTAATAGCATTAACCTATCGCTGCTATGTAAACAATTGGGGTAATTTTGGAATTCAAAACATGAAACCCATAGATAACACTGTACGAAAGTATGTGCACTTCTTACACTTTCATACCATGGCCGTTTTCCAAAATACAGATGACCTGCAGTAAATGATGCATGGTTCTGCTTACATATGGGTGGCACTACCTGTACATATTTCTTTCTAGTTTTTAGTACTTTCGTAGTGTTATTTTATTCTATGGTCATATTTTTTCTGATAGGGTAAACAGATGGTTTAAACAGAAGTCTGGAATTGTTTGCTGAAAGAAAAGAGTTGAAATAATACGCTGCATATTTTTTTTTATGTTTTAAAAAATTTAATACAGTAAAACCTTGTTTATCCGGACTAACTGGAACCAAAGACAATCCGGAAAATCGAAAATCCCGATAATCCCGGTAATAAGCAAAACAAATCCTTAAATAAGCAGACTTACCGTTTATTATAATAAAAAACTATGTTTTGTAACAAAATTATATAGAATTGTTTAAAAGACATTAAAAAAAATATAAAAATAACTTTTTACATTATTTCTTAACAAAGAATTGGTCCATTGTCTTCTGTTTCAAACACGTGTGGCGTTTGAATGAAGCACAGTCATACAAACGCTTTATCATTAATAGTTCAGCTGGAGTGGTGTCGGGCCGATGCTCCAAGTATGCCATGATGTTTGTCAGCTGGTGCGCAGCATCTGCATATGTGGTCCGCTGTTGCGGTGTGATCGCTCCCTCCTCGTCCACGTCATCTTCTTCCTCACTGTCTGCTGTAGATGTGCATGCCGCTACAATTTCTTCTTCCGTCATAGTGCCGTAGCCACCGTCATTGTTGTCTTTCAGCCACTCACTGACGTGTTCCATATCAACATCTGAGCACCCACTTATCGTTCCCAACATTTGCAGAAGGTCGTCTGCAGCCACTTGCACCAAATCATTGCTTGCCATTTCGTTTGTAGCACAAATAGCTGGCCACAGTTTTTTCCATGATTTTTTCAAAGAGCTTTTTGTGATGCAATCCCAAGCGTCAGCAACCATGTAAATAACGTCTTTGATATTGATTGATTTCAACAAATCAATCACACTTTTTTCCCCTTCCTCTTCAGTTATTTTACCAAGCTGTTCTTTTCGGTCGATTAGTAAAATAGCTTTTTCTGGTAAACTATTTTCTTTCAGGATTTTTTGAACTTCAGGAACAAAGTTATTAAAATACCAATTCTTAAACAAAAAACTGTCCATCCACGCACTTTTTTGTGTTCTGTAAACCACTGGCAACGTATTGTAGTTCATATTTTTTAGCGCTCGGGGATTCTTGGATTTCCCTACAATGACAAGAGGAAACTTACGTTTCCCTGATGCATTGCTACAAGCCATAGCAGTTAGCCTATCTTTGCTTTTCTTGTAGCCCTTAGCCGAATCNTATCTTTGCTTTTCTTGTAGACCTTAGCAGAATGTTCAAGCTTTGATGCTAACGTTTTGCTTGGAAGCATCCGGTAAAAAAGCCCAATTTTGTCAGCATTATAAACTTGATCGGGTGTCAATTTTTCAGATAAAACAAATTGTTCGAAGTCCTTTTTAAATTTTTCAGCAGCAGTAACATTACTAGACAAGTTCTCTCCAGTCAGAGTAAGTTGGTAAATACAGTGTCGGTTTTTAAAACGTTCTAGTCACCCCTGGCTAGCAGTGAATTCTAGGTCAGGATTCAGTAACTTTTTGTTTAAGCTCAAAGCTTTTTGGGCCAAGATCGGTCCAGATATAGGCAAACCACGTTCTCGCTGAGCACTGTACCACATGAATAGTGCGTCGTCTAATGTTTCATCTTTTGCTTTGTTTGCCATTCCTCTGCCTTCCAAACTGTTTTTACATGTCATTTTACAACAAAAATCTTCAATTTCTTTTCTTTGCTTCTTCCAGTCGGACACTGTTGAAGTTCCAACTCCCAATTCAGCAGCTATTTTTTTCAATACTTCTCCTTTATCAATTTGATTAATAGCGTCTAACTTTTTATCCATTGAAACCACGACCTTCTTTCGCTTCGATGCCATTTTAAACTTGTACGTACACTACAATACACCCCCAAACACTTTGATAAAAAACAAAAACAATATCCGGTTCAACTACACACAATAAACAAAATGACAAGTGCAGTTTGAAAACAGTAGGAAAACTGAGGAGATTGAGGGAGGGGAAGTGATGGGTAGGGATTCAAGGTCAAGTCAAAGCTATTTATAACTGGAGAGTTAATCCACTTCATATTACATATTATCTATGTGAACATTAAATTACAAACATCCAGAGCCATATTAACACGGTTTTACTGTACTAGCATTTATTATAGTGTATATTTATAGCATCAATCCGTCATTAAGTGTTTTAATTTTGTGCAGTGATTTAAGCAAAATATTAAAAGTGATTTTAAGCAAAAACATTAAAAGTGATTAAGCTTTTATTTTTATGATTGTATGCAATGACTTTATAAGCAACAAAATTAAAATAGTAATTTTTTTTTTTCCTTGTCTCGTAATATGGGGGTTGTTTTATATTCAGGGTCGTCTTATTTTCAGATGAATACAGCAATGTGGATGTTTATAGTGTTGATTATAATATTTATTACTTTTTGTTAGTTATTTAATCATTATGTAGTGGACATGTGAACCACTAATGTAAACATGAGCTGAAAGTCACATGGCAATGTATATTTTGATATGTGGAAAGATACGCAACCAGTGGGCTAAAGGTAGAAACTTAGCAGAGCTTTCAAAAGTGCTCACTTTACTGTGAATCACCTATATTGATAGTATTGATTACATTATTTTGTTTTAAAAATCTGGCATTCAGTTTTTGTCTTTTTTAGTGATTGCTGTATGGTTACTTAGTTCATACCTTTTGATAGATAACTGCAATTTTGTTGTGAGGCATGAAGAAACTGATTGATCTGTTATTTTGTGAAGCTGGGTCAGATATATTTTTAAATATGCTGTTTGCCTTTAACTATATTCTGTCCAAGAGTGGATTTTATAACTTTAAAGATCGTACAGTGTAGTGGTGAAAATTATTATTTATGTAAACCCTTGTTTTCTGTGTGCAGGCATTTCAGTGTACAGTCTTAGCAATCTTCCAAAATATATAAATCTCACTTGCCTGTGATGTTAGCTTTTTGTGGTTTATGCTTCTAAAAATTGGATCTCATTACTACCAAATAAAAGACTTTGCTTCACAAGGCATGCATGCATACATACATATACATACACACATACATACATACATTAATGCATGCATACGTACATAGTTACATACACACATACATACATACATTAATGCATGCATACGTACATAGTTACATACATGCATGCATACACATGCAGACATAACATACATACATATACATACATTCACATACATACACATATATACATACTTACATACAATTTCTTAGTCAGATTATATAAATGTGTTTTTTTTTTTCCTAACCTGAAAATATTTTTTTTGCATTCATAGTTTACAGATGTATAAATTTTTTTTTTTCTGTTAGCATGAAGATGGGAGGCAGCCAATTNTTTTTTTTGCATTCATAGTTTACAGATGTATAAATTTTTTTTTTTCTGTTAGCATGAAGATGGGAGGCAGCCAATTCTTATGTTCATGGAGAAACCATCAAAGAAGCTGTATCCTGATTATTTTCAAGTAATTACTGAACCTATTGACATGTTGACTATTCAAGCAAATATTAATACTGAAAAATATAATTCCGAGGAAGAAATAGTGAATGATTTCAAGGTCAGTAGTCATATCATATGTATTACGTAAAAAATTAGAGCTTTGCCGATTCACACAATTATGCCAATGTGCCGAATCACGGATGGCAAATTCTGTAATGCAAATGTGTGAAAAAGTTTTTTTCTTTATATTTCATTTGAATTTAGGTTACTATTGTGTTTAAACCAGGCCTGCCGTTTTAACGGATTTTTAATTATAGAAAAATCCCTGTGAAATAATTCTAATATATTANGTGTTTAAACCAGGCCTGCCGTTTTAACGGATTTTTAATTATAGAAAAATCCCTGTGAAATAATTCTAATATATTGGCCTACCACTGGGGTGTACAAAATAATTTCTTGTGATCTTTTGTATCTCGACTATGTTGTATATTTGAAGTACCATAACTAATGTTTAAATAGTGTGCAAAATCTCTCTAAATAATTATGTGTAACAAAACTATATGGTACAAAGAAATGGAAACAAGTCTCACCCAAAGCTCATAAAGAGCAGCAATACCACTGCATGTTTTTTCTCCATTTACCCAAATATATTGCGTTTAGAATTGCGAAATTCTTATGTCCACGACGAATATCATGTCCATTATTAACACATAATTCACGCAAGTGTAATATGATCGTATAAACGTATAAAGTAAACCAACTTTTTTTTTTTTTCACATGCCACAGATATTGTGCGTGCACACAGCACTGTACTCAAAATGGCTGCTGCCTACATGCGACACTAGCGTCCGCAGTAATGCCGGTCAGTTTCACTGACGCGTTTGTTTGAAAGATTTTTGTAAAGTAGGTAAATAATTAAGCAAAATATTTTGGACATACATCATTGCTTCATAAACGTATGTCCAAAATATTTTGCTTGGTTATTATTCACTGGTATGGGTATACAGTTACCTACATATTTCTGTTCCTGACTGTATGATAACATGCAAAGGCCAAAGCCATTATTGAAAAGAACCTTTGCAGCGCATTGCCCTTTTTGCACACGCAATCCAAATTTGGTGACGGTGTTTTGCATTTGGAATTTATATCATAATGGCGAGAAAACAAAAATTATCGCAGATACAGTTGTTGTGTGAAAAAATGTATAAGTGAGTGGAGAAAAGAATTAACATGGTTTGCACATTTCAAACAAAAACAATTGCATTGAATATGTAAACGTTCTTCATATCCACTGGTTTTTTTTTTTCTTTAATTTGCTAATTTCTTTTAATTCCAAGGATTTTACAGGATTTGACCTAATGATTCCAGGATTTTATAGGATTTTTATATACAAGAACCAGTATTTCAGCTTCAGGGCTGGTGGCAGCCCTGACTTAAACAATGGTATTAGTAAAGTGCAGCACAATTAAAAACTATTTTTTTAACTTATTCCAGTTTAATTTATCCAAAATGTAAATACAGTAATGCAGTAAACAATGCGAGTTCAAGTGAAAACAAAAATAAAACAAGAATTTACTAATATAACTAGTGAGCCTACTTTCTTCAACATGGGTTCAAATAATTTTTAAATAAGTTCTTTAAAGCTAAATTGGTAGGTAGAACTTAACCTCTCTTTGAAAGCAATAACCTTATAAATGAATCCAGAAACTTATCAACAGCAGTGAGACAATTAGAAATACACATGTGCCTTACCCGGGTCTTGACCCCGAAAACCTCGTACAATAAACTAGTGTGCAATCCACTGCATTATGGAGGTCTAATTTGGAGCGTAAACTTAGAATGTAATCAATCTAATGTTTCGAATAGTGGGGTTTAATAACCTAAAATATTGACAGGGCCATCATTTTGAAAATAAGTGACTCAGCATCTTAAAACATATAAGTTTGCATGGCCTGCCATAGTGTTACTTGTGTGAAGAATCTAGTGGAAATCGGTTGTTTGTCTCTGAGAAATGGCATAAAAAATTAATTTTCTTATATGAAGCTATTGTACAAAATTGCCAAAAATGAGAGGCTCTATAAACAATGTTTCTAATGTATAGTGTCTATATAACAATTTTGGTTGAATATTTGTTTATTATATGTGGCAAATTTACCTAAATTATTTATGAATCTGCCATTTTGAACATCGTTGTCTGACCCATTTAAATCATGAAAGTTTACATGGCCTTCTGTATTATTTATAATGTTCACAATTTGGTACAAATTAGTTTAAATGCTTCAGTGAAACATTTGGTGGGAATTGGTTGATTGGTCCTCGAGATAAGGCATAAAACCTACATNTTAGTTTAAATGCTTCAGTGAAACATTTGGTGGGAATTGGTTGATTGGTCCTCGAGATAAGGCATAAAACCTACATAATTTTCATGTGGCGATCTTTATAAATGGAGGATAAAAAGTAATGTAGTAGCACATTTAATTTTTGTATACTTCCAATATACAAAGTTAAGTTAAAATAGGTTACAATTTTTCGTAGATATGGCACACAAAACTAAAATGATTTTATAGCTGCCATTCTGAAAATAAGTGTCATACTTAAAAAATACATGTATTAATATGATTTACCTCAGTACAATATCTGTGCCAAATTTTGTAAGAATGGATTTATAATTTCCCGAGATATGAGATAAAAACATTATTTTCATTGGTGGCGCTATCTTACAAAATGGCAGAGAAATGAGGCTCTGCATAGACAAATTTGATGGTTGTAATAGGTACTACCAGCACACAAAATAAAGTTGAAATTTGTTTTATTTATAAAATATACTGAGCTAAAATAGTTTTATAGCCACTATTTTGAAAATAAGTGCCTGACCTATAAAAGTTACCAGTTTACACCGCCTGCTGCAGTACTATTTGTTTGTCAAATTTGGTAGGGATCTGTTATTTGTTTCCCGAGATATAACATAGAAACCTTATTTATTTGTATGGTGCTATCTTGCAAAATGGCTAGAAAAAGCTTCTCCTTGTAGATACAGTTCATAGTTTTAATATCTACTGCCAGCATATAAATAAAAGTGACAATTATTTCATGATTTCAACGATATAGCGTTTAAAGCTTAAATAGGTCAATGTCTGCCATTTTGTAAAAAAGTGTCAGATGTACATAAAACATGCAATTTTACATCATCTGTCGCAGTACTAATATTTTGCCAAATTTGATAAGAATTGGTTGATTGTTTCCTGAGATATGACATAAAAAGTGTATTTATTTGCATTTTGCTATCTTACAAAATGGCGGACAAAAGATGCTTTGTATAGATACAGTTGATGGTTGTAATATCTACTGTNGCATTTTGCTATCTTACAAAATGGCGGACAAAAGATGCTTTGTATAGATACAGTTGATGGTTGTAATATCTACTGCCAGGATATAAAGTCATGTTAGAATTGATTACATAGTTTCAACAATATAGCATTCTAAACTTTAAAATTGCAATATAGCCGCCATTTTTAAAATAAGTGTCCGTCATGCTTAAAACATATCACTTATCATCTACATCAATCAGTACTACTTGTCTGCCAAATTTGGTAGGAATCTGTTAATTTTTACAGAGATATGACATAATAACTTTATTTGTATGGTGCTATCTTCCAAAATGGATTACAAAAGTGGTTATGTGTTGGTATATTTGATGCTTGTAATAAAAACTTTAAGTATACAAAGTTTGGTCGAAATTGGTAACATGGTATGGTAGATATATATTTGTATTATATAAATACCTTATCAAGTTCAATTATGTACATTTGCTTGGCCTATCATAGTATTACTTACCTGTAAAATTGAGTGACAATTGGTTTAATAGTTTTCAATATATAATGTAAAATCGTTATTTCTTCAGTTAGTGCAATTTTTTAAAATGGTGGTCCAACAACAATATCTATATTAAAATATAATGCTTACTTGACACTGCCAGAATACAAAATTTGGTTTAAATCAGTTGAATAGTTCTTGAGACGACATCTCGCCTCAAATTTTTAAATGGTCATCATTGTGGAAGTAAGTGCCCGGCGTGGTCAATAACTATAAAACTCGGGTGCCGTTACTAAGAACTATATGTGTACCGAGTTTGGTGAAATTCAGTTGATTCGTTCAAAAATTGAAAAAGTCGGCGGGGGGGGGGACACGCGCACGAGCACGCATGCTCAGACACAGGAAATTGATCTGATAAGCCTTTGTATCACTTGGAAACTAGGCTAAAAAATACATTATTCTATGTTCATAAAAATACTTATCTGTGAACACAATAATAATGGCGTGTGGGGAGTGTACCCAGGGCAAAGCAACACCCTCCGAGTGACGGTCTTTCCAGCTGGGACCCGTAGGTGACCGTCATCCCCGGGCATGACAGAAATGAAACCCTAGAATGGAGTGGCACTGGAATGCAAGGGCGGGGGAAACGGGAGTACCCCAAGAAAACCCGCCGGCAAGCGGCATCGTCCAGCACAATCCCCACATGCGAAAATCCGGGAGTGAATCCGCCGGGGATCGAACCCGGATCGCCGTGGTGGGAGGCGAGCGCCCTGGCCACTACGCCACCGCTGCCCCTGTGAACACAGAAAACTGTAAACATTTGTAAGGTTGTTTATATGATTTATTACTGTTTACAGTCACGTGATAGGCTTAAAGAAAAACTATGGATTGTTTTTATATATGCATTGGCTCAATTGCCCATCACAGAATTCATTTTTANGATGGATTGTTTTTATATATGCGTTGGCTCAATTGCCCATCACAGAATTCATTTTTAACATAAAGATGTTATTCATGAACTCATTAATACAGTAAAAACCTTGTTATAATGTATCTGAAGGGAACACACTTTTTGTTTACTATAGAGGAGAAACTTCTCAAATAATATACAAAACTGATGTACCAAATTTACATACATAGAGTACTTTATCATCTTTATAACCTTTGGGAAAGCATTTTATATAACTGAAATGCGTACTCAAAAAAATTTTTTATGTAAAGTTACGTCAGGGAGAAAAATAAAAAAAACTTATGCATCCTGACAAGCTACGCACGCACACTTGATCTCCATCCAGATGTCAACATCGGTTTGCTGCATGGGTGGATGCAGTTTGTCACAGAAAGTAATAGCATATTCTGTAGTTGTTAAACTTAAAACAGTCAACTGTGTTTAGAAAAGAAAGACAAAGCTACAAGAAATTTTTGAGACTGAAAATTTGCTGCGATATGTTTGTGTTGTGTTATCTTCACATGGACTATCACCCTCCTCTTACTCCCTTTCACCTACACCTTTTATTGATGGGCATCTCTGAAAACAGCCTCTCCCCCACCCCTTCATCTCATTCACCTGAGACTCTGACCCTCCTCAATGTGAAGTTGGTAGATTTTTATCTTATGGCAAGATGCAGCGTGAGACAAAAACTGCAATTTTCGTTCGAAAAAAGTGGAAGTTGAGCATCTTTTTCACTGATATTTTCATTTCCCAAATGCCATGTCGTTACATGAGAAAACATTCAATGTTCACAAGGGTAAGACTTATCAATTATTCATACTGAAGAATTACTGGGGATTACCTGCAAAATTTGATCGTTTTGTCAAATTGGCAGAAAATTGTCTGCAGTTCATATATCGGCAGAAGCGCCAATTCGGTCAACATTGGCAAATTCGGCAGAAGCTGATTTGAATCACCACAGCTCAAATAAAAATCCCAGTCATATAGTAGTATGGTGGTGGGGGGGAATATTCAAAAGTTTGAATACAGTACAGCCCCGATTATCTGCGGAATTGGGTGGCAAGGGCACCGCGGATAGCAAAAATCGCGGATAACCCGAAAAAAGACTGAAAATGAGGTGCAAATACGAAAAAAAATATTTCAACCTAAAAACTATGTTTTAGTGTACAAAAAACATGATAAAACTTTTAAAATACATACATATGTACAGTACAGCAGAAACCTTTGCTCTACGTCTAAATCACTAAAATAAAGAACAGTAAACAAAAAACAATGCCATACATAGTAGTACTGTACAAAAAGTGTTGAGTTACACCTTTTTAAAAAAATCAGTCACTCGTTTTTGCTTCTTGTTTTGGAAACACATTTTCTTTGTTCTAAATTGTACTTTCCTAAACATGACTTTTTCTGCCAGATGTGCATCGTCGTCTTGTTCCTATAAATATTGAAGCAATCCGTGTACGTGCTGCAAAGCAGTTGCGTGTGTCATCCACGCAGACGCCTCGTCTTCTTCACTTTTATTTTGTTCTTCTTCGTTCTCGTTCACTCCCATTGCTTTGTTCGTTATCTCTATGTCAGTCAGTCGTTCAAACCCTGATTCACTTGCGTCACATGCCAGCCACTCTTCCATGTTCTCTTCGTCGACATTTTCACCTCCCGAAATGAATGTCACTAGGTCAACAAGTGTAGCTGTCGGCATGACTTCATTCTCTTCTTTACAAATGTTTTGGTTGACATTTGTTTCGATACTCGGAAACACTTTTCTCCATGATTTATCAAGGGTTGAGGGTTTGATGTAATCCAATGCAGACGCAATATCATAAATGCTATCCAAAATTGTATAATTCCGCCAAAATTCTTTGAGATTGCAGCCTTCCTCGATTTTTTACAGTAACAACTTTGTCCTGTATGTTCTCTTCATGGTTGCAAGGACTCTCTGGCCCATAAGTTGTATGAGTGCAGTAACATTTGGAGGCAAAAACTTTGCGAAGATTTGCCCGTCAGAAGATTTAAGCACACGTGTGAAGGCGCGTCGTCAATTAACAAAACAGCCTTATTTGGCAAATTTGCTGAGTCAAGATGTTTACATATTTGGGGCACAAAAATCTCTTCAAACCATTCTTGAAAAATCTGCTTGTTCATCCAACCTTTTTTTTTTGGCTGAAATAATCAACTGGTAAATTTTCTGCTCTTGTCCCCTTAAAAGACCTCTGTTTCTTAGATTTACCGATTACAAGAAGCCTATGTTTGTGACTACCCACAGCGTTGCTGCATGGCAAGATTGTAATTCTTTCCTTGCTACTTTTGTAACTTGTCGCGTGATGTTCACTTTCACATTCTAAAGTACGAGTGGGAAGACACTTCCAACAAAGCCCTGATTCATCAGCGTTATAAATTTGTTCATATTACACATCCTCAGACAAAACAAACTCTTCAAAATCACGTTGAAAATCATCAGCTGCTTGTTGATCACCACTCAGCTTCTCTCCGTGTAGACCAATCTCTCTAATTCCATGACGTTTCTTAAAATGATGTAACCAACCGGATGACGCATCAAAATTTCCTTCCAGGCTTAACAAATCAAAAAATATTTTTGCTTTAGCTGCAATGGTAGGACCAGACACACGGGTGCCCTCACTTCGCACCTGAGCTAACCACTCCGCTAATGCTGAGTCAAGTTCATTGTAGGTGGATTTCTTCATTGTTTTTCGTTTTTTCATCCCAGAAGCACTTTTCGGCACTTATGCTAAGGCTAACAGTTTGTCTTTATGCTTTAAAACGTATCGCACAGTTGTTTCCCCGATCCCGTAATCCAAACACATCTGCTTCCTTGATGCGCCATTTTCTATTTTAGAAATCATTTCAAGTTTTTGTGCAATCGTTAACACAACTATCTTTCGTTTTTCAGCCATTATGTATTACGTAATTTCAGGAACGAACGAAACACTAAACTTGAGAACTGACAAAGAAACACAAAACACGTCTGATCACTAAGCACACTTACTGACAACTGAGGCCACTGGCAGGCCGAGAGAAAACGTAGAGGGTGACCTCTATACGTGAACTTCACAGAGTGGATTCGCCCTCTCTGATTGTCAAGGTCAGTGATCAGAGAATGTGCGTACATACTACATAATTTTCGACCTTCGCACTGTAGGGCCTATTGTATTTTCCTTGCTGTTGGCTTGGATTAAAAATTAAAATTAAAAAAAAAAATATTGCGTCGCGGATAACTTGCACTGCAGATCACCCGCTCGCGGATAATCAGGGCTTTACTGTAGTTGTGAATAGTAATTTACGGATCATTCACATTCAAACTTTGAATATCTTACGCGAAGATTGTGAATAATTTACATTCCTGTTTCGAGTAGCTCTAGAGCTGTGTCGTCTCATCTGCTTCGGCCATCCTCACTTTTTCTGTCTCTCTCTCTCTTGCTCTTCTCTCCCCTCGCTCTTCTCTGCCCTCGCTCTTTTCTCCTCTCATTCTTTCCTACTTGCTCTCTCTTCCTTCTACTCGCTCTCTATTCCTTCTCCTCGCTCCTCTCTTCCTTCTTGCTTTCTCTTCCTTCTCTCTATCCCCTCTCTCTCCCCTATCTCTCCCCTCTCTCTTCCCTCTCTCTCCCGCCCTTCTCTAAAGGAACAGTGGAAACAGCTGTCTGCCCATGGGATGTGACATCACTTTGCTCATATAAACACACGCCAGTGGAAATGCCCCTTAATAGGACGGCAACTGACCAAAAGATAACACAAACACAATGTAGATTTTCTGTCCCAAAAAGTTCCTGTTACTTTCAGATTCATTATAAAAGAGGTTGTATTGAATTTACGAGTTCGTTTGTAACATTTCCATGTAAAAAATTAATTATGTGACGTGCGTTTATTTTAAATTGTGCTATAAACAAATATTTTTTACCAACACAAATGTGTAGCAAAGCACCCAAGCACAAATCATCAATTAGTCAACATTTTGTTTTTTGAAAGAACTAGGTTTTGAGAGTAGATGTTTTGCAATTAAAATTAATCTTTTTTATTGTAAAACCAATGCAAATATAAAAACAATCCACCTGACACTTGACTGTCAACAGCAACAAAACACGTAAACAACCTTACACATGCTTCCTGTTTTCTGCGTTGACAATTACGTATTTATAAATATAGACAAATATATAAATTTTTTGAAATTTTTTTCTTGAACTTACATGATTTTGTGTATTACCTAATCTTTTTACTTTTCGGACACTGTAATCTGAAATAGGTTAAAAATTACTTGTAATTGGGTTGCACTTCACCAATACCATTGTTTATTATAGTAACCTAAATTCAACTTAAATATAAGCAAAAAGGTTTTTCATGCTTCAGTAGCACATCACTCCCATCACACCACTCGGTAGCACATCAATTGGTGATTCGGCACATCAGTGTTTCGGCATGACACAATTTTGTGAATTGGCACAGCTCTAGTTATTTACTTGTCTTTTTATTCCTACTTATTTAAAGATGTTCATTTATAATTTTATTCCATAGTTATTAGAGCTGGACAGGTACTGTTCATGATAACTAGTAATTTAATGAATGTTTGCCATTTCATGCAGCGGCAAATCAACAGTCATTAGATCCCAGCAGCGGTATGTTATAGAATAACTCATTTATAAATGTGATAAATACCAGAATTATTATGATAAACCAGTACACACACATCTATTTTCACTGTAGCTTTACAGAAAGATGACATATTTCTTTATTGTTTGCACCTGAAGAAATANACACACATCTATTTTCACTGTAGCTTTACAGAAAGATGACATATTTCTTTATTGTTTGCACCTGAAGAAATATGCATGTAGGCCTAACCGTGGTTTTGTGCGCTACCATCACTTTTATTCACATACCAAATGCCCCGTATGACAAACAGGGGTTTTTTTGGGGGGGGGGATTATATAAAGTTTTATTTCTGCAAACACATTCACAAGTATACAGATGAGAGCATGAGACAGAGAAACTGTGGAAACGAACAATACCANCCCGGAACAGATGCAGCTGGTGGTGGGATCTCGGTGTCCCTTGGGCAGCTGCAAAATGCAGCTGTGTCCGCGCCCCCAGGTGCGTTCCGTTGTCTCCGGATGTCGTCTGCACGTGCAGGAACAGTTCCACGTTCAGAAACCTTTGGTAGCACGCCTTTGTAGCTGCGAGGTGCGGTCGCGCCCTCCTGGCGTCACTCTCCCGGCACGTCCGCTAACCCTTAATCTTTATTGTCAGTCGTCCGCCTGCGAGCTTCGCCAGAGCGTGTGTTCTGACGAATAAAATATAGGGACGCAGAATGCGTCACTACATCATTTTCGACCTTCGCACTGTAGGGCCTATTGTATTTTCCTTGCTGTTGGCTTGGATTAAAAATTAAAATTTAAAAAAAAAATATTGCGTCGCGGATAACTTGCACTGCAGATCACCCGCTCGCGGGTAATCAGGGCTTTACTGTAGTTGCGAATAGTAATTTACGGATCATTCACATTCAAACTTCGAATATCTTACGCGAAGATTGTGAATAATTTACATTCCTGTTTCGAGTAGCTCTAGAGTTGTGTCGTCTCATCTGCTTCTGCCATCCTCACTTTTTCTGTCTCTCCTCTTGCTCTTCTCTCCCCTCGCTCTTTTCTCCCCTCGTTCTTCTCTCACCTCTTTTCTTCTTTCCCCTTGCTCTTCTCACCCCTCTTTTCTTCTTTCCCCTCACTCTTCTCTCCCCATGCTCTTCTTGCTCCTCGCTCTTCTCTCCCCTTGCTCTTCTCTCCTCTCATTCTTTCCTACTTGCTCTCTATTCCTTCTCCTCGCTCCTCTGTTCCTTCTCCTTGCTTTCTCTTCCTTCTCTCTCTCTCCCCTCTCTCTCCCCTCTCTCTCCCGCTCTTCTCTTAAGGAACAGTGGAAACAGCTGTCTGCCCATGAGATGTGACATCACTTTGCTCACATAAACACACGCCAGTGGAAATGCCCCTTAATAGGATGGCAACTGACCAAAAGATAATACAAACACAATGTAGATTTTCTGTCCCAAAAACTTCCTGTTACTTTCAGATTCATTATAAAAGAGGTTGTATTGAATTTACGAGTTTGTTTGTAACATTTCCATGTAAAAAATTAATTATGTGACGTGCGTTTATTTTAAATCTTCGTGCTATAAACAAATATTTTTTACCAACACAAATGTGTAGCGAAGCACTCAAGCACAAATCATCAATTAGTCAACATTTTGTTTTTTGAAAGAACTAGGTTTTGAGAGTAGATGTTTTGCAATTAAAATTAATCTTTTTTATTGTAAAACCAATGCAAATATAAAAACAATCCACCTGACACTTGACTGTCAACAGCAACAAAACACGTAAACAACCTTACACATGCTTCCTGTTTTCTGCGTTGACAATTACGTATTTATAAATATAGACAAATATATAAATTTTTTTTTATTTTTGTCTTGAACTTACATGATTTTGTGTATTACCTAATCTTTTTACTTTTCGGACACTGTAATCTGAAATAAGTTAAAAATTACTTGTAATTGGGTTGCACTTCGCCAATACCATTATAGTTACCTAAATTCAACTTAAATATAAGCAAAAAGGTTTTTCATGCTTCAGTAGCACATCACTCCCATCACACCACTCGGTAGCACATCAATTGGTGATTCGGCACATCAGTGTTTCGGCATGACACAATTTTGTGAATTGGCACAGCTCTAGTTATTTACTTGTCTTTTTATTCCTACTTATTTAAAGATGTTCATTTATAATTTTATTCCATAGTTATTAGAGCTGGACAGGTACTGTTCATGATAACTAGTAATTTAATGAATGTTTGCCATTTCATGCAGCAGCAAATCAACAGTCATTAGATCCCAGCAGCGGTATGTTATAGAATAACTCATTTATAAATGTGATAAATACCAGAATTATTATGATAAACCGGTACACACACATCTATTTTCACTGTAGCTTTACAGAAAGATGACATATTTCTTTATTGTTTGCACCTGAAGAAATATGCCTGTAGGCCTAACCGTGGTTTTGTCCGCTACCATCACTTTTATTCACATACCAAATGCCCCGTATGACGAACACAGTCTCTCTCTCTCTCTCTCTCTTTTTTTTTTTTTTTCGGGGAAATTATATAAAGTTTATTTCTGCAAACACATTCACAAGTATACAGATGAGAGCATGAGACAGAGAAACTGTGGAAACGAACAATACCAACATGGCTACGGTAGGCCACATTAATTTACAAGTATTACATATAAAAGTTAAACATTTTGCATTGTTTGAAAACAAATTGTTTAGTTGGCATAATTGTCACCTGTGTGGTTGGTATAACTGTCACTAGGCGGCGCCATTGTAAAATGGCGTCTTGTAGTATGACTGTGTCTTTCTTGCTGTATCATTGTTATGATGTAGTGAATAAAACATTTATGTTAGAAATCTCAAGTTTTTATTCAGAAGAAATCCATAAACCTCAATAATATGTTTAGTGTGTGCAAAACTCTTATTTTTAGAATGCTGGCTATAAATACATTTTAACTTAATTTGCAATATTTACAAAACTATGTAACCAATTTTAGCTTAACTTTGTGTACTGTGTATGAAAATCATCAAATGTGCTAATACATAACTTTTTTGTCCTTCATTTATGANTTAGCTTAACTTTGTGTACTGTGTATGAAAATCATCAAATGTGCTAATACATAACTTTTTTGTCCTTCATTTATGACGATGGTCACATGAAAGAATTGAGGTTTTATGCCATATCTCAAGGACCAATCAATCTATTTGTACCGAAATTTCACGCAAGCAGTGCTACAGTAGGGTATGTAAAATATAATGTTTTAGGTGCAGCAGACCTTTTTTTAATGGGGTTTATATAAATAATTGGGATTAGATGTTAAATATATACACGAGTGCTACATAATTCATTCAAATTTTGTATGCTAACAGTATTCGTTAGAAACATCAATTATGCATACAGAGATTCTATTTTGCTAGTATTTTTGTTAAATAGTTCCAGTTGAGTGAATTGAACATTTTGCCGTATTTTCAGAACAATTAAACTAATATCCACAACATTTTGCACATCATTAGTCCTTCAGAAGGCCATGTAAAGTGGGGTCAGACATTAATTTTTCAAAATGAAGGCCATTTAAATATTTTGATAAATTTGGCACTTATATTTAACAATTTAACCAATTTAAACCAAAAATTTTTATGCTGCCAGTATCTGTTAGAAGAGAGGTATACAGAACCTCATTTTAAAGACAATTTTTGTGAACTAGCGTCAATTAAGAAAATAATGTTTTTATTCCCTATCTCAGGGACCAATCAACTGATTTCCACCAAATTTTTCACACAAGTAGTGCTACAGTAGGCTATGTAAACTTGCGTGTTTTAAATGGCACACCCACTTATTTTAAAAACTGTGGCAATGTAAATATTCCAGGTTAGTGAATGCTTTTATTTAAAACATTGGACTGATTAAGCCGTTATACTTTACTTTTTTTTATTATTAGGGACTATTTTTTATTATAAAATAATTAATGGTTATTATAGTGGAATAAAAATAAAAATGAAACAAAGTATTATGATGACAATTTCCATTTAGGTGTAGCACATTCCAGAGAATTCCTGGGGAAAACTAATTTGCATGTGTGTGGTTTTTTTTTTTNAATTTCCATTTAGGTGTAGCACATTCCAGAGAATTCCTGGGGAAAACTAATTTGCATGTGTGTGGTTTTTTTTTTTAATCTGCATGATTAGAAATGTAAATAATTACGTGCCAATAGTTGTATTCATTCCTGAACAGAATTTNTTTTTTTTTTAATCTGCATGATTAGAAATGTAAATAATTACGTGCCAATAGTTGTATTCATTCCTGAACAGAATTTATTTTGTGCAGTCTTGGAGTTTGAGTGAAGACTACTTACATTGAAAATGGAACAAGTTACACT
The DNA here is from genome assembly GCA_002778355.1 of Clitarchus hookeri. Classification (NCBI taxonomy): domain Eukaryota; kingdom Metazoa; phylum Arthropoda; class Insecta; order Phasmatodea; family Phasmatidae; genus Clitarchus; species Clitarchus hookeri. Next base: position 521,214 of record NQII01000505.1, read on the forward strand.
GGAATATTAAATGTGTGAATGTAAATCTTCATACCAATGGTGAAAGTTGGGCCACTTTCTCTGATGCTGCAATTTTGGGGCATCTAAGAATCTTGTAACGTTGGACGCTACAGTTACACCGGCTAGCTGCTCAGAGGTAGAACACCAGACTCAGTAAAATGGACGCCGATTAATTAAGAAATAAGTTCAAGTTCCAGAGTAGTTGTTATATACTTTTATTTATTCTTGAAGTGACACATTTCACAGCCGTAGTTCAGAATATGCAGGGTACGAAATGTGCACAGATAACTAGATATGGGCAGAACAGAACCACAGTCATTTACGGTTTATTTGTTTTTCTTACTAACTAACTGGCCCGAATAAATAATAAATGCTGCTACCTCCCACAGTGGCGGAGAAATAAAATAGCAAAGTCTAGTGCCGATGTGGGGGTTTAGCGTCACGCCCGACGCGGCCTAGGCGAGCATTGTATGACGACTGCTTCCGATGACTGCTCGATATCAACGGACGATATCTACTGCTCTGACCCGAAGTGACCGCTTGAAGGGCGACAGGCACACGTGTATTTGTGCTGCCTATCACCCCCCTCTCCCCAGATAAGGGCCTGACCACACACGCTCTCAACACGTTATTGAAACTGACATGTTAACGAAATTTCTTTGTACGAACTAAAACTTGTTGACGCATTCTGATAAAAAACCAAATAATGCTGACGCTTAACAGAAACTGAAAACTACGACGTTCAAAACGAAACTGTAAACAGACGCCTGATAAACGTATGCTCGATAAACGTAACTATCACGGGAAAGAAACCACCACAGCTTTAATTTTGAATACCTGATAAAAATATTACGAAGCTTAGCAAAGCTTTGGAAAAACAAACAAAATTGAAACACGTGTCCCGAAAATTAAGAATACTGCGTCATTACAATTTTAGATTGGAACTTCAGAGAAAGTGTGGCTCCACCTCCGTGTTTACACATGCAGTGTGTCAGAGTTTCTTGTTCCAAGTGCAGGAGCCATGTGAGATTGACAATGAACTTTGTAACAGCCCAGCTGAAGCAAAGGCAGGCTTGGTGGCTTAGTATAAACACTCCAGCTGGGACTATAAGTAGTTATGGTTGCAGGAAAATAGCACTTAAAAAAACTAATTGTGTGAGCTCTTATTAACAGTGTTCTGAAGGGAGGTTTATCCATACTGTACAGAATAAATTATGGATGTGGTACAACTATTGAAGCAGGAATGGTGCATCAAAATTCCATTGTACTGACATGGTACAACTGCCACACTGTTTCAGAATGTGGTTTTCTCCGCTACCTGTGCACAGGTGTTTTTTGCGCAGTGTGTAATAACCTGCTTAACCAAATTATACTCCAGGCACCCAGTTGACCTTTTATTGCATCAACCAATTTGGTCAACATCTCATCCAGACCATTTGTGCAGTTTTCTGTCGTATGTTGATCTTATGTGTAGTAGTACTTTTGTTGACTCAAATTCTTACTTTGGTGATGCGGACACTACTAGTATCCTAAAAAAGAGCAGTTACTAATACAAGATGCTACAACATTCCTGCTTTCCTGTAAAGGTGTTGACTCTGCCGGATGACAGCTATGAATGATCCACCCGCTTTCCACACAATTATGTAGCATCTTGGGAAAAGGGATGGCAAAGTAAGGTACTTGGACACATAGGGAAAAACTTTACTGCCACTCTCTGTTATGGGGACTCCTCAGCTGCAAACTCTTTCGGTTGTTGTCATGGCAGGTGCACATGTTAATGTCTTACCAGACCAGTTGCATCTGAACACATCTCGGTGGCCACTGTGGATTTGTGCATGATGGCCTTATTACAATGAACTCTCGATTCTACGACCCTTCACAGTTCTTGGGAAAAGGATCTTTATTTCGAGAGGGTCGTTAATGGAAAATTGTTTTATGGTTCTCCAAAAAGGGTTGTTATTTTGAGAGGGTCGTAGGATTGAGAGTTGACTGTAATTACATATAAATGTGTCCATCTTTATACATAACCCAATGTAGAATATATATATGCATATATAAAGTTTGCTTCATGCATGTGATTGAAGGCACATAACAAATGAGAGTGAAATTGCTGTGCGAAATGCAGTCAGTGTAATTTTTATTATATTAATTTTATTATAGTATATATTACACTATACTCTATTGAAGTGGTTCCCAACCTGTGGTACGCGTACCCCTAGGGGTACGCAAATAATATCGGTAATGGCGGAAATCAATATTTTGAAACTAAAATATGCAGGTGTGCTGGTCTGAGAACGAGCGTGCGTGCGTGCGTGCATGCGTGCTTAGGTCAAGGGATGTTGAGAGAGAGGACTGTCGAAGTCGAGTCGCATGAGTCCTAGAGTGATAAGACGTCCGGGGTTTTCCCCACCTACCTCAAAAGCAAACCACCACTTCAGGGTCTCGTTTGATGTGAAGTGAGTAAGAAGTTGTCAGCCTTTTGTACAATCACGTTTTGCTATTATTTTTCCTACTGGTGTTTTGAAGGCNGCAAACCACCACTTCAGGGTCTCGTTTGATGTGAAGTGAGTAAGAAGTTGTCAGCCTTTTGTACAATCACGTTTTGATATAATTTTTCCTACTGGCGTTTTGAAGGCATAAACATAAGCCCAGTGTTTGTTATTAATTTAGTGTTAAGATGGATAAGTGGTTGAAAACTGGAACATTAAATACGCCTGCACCTGGCTTAGACATTCCGTCTGGTGACTTGTCAGCAGCGAGCAGCAGTTCAAAGCAGTCTCATTTACAATCGCAATCGGATGAGAGTGCATCAACTGATCAACAGAGTGCTTCACTGGTAAGAGATGAGCTCTGTTAAAAGATCTCGAAACATCAATGCTCCTCCATCCACAAAGAAAAGAAAATATCTTGATGAATCCTTGAGGTATGGGTTTTCATTCACGGGTGATGATGACCGTCAACCATAGTGCGTTGTATATGGAGAAATATTATCAAATGGAAGTATGAAACCATCTCTGTTAATGCATTATTTAAATACAAAACATCCAAACTACAAACATAAGGCATTAGTTTCTTCCAATAACTATCAAAAGGCCCTGAAGTGACTTCATTTTTGTCATCTGCAAACAAAGACGATGATAATTCAGTTGAAGCGTCATATAGAATCAGTTACAGTATTGCTAAAAGCGGTAAAAACCATACAGTTGCTGAAAATTTAATTTCTCAGTGCATTAAAGATGCTGTTGGATGCATGTTGGGTAAAGAACATGTACGAAAAATTGAGAAAATTCCCTTATGAAACAATACAATTTCTAGAAGAATTGGGGATATGTCTGACGATATTGAATCTTCAGTTGTTCAAAGAATAAAACAAAGTCCCTTCTTTTCAATTCAATTTGATTAAAGCACTGAGGTTTCCAATTTATCGATTTTGCTTATCATTGCAAGATACCTGGATGGTAACGTGCTTGAAGAAAACCTGTTGCTATGCTATTCTCTTACTGGAAAATGTACAGGTGAAGACATATTTCATGTTATTCGGGGTTATTTCTATGAAAATGAAATAAATTGGGAAAATTGTTATGGTGTTTGCGCTGATGGTGGCAAATCTATGTCAGGTTGTTACAAAGACTTGCGTGGTCCCATCAAGGAAGTAGCTCCCCATGTTGCTAGAAGCCATTGCGCCATTCATAGACAAAGCTTAGCTTCAAAATCTCTTCCTGGTCCATTGAAAGAAGTGCTCAATCATTCTGTGAATATGGTTAACTTTATTAAGTGCAGCACAACAAAATCAAGACTATTTAAATTGTTATGTAAAGAAATGGACAACCTACATTTCACATTGCTTTTTCATACAGAATTAAGGTGGTTATCTCGTGGGAAAGTACTCACCGTTTTGAGTTGGGTTGCAAGTTTCTTGACTGCAATTGGCTTCAGCAGCTTGCATACTTAAGAGAAATTTTTTCTGAAATAAATAAACTAAATTTAGGATTACAAAATAATTTGATTACAATTTTCAAAGTTACCGACAAAATTGAATCAATGATTAAGAAATTTCACTTTTGGGAATCCTGTATCATCAAGGATCAGAGTGAAGCGTTCAACATTCTTCAAAGTTTTCTCGCTGAGAACAATCTTAAACTGTCCAAAGAAGTGAAATCTGATATAGTCTCACACTTAAAAGGACTTCAAGTGTCGTTCAGGCACTACTACTTTCCTGAACGAAGCTGTGAAGATAACTGGATTTCAAATCCTTTTGATGAATGTTTTTTTGAGCAAGCTAACAAATTGTCAATCTCAGACAAAGAAGAACTGTTAAAAATGTTAACAGATTCGTCTCTGCAATCAGAGTTTAAACATGCAAATCTCACTGAGTTCTGGGCATGTGTGAGGACAGAATATAAAAGTCTCAGCTGTAGAGCCCTGAAATACTTGTTGCCTTTTACAAGCTCAGTACTTGTAGAAAGGGCTTTTTCTTTGTATGCTTTCATCAAAAATAAACATCGAAACAAGCTTGAAGCAGCTCCTGATTTGAGGCTATACTTGTCATCATTTGAACCGGAATTTAAGAAGCTAAGCTCTGGCATCCAAGCTCAAGGATCTCATTGAGTTATCTTTTCATCACAAAAACTTTTCTTATAAAACATTCATGATAATAATATGTTTTAAAAATAATGAGAAAAAAAAATTCATTATGCTGGGATGTAATTTCATTGTTAAACTAAATTTTGGATTGTAAAATAAAATCAATACTTCATATATGATGCGTCTATTGTTACCTTTAACGATTAAAAACAACATTACTGAATGTCAAAAACATTTATTTTATGGAGGTTTGTGTATAATGGCCGGAGTTGGTGGCTGGGGGGTTGGAGGGAAGAGGGTACTTGAAAATAACAATCCTACTCAAGGGGTATGGGAGATGAAAAATGTTGGGAAGCACTGCTCTATTGCATTATTCACATATTGAAAGTTTGTATGGTTTGACTGATCAGTGTATAAGCTATTCAATTGGTATTATTAACATTCTAGTTCTACATTTTTGAATGTTTAAAAAATGTATTATTTTTTTTATTTTAACACAGGTTTGGTGTATGTGTGTATATATATCTCCGTATGTGTGTGCATGTGTACGTACGTATGTCGGTATGTATGTATGTATCACACGCACGCATGCACGTATGTACGTACACGCACTCTCACACACTTGTTTTTAAAATAATGTAATAAGACAGTTGTTATTGCATTGTACATTTACTTGATTTTTAGTTGATGTTCAATAACTGCCGTCAGTATAATGAAGAGGGCTCAATGATTTATGAAGATGCCAACAAATTAGAGCATGTGCTGATGGAAAAATTGAAGGAACTTGGACCTCTAAATGACTGCAACAAGAAAGCAAAGGGGTATGTGCAGTAGTTAGAAATTTATAAGATAAAATAAAAATTTTCAGACTGTGATTATTATCTTTTTAGTAGAGAAATGTCACAAAGATTACAGATATTAAATCGGCTGGTGTTACGAAATCACAAGCGATATTTACATTATTATTGAAATATTTATGAAAGGTTTAACCTTTCAGGCCGTTTACTGAATTTTAGCAATTTTATTTCAGAAAGTATTTAATGTAGCTCATTCTCTCTTCTCTATACACCAATTCTGCAGCTACCTATAAAGCATAATAAGTGCTAGAATATACTATTACAAGTTTTTAAATTACATTCATTGCAACTCTGTTATTAAAGAATGTCTGGTTGAAATGTGATAAATTCAGTATCTCAGTACTTAATGGCGGCCATGTGTGGTAAACTACCAGTACAAATATTAAATCAAAAAATTGTAAAGAAATGTTTTCTTTAACATTCGGAACCCTGTATTTTATTCATACATACTGTATTTACATTTTTCATACTGTAGGCACAAAAACAAAGGATCTGGCTTTAGTACTTGTAATATTATTTAACATATAATTATTTTTTAACACAGTCTCCACAAATGGATGGACAGATGGGCAGGATTGGGATGGATGAACAGGATGAAAAGATGGGTTGGACAGAGAAGAGTGGAACAGTCAGTGGATGAGGAAGGGAGGGAGCAGCATCTGTGACAATATATTTATCTTGATTTTTTTTATTATAGTTTACACCAGTTAGTGATGTTTCCTGCTGTATTGTATCATAATTAATTATGCAGTGAGTTGAAAATACCCACATAGCCAAGAACAGGCTATAGCGTAGAGTTGTAATTATGGCTAGCAGAATTCTGCTTGCGGACTGAGACTTCTTTCTGACGTCCAAGTTTTAGCGGTGTTATCTGCTCTGCACTGTGCTAGTTGGCAGGATGGGACTGGCACTTCACTACACAACACATGAATTACTGGACAGAGCTCCTTGTCACTCTGCCACTGTCTTATATGAACCAATGGTTTTCAAAATGTCAAGTTTGCTGCAGGATATCCTGTCATGAGATGGGTTCAACTGGACTTCTTAATGTTCAGTGCAATGTCATGTTGAGAGGTAGCTCTACATTATACAGAGCTTCTGCCAAAAATGTATTCCTCGTACACCATAGGTGGCCCATGCACCACAATTGTCTCTGATCTTAGCCTCCCACAGTGATGTGCCTGACTTTGCGTGATGTCTGCATGACTGCAAGAACTAATCCTTGATGCATATTTGTAGGTAGGGCTTAACATCCCTTTGACAGTGAGGTCATTAGAGACAGAACAAGTAGTTGAGATAAACATGAAATGGGAGAAACTTGCCATGTCTTTTATAAGGAACCATCCCAGTATTCATCTGGAGCAATTTCAGAAAATTTTCAAAAACTTTGGTTAGGATTGCTGGATAAGAAATTTAACCCAATACCTCCCAAATGTGAGCCTTGTGAGTTATCATTAGGTACCTGTATTCCCTTACTTTATTTTTGTCTTAATCATACTATCAAATGAAACATTATTTTGGACATATAGTTAGGCCCATTTTTGTGAGGCCTCAGGGTTCTTGAGAATAAATAGCCTTGTAAAATTGCAGCAAACTGAGTTTGACCTCCCAAAAAATAATTATGTTTATAGTATTTTTTTAGTTCAGTCAGTTTTTAATTATCTGTAGCACAAAAATAACAGTTTTTTTTTATGAAATATTAATTTGTTTCAATTGAACTCTTCTGAATAAAAGTATACCTCAGAATAGTATATATGACCTCCCCTTGTTTCAAAAAAAATGTGACACCAGGCACCGAGTCACTTTTAGCTTTTAGCGATGGCAAATTCCATTTTAAGTAGCTTCTTGTGGAAGAATCATACAATTTATCAATGTAAAAATTAATTTATTTCAATACATTAATGTTTTCCAAATAAATGTATACACCAGAACTGTGTGTGTGTGTCTATATATATATGACCTCCCCCTTTTCCCTTAAAACATTGTTAACATTGGTTATCAAATTACATAGCAAGTGCAAAGTTAAGTTCATTTGCAATTGCTTTTTGGGAAAAATCAGTGGTTTTGTTACAAATAGATGAATTCAGTATTTTTTAGACACCCTTAGAATTAAATTATAACACTTGAAGAATACATACAACNGTCTTATATGAACCAATGGTTTTCAAAATGTCAAGTTTGCTGCAGGATATCCTGTCATGAGATGGGTTCAACTGGGCTTCTTAATGTTCAGTGCAATGTCATGTTGAGAGGTAGCTCTACATTATACAGAGCTTCTGCCAAAAATGTATTCCTCGTACGCCATAGGTGGCCCATACACCACCATTGTCTCTGATCTTAGTCTCCCACAGTGATGTGCCTGACTTTGCATGATCTGCATGACTACAAGAACTAATCCTTCATGCGTTTTTGTGTAGGTAGGGCTTAACATCCCTTTGACAGTGAGGTCATTAGAGACAGAACAAGTAGTTGAGATAAACATGAAATGGGAGAAACTTGCCATGTCTTTTATAAGGAACCATCCCAGTATTCATCTGGAGCAATTTCAGAAAATTTTTACAAAAACTTTGGTTAGGATTGCTGGGTAAGAAATTTAACCCAATACCTCCCAAATGTGAGCCTTGTGAGTTATCATCAGGTACCTGTAGTTCCTGACTTTATTTTTGTCTTAATCATGCTATCAAATGAAACATTATTTTGGACATATAGTTAGGCCCATTTTTGTGAGGCCTCAGGGTTCCTGAGAATAGCCTTGTAAAATTGCAGCAAACTGAGTTTGACCTCTCAAAAAATAATTATGTTTATAGTATTTTTTTAGTTTAGTCAGTTTTTAATTATCTGTAGCACAAAAACAACAGTTTTTTTTAATGAAATATTAATTTGTTTCAATTAAACTCTTCTGAATAAAAGTATACCTCAGAATAGTATATATGACCTCCCCTTGTCTCAAAAAAATGTGACACCAGGCACCGAGTCACTTTTAGCTTTTAGCGATGGCAAATTCCATTTTAAGTAGTTTCTTGTGGAAGAATCATACAACTTATCAATGTAAAAATTAATTAATTTCAATACATTAATGTTTTCCAAATAAATGTATACACCAGAACACACACACACACACACACACTCTCTCTCTCTCTCTCTCTCTCTCTCTCTCTCTCTCTCTCTCTCTCTCTCTCTNCAGTTTACGCCAAAAATTAAGTTTAAACATAGCACCATATAACGTTTTAGCAGGAAACAACTTCCACCATACTAGAAAATTCTGCTTGGTATTCCAGGACATCTGCTTTGAATTTGACCCAGTTTGACACCTTCACATTTAAGATGTGTACATATGAACTAGCTGAGTAGGAGGAAAGGGATTTTACAAGCTTTATTATTATTATTAACACACACACAATTTGGAACTATGCATGTATCATGTGTAAACAGGTCGTAAACAACTGAAAAGGACAAGTTAGAAATCAAAAATCTTAAATAAAATCGTATCTAATAACGTGGTGTAAGTAGGCTGTCAATGGTAACAATCAATTCAGTCAATTCAAAATGCAATACACACTCTAACACCAAAAAGAGAGATTAAAATCTAAAGTTTTAACAGTAATATTAAAAAATTATCGAAACGCCAAACATTGCATGCACAATAACAAACATGGCAAACCAATCATATAACTATGGGCTGAAAGAAGGGGGAGATGGTTGACTGTGGAACTCGTGCTGTTATTTGTCGGTCTTTTTGCTAAAGGGACAGTAGTGAACCATTACTGTTGTCACAAAACAAACAAGGGGAGGGGAGGGGTGAATGTAGAACAAAGCTTTCCTTCGTATTGTCACGCACAGAGCAGGCTGACCTGTGGGTGCCAGGCGGCATGCTCACTCCAAACCATCACTGTCGTGATTTCTTACTTTTATTTTTTTGCTCAGGGGTAAGGACATTGTTGTAAACTAGCCCCAAAAATGTGTGGATTCGTGGCTCTGTAAAATCTTTTTGTTAGTGGATGTTTTTTGGGCGTGGACAGCTCCATTTGACACCTTCCGTCCCTCTCAGGTAAAATCAGTTGTGTTGCCTACAGGGAGCGGATCATAAAATTAGACATTAGATAAGCAAGTCACAATTCAGGCCATCCTGGTTTCACCACAGATAACTGCTGCCAGTCCAGACTGCAGGCTATGTATGCTATACATCTGTTGGAAGCCTATTTAAGGAAACCTCTAGTGGTGATGTAAGCTAGTTGTATCGGTTGCTGCACCAACGGGCATGTACAATGAGGACTGAAGGATAATATCTACGCTATCTTCCCTACAAGTCAGGCGCCAAGCTCCCAGCCACACACATTAAAATGTGCAGTAAAAAAGCTGAGAATAATACTACTTCCGGCATTCTGAAATCAGAATTTGTTGGATAGAGATGAGTCAGTACAGTTTCTGGCATCCAACTTAAAAGGAAATATGCAGCTCAGAAATTTGTGCTATGTGAGCTCATTACAATTTCTCGTGCCAAATGTGGGGCCAGCTCAGCCAGACAGAACATAATCAACTTGACAGAAAGGAACAAAGTCTTATTATGATAAAAATTGCATGAAGTGAATCTCAAAACAATTAATTATAAACTTAAATTGTATAATTTTTACGGGTTATTTTGCTTATGTAAGCGTGCTCTGTTGGCCTTCCGGTTATGTGAATGATGGCATCTCACGTGTATTATACTGATGCTCCATATTAGTTGAGACTGTTGTTTGGGTTTCCAGGTGAAATAATCTCATAACATGTGCCCTGTGTGCTATATTTTTCAGGGTAGTGAAGATCCGGAAGAGTACCAGTGCTCAAGCTCAAAAACTGAAAACTCTCTACGATACCATTAGAGATTACAAGGATCCTAAAAGCAGGCAGCTTAGCCTTATATTCCAGAAATTACCTTCCAAAATTGTGAGTATGAAGGAGCTGTTCTGAATTTTTCCATTTTTGTGCCTTTAAAAATTAGTATTTAATTGCCTGGCCAAACTTTGATAATACCATGTATTGGTGTAGGAATTTCGATTCATAACAGTTAAATTCTTTGTTATCTTTAAAAGTTGATTGTGATAACAAGAGCCAATTGAAGTCTGCAGTATTGAAAACTATTTATTTTCCTTTGTCATTCATCCTGTGTACATAATCGTACCACTTCTTTGCATGTAATTTCTTTTGTGAACCAAAAGTTTTGTAACGTCACACATATTTTTTGTTTGAATTTCAACCTTTACGAACTCTCAAAACCTCGCTGTTAAGAGCTGCCCGCGTTACAGTTTTTCAGAATCACAGCTGACGTGAAAACAAACTTTACACAAATGACAATGTCTGCCATCTTATAAACATTACAGTCATGCTGCAGGGATTTGCAAACCTTGTTAAGTATTTTTTGTAGGTCTTAAATATTATCTAGCTTCCACTTGCATGTAATATTAGCAAACCTGTCTTATTTTAAACTTGCCAGGTTTGTAGTGGCTTAGCCAGCAAAACGTTGCGCGATTGCGCATCCCGTGGAAAATGTGTTTGACTGACTTTAGTTTGTGTGTTTCTATCTACAAGTACAGCCCTGTGAGTACTTGTGCATTTTGTCTACCTTCCATTTTGTAATCTGTAGCTTGGCGGACTATTCTAGCCATATCTCTTAGTATTTTGCCTTTGAATTTCTGTGTTGTTCAAATGCTTTCTTGGAAAACATATTCTTACCAGACGTGATATTAACACTTCAAACACACAAGTTTAATATATGCTGTATCCTATTTCTACTGCACATTAACACAAGTATCTCAACTTCTTGTGTGTATTGGCTGCTCAGTGGTAATGTTCTAGATCTAGGTGCAGAAGAGTGAAAGTTTGAATCTGGTCTGAGAAAAAAATTTCAACTATTTTATAATGTATAATGGTTTTTTATTTAGCACTAAAATATAATTTAATATTATATTATAACTAACCCAGTTTATAATTTTAGTGCATAGGTGTGCGCAATCCATTAATATGTGTGTTATGAGGAAAATTATATTATGTAGCACCTTCATGTCACAAACTTGAGCACCCATAGGTACTCTCATTACAACACAAGGATGGCACGTAAATGGAAGATGGGATCTAGATCCTTGTGTAAGCCAGGATTTACAACAGAAAGCAAAATATATGGGCATGCTCCTGTTTTACTTATTACAAGAAAGGTATAAAAAAAGTATGAGGTGCACTCATGCTGTAGCTCAAATTTTTTATTAAACACATTATCATTATAAAAATTATATATTATCCATGCGTCATAATTGAGGAAGTAATAAAAATAAATACAGTACTTGTTTCCTTAGAACAATGATTACATTGAAATTTTCTTTCTCTTTGCCACAACAGGTGTATATGTATGTTTAAATAAATAAAACTTTATTTATCTCTTATAAAGAAATTAGTATTAACATTTTTTTTTTGTTGCTAAATTATATGACCATGACTATATCGTTGGGTAACCGCAATCGCTTGATTTGAAATTTTCATTACATTAAACACTTTATTATTAGGTATTTTACTTTAAATTAAGAGAAAAACAAAAAAAAAATGTTTTGTAGTTTTAACAGTTTAAATAAAATCAATTAATTAGTGAGCAACAGACGTGGCGTCAGAAGACAGAAAGTTCGGAGCACTCCAAAGCACATGCAGTAAGCAAAAAAAAAAAATTGTGGTTACTGGTGCGTAGAAACTGCATTTCAGACGTTACTGCGGTGCTGGCCAAAGAAGTGGAACCATGGTCAAAACGACCATGCCACGATGCGGCCCATATCACAAGAAGGATGAAAAGGTTGGCCACAAGGTTGAGCCGTATCGGGCGAACTGTGCAAAAAAACCACAAAAATGCCTAAAAAAGAATTGTAAACACAAAATAATACGATCACGTCGGAAAATAAAATATCCGCAGTCAAACTTACCCAAAACTGTGAATAAAAACACTATTTCATCTCGTGATGATAAAAGAGAGTTATTTTTCTAACAAACTGTTTCGTCGAGCGCTGCATCTTAGGCAGATTCGTGACCCTGTTTTTATGCTTGTTTTAACTAAATGCTAAACTACCATGTTAACAGAGTTCCTGGCCACCTGGTTCCAAATGGGGAGAAGTTCAACCACTAACCAGATTTGGTCACACATCANTTTTTTTTTTTTTTTTTTTAATATGTTTTCAATATTTATTTTAGTTTTTGTTTGCTTAATGTTGGATCTAAAAGAATACATTGTATTTTTACTTAAATTTGTTTAAAAAAATGTTAAGTTAAATTCTGTAATACTTATATAAAACAGTTATATCAGTTAAGTGCAGTTGTAAATCATATCACAAATTACGGTAAAGTAATTTGTATTTCGTAGTTTATCATCAATTTTTTTTTTGTTTTAATAAACAATTATGGAACATGTTTGTATGTACATTATATAGCTTTCGTACTTCTATTCAAGTTATTATGTTGATTGTGCTTGGAGAAAAATTAAGTATATAAACCAATTAGTGCTAGGAAATACTATACTTATTTCTTTTGTACTATTCGGCTCTGCTTGACTCAATGTCAGAAGATATCACTCGTGCACCCCTATTTCAGAGAAAAATAATTTTAATTCCTTTTGATTAACTCTCTGTGGATATAGCATGAATATATATGTACATCCCATTATTTAAGTTGGTTTAATACCAAAAATGTTTATTAAAATTCATTTTTTAGTTTAAGAAGTAAATTTAACATAACACAAACACAAGAAAAAACATTTGTTGTTAGTGTAGATTCTTTATGTGATTTTGCATATCTCTTCTCTAATAATTAAATNGCTTTTTTTTTTTTTTTTTTTTTATTGGTGAGCTGTGCTTGTGTGGAAAGTTCTTAGACTTTGTCAAAGTTATATTCTAACATAATTATAAAATGTAGAACTGTTATAAAAAAAACAGTTGTGTTATCTAATTAGAAAAACTTATTAAAAATATGTGACACCATTATAAAGCCTTTCAAGTTCTATAGTGAGACTTCAAATGTTATTTTAAACTTCAAATATTTCACGGAGAAAACGGCTGCTTTGTGACATGAAATTGTGTGTTGCTCTTGTATGGTGGTTTGTATTCTTACTTGAAAAATTTAACCCAGACACAGATGAAATTTATTTTTACATTATTTCAAAATGAAAATCAAACTGTTGCTCTGAATTATTTACTTTTAGGAGTATCCTGATTATTATGAAGTAATCAAGAGGCCCATTGACTTGGAAAGAATTTCCCAGAAACTGAAGACGTCACAGTATGAAACATTGGATGACATGGTGTCTGATTTTGTGCTGATGTTTGATAATGCTTGCAAATACAACGAACCAGATTCACAAATATACAAGGTAATTTTTACGTATATAATTTTTTGTTTTTGAAATGTGGCATTTACATATTCACTAATTTTCAATTGAGATGGAAATCAAACTTTATTCGGTTTTAAAATCAGGAGTTCAGTGGAGACAATTTTACTAGCTTCTTGCCAATCAACACTATTCTGCTTTCAATACAGTAATGCACAAATACTGACATAATATTTCACCTTCCATGCTTTCTGCCAGGCAACTGAAATGTAAATCCTGGTTAAGGGATGGCGATTGTAGTAGAGTATAGATTATAGTAATTTTTTATATCCCCAGTTTTACGCTTTTCTGCATTTTGCGCCAATTTGTTTTAGTCCCTTGTACTGTTTTTACAGCATAAATTTCCCTATTTTTATTCTTTCCTGCATTTTGCAACATTTGCTCCTGGTCCCTTGAAAAGTGTAAAAGAAGGGTTTCACTGTATATTCATGAAGTTAACAGTAAATATCTTGTCTCTCTCTTTTTGTAAACTTCAGTCATTACACAATTGTCATATTCATTTTAAAAAATTGTTATTATTAAAATGAGATACTTTTTAATGAATTTGAGCTGGTATTAACACCTAAACTAAAAATGTCTTTCTTCAATATTAGACAGAAAGTGAACTTTGTGTTAACCCTTTTATGTGAGTTTCTGGAAAACTTGGATAATACCATATGACATCAAAATACATGCATAAAATGTAATATTTTCCTGGTTTTTGTAATAAAGTAATGTACTGTTTGAAATAACCAAAGTTATTACAGTGTAACCTCTATGGATCATATTATGTGGTACCAAGTAGAAAAAAATGAGGCATACAAGCAATGCATAAGAGTTTACCCTTAAATCGTGTTGGTATGTAAAATTTAAGTTATATGACAGTAAAGCCCAATTTAACTTAACAGGTTCGGTTATAGTGTGGCTTCTAGTAGCAGGATATGGAAAAATAAGAAAAAAAATGTTTTCAACACTGACAGTCACACTTGAATTTTTTAGAGACACAATGTCAGGTTAAAAGGGAGGTTTAGGATGGCGAGAGATGTGTCAGTGATAAACTGAAAGGTGTGAAATAAAGAAAGGTAAAACTGAAAGTCTTTTTATGAGATGCAAACACTTGGTCTGCTGTTTATTTATGTTCAACACTTCATCTTTCTCTCCCTCTCTATCCTCAACATCCTCTCTAGATGATAACAGTTTTGCCCCCTCCTGTATCAAGTTCAAGATACTTTTCTTATAGCAGGATTAAATCTGAGCTTCTCCCTGTTTGTAGAATGTAAGTGTGTTTGGGGCAAAAACTTAACACTTAGTTAACTGAAATGGTGTAAGTTGAGCCACTTTATTTTCCCTGGTGCCATAATCTAGGGGCATTTTTAGAAGACTGTGGCTTCAAAGAAAGATTGGCTCTTCTTAACAAGTGGATACTTCTTGTTATTTGAGCACTTTTGAAATCAATCTTTGAAACGACCTGCATATATATATATATATATATATAAACAGGCACACTTATCTGCATGCATCCAGTAAAGTTGGTAGTAACAGATTAAAAGTAGCTCAATGTATTAACATGGACATAAATGTGTTAGGTAAATGTTTGTGAATACTGAAATTATTTCTTCGCTTTTAGTTTTTTAATGTCCATAAATGTATGAAATAGCAAATTTGTAACATATTTACTTTTCTAATAATTTCACAGTTTCACTTTACTAATACATTAATAAAGTATTCAGGCCCACTGCAATGCTAATTTGACATGGGGGAAGAATACACAATGTGCATACGAGTAGATCCTAAGCAGGACTTTCAAAAGTACTCAGTTTACTGTAAACAGCCCATATTCTTTATAATAGTTGCTGCTCACCTGTAGAATGAATAATCTTGAGGGAGAGCCAAATATTCATTTGAATATGGCTACATTTTATTGAAGTTTTTACTTCCAAGTGTCNTGAATAATCTTGAGGGAGAGCCAAATATTCATTTGAATATGGCTACATTTTATTGAAGTTTTTACTTCCAAGTGTCGAGAGTTAGCTTATTTTCACAAACCCAAAAATTTGAGGTCAGAATTTTAATTTGGATAATAGTGAGTAATGGTTAGAAATTTCAGTAACATATTCTATTCATATTATAATTTGTTGTGAGATGGGCCTAGTTCATATTAGTTATTTATGTACACTTATTTGCAAAAACATTGGTTGCCACACAGTATTGTCATAGCCTGACACGTGTGCCATTTGCATTTAATGTGGCTTGCTTGCACAGATGTGCCACTAAGGGGGATATCTGCAGATTCGTCATTCATAGCTGCAAGACACTGAATAAGGCCTTAGTATAAGTGTGAGTAGTGTGAGCCACAGAGCCAAGTTCAGTGAACTCGCAGCATGCCCCAATGGTGCATTCGACAAGCCTTTGCCCAGCTGGATGAGAATTTGAGAGAGGCTGAATCGTTGATCTCCGAGAGGCAGGTTGGATATGTCAGCATATTGCTCGCCACTTGAACCTTTCTACCTACACTGTGAGTCATTGTTTGACACATTGGGAACAGGAGGGTACACACTCCTGTTGATAAGGCTCAGGTCGATTCTGGCAGGCGACCAGCAGGGAGGATTGTTTCATCGTGCGACAGACTGTAACCACTCCACGGGTTTCGCTGCTCACTATCCAGGGACACGTAATGGAAACTGGAGATACAAATGTGCCCATTAGTACCATATCCAGGCGGCTAACAGAGCAGGATCTGTCGTCTCATCGTCCCTTACGACGTCTACCTTTGCGATCGGAGCAACGCAGAGTACGTCTGACCTGCCGGGAATGGGCAGTTCTGTCTGGATACAGATGACCGCCAAATTCGAGTCTGGAGACGTCTTGGCCAGTGCAGTAATCTACACTTCATTGTATAGCACCACACCGCCCCAATGAGAAGTGTCATGGTGTGGGGAGCCATTTCCTACTATTCCTGCACCCCTCTGGTGATGACTGATGGAACCTTGATTGCACTGTGATAAATCCAGAAAATTCTGCAACTAGGTGTGGTCCCCAGCCTGGTGCAGCTTAACAACCCTATTTTCCAGCAGGATAATGCTTGTCCTCACACAGCACAGGTATCTCTGGCTTGCCTTCCTGATGTCAGCATGCTTCCTTAGCCAGTAAGGTCCCCAGCCTAGACCTCTTGCCAATTATAAACGTTTTGAACGAGATTGGATGCCAATTTTGGCCAGCGGCAACTGCGGCGGATTTGATGGGTTAGTTTGCATCAGCTGAGACAGGAGTTTCCTGAGGAGAACATCCGACACGTCTGTATGCCTCCATGCCTCGACCGTATCGTCACGTCTCTGTGCTATGGGTGGTCCAGCTTCGTACTAAGTGCATCCTGCAAGTATGTGTCCCATGCAGTACATGCTTGGTGTGGTACAATATTTTGATATTTTCCATATACATACTACCATGTCCTATGCCTATACCCACTTACGTGTCCCTGCAATAGCACCTTCAGTGTGATCAATTTTTTTTTGCAAATTAGTGTACACATATTAAGAGGGGGTGGGGAAGGGTGTCCTGGAATATACTTTAGCTGCATGCAAACCATTACCTACATGCAGAGAAACCATCTAACATTTAGAAAGCTACTTCTTTAACAGTAGTTTCGATGTTCCAGAGTCAATAATGAAAAGCTTTATTGATCTGGAGGCATACAACTTCGTTTTATGTGAAAAGAAGTCGCTGCAAACTGCCATTGATAAGTTATTTGGCAGGACCCAAAACATGTTATGTACGTGTGCATATTAAGACAGTTTCAGTCAATTAGGTAATGACACAAGTATTTAGAAATATTGTTGCATGAAATTATTTATTTTAAATACAGTAATATTAATATTACCTTCACATAAAGGACTGCATGATTGCCACCCAACCGTGCCAGCTTGCCAAGGTCAGTGTGCCAAAGCCCTCTTTTCCATTCATCCCTATTGACCTCATCTCTGGTTGATGGCATTGGTAATAAACAAAGAGGAATAAGATTCCACACCAACAATGTGGATTTCATTAGCCAGGCTAATGTTAAGAATGAAATCTGTTTAAATTGATTTTATGTATACACTCATAAAACCATATGGGACTGTGTCGTCATAGTGACAGAAGTGATCATAGCTGCCGCCTTCATGCCTGTGCAGTTCAGTTTTGGTCTTGTGATGCAATGTAGCAGCGGGCATCGTCACAGCTAGAGTTACTGTAACCACTGCATTTGCACAAAGGTTCCTGTGTCTCGCTGTTCACAATTTCACTAACACTGGTCAACATGATTTTTTTCACAAGGAAACTGAATAGTAACCGTAGTCCATTTTTTAATGCTAAATTCAAATATGTAATCAGATTTCTTCCATAAGGCATAGTTTTCTTGTGACAGTTATTTTTGCGTAATATACTTCTGTATGATGCTACTCGCTCCCTGTGAGATACAGGGCAGGTCGTAGGGCACGAGTTACCTCTCTGGCACAGACTACGGGTACCTTGGATGTCGAGGGTTGAAACCTCGGGCAATGCTTTGTCCGCTTTCCTTCTGTGGCTGTAAGGGCAAAGCTTCATCGGGGGCGAATTTGTTTGGAGGCGGGTTGTACTCTTTCGTACCAAGATGACTTATCCTCTGCGCCGGGGAGAGGCGGGGGAAGCAATAACTTGGTCTCTCAGTGTTTTAATAAAGAAGTTACATTAGGCAAAAAATATACACACACTGTCCGAATCTGTATCCAGCAAGTTGGGAGCCTTAAGGGCGGATAAAATACCAAAATGCTCTTGGATTTTCATGTGGTGGACATTAGGCGTTGGGGACTCGAAGGCTGCTTGAGCTACAAACGCTGGCACTTAGCTGTATCTGACTCGGAGCTTTCCCGTGTGTCTTGATTCTGTGCTTTCCCACGCGTCTTGACACTGCGGCGACACCGCTAGACGCCCTCTGTCTTTTCCCACGCGTCTCGACTCTGAGGATCTCGGCGACACCGCTTGCCTTTTTCCACACGTCTCGACTGCCTGTCAAATATTGCATTGTTTTAGTAAGCAGATGGCCAGTAGCCAATATTGAAATTGTAGTGAGCCTGGCAACACGTGTAGTGGTTTTCTGCTGTATATTATTTTTATTTGTAAGTTTTATGAGTTTTATTAACTTTTCAATATGCCAAGAAAGTGTTCAAATCAACCAAACAATTTCTGCTACGTGTGTGGTGAACTGACCTTCAAGTCTCAGAGGTGAAATTTCACACCACTTGTGGAAAAAATGTTATGAGCTTTATTTTGGGTGTAGAGCTGGTGATTTCGATAAAGACTGGGCCCCCCATGTGTTAGGCTTCTCACTGAATGGAAAAATGCTACTCATATGCCGTTTTCAGTCCCTATGATTTAACTGACTGTTATTTCTGCTTAACTAACATAAAGGAATTAATTCCAAAACAAAATATACAGTTAAGTATCCCAATTTGGCTTCTGCAATGAGACCTGTGCCACATAGTGAAGAGTATCCTGTACCAAAGTGTCCATATTTCATGACCTTAAGTAATAACTCCGACTCCGACCCAGCTCATACTGAAGACGAAAGAAAGGAGAGAAGTGACCCTACATTTGAAGTAAGTAGTTCATCAGAACCTCACCTTTTAACTCAAGAAGATCTTAATGATCATATACGGGATTTAAATTTGTCTGAACAGTCGGCTGAGCTTTTAAGTTCCATGCTCAAAGGTTGGAATCTACTCGAAAAAGATACATAGATATGCATTTATCATAGTCACGATAGTGATTTCAGTGAATACTTCTCTAAATAAGGCCATGTAGTTTTTATTAATAATGTTTGTTCATTAATGGAGGTTCTTGGACATCAACACCAGCCAGATGAGTGGCGATTGTTCATAGACTCATCGAAAGTTAGTTTGAAGGCTGTACTAGCGCATGCCAGTGATATGAAAGAGACATTTGAAAATATGAAATTGTTGTTAGAAAAAATTAACTATACTAAATATAACTGGAATATCTGTGGTGATTTGAAGGTCATAGCTTTATTGTTAGGTTTGCAACTTGGATACACGAAATTCTGCTGTTTTTTGTGTGAATGGGACAGCAGGGATAGGAAGTCTCACTACATAAAGAAACAATGGCCTAAACGTGAATCTCTTATTCCTGGGCATAAAAATGTAACAAATACCCCATTAGTGGATCCCGAAAAGGTGTATTTACCTCCTCTGCATATAAAACTGGGGCTTATAAAAAATTTTGTAAAGGCAATGGATAAAAGTTCTGCTGCATTTATGTATCTGAAATCTAAATTTCCTAAAATAAGCGAAGCAAAATTGAAGGAAGGAATATTTATAGGGCTGCAAATAAGATCACTAATATCGGATGATGAACATTTTGAGGAACTGTTACATCCACCGGAAAAAGCAGCGTGGAAATCATTCAAAAATATCTGTTGTGGATTTCTTGGCAATAATAAAGAAGAAAACTATAGTATAATAGTGAGTGATCTTCTAACGTCGTACAAAGGATTGGGCTGCAACATGTCTTTGAAAATTGGGCTATCTCTGATGAACATGGTGAGCGTTTTCATCAGCAGATTTCTACTATGGAAAAGAGGTACCAAGGCTAATGGAGTCCCAATATGCTGGCAGACTACTGCTGGACCATGAAGAGAGACATCCCGAACGCAAAATATTGTTTCGTAAATACTAATTCTTTTAAAACGTTAAACACGTGCCACAAAAAAACCCTGCCTGATGGAAAAAAATCTGAGAACATATTTGAACTCAGCATGGTAAAGATAGATAGATTTTGTTTATTTATTCCTAGTGAAAGAAAAAAACATTTTTTTTGTTGACCAGTGTAATTGGAGGTCTCAGTTTATTAGTAGATGAAGTCTATAAAGTTTATTAAACAAGAAATGTGATCTTAAATTAATTATGTAAAACATATTCCAGAGAACAGTGTGTAATTTAACTGATCATAAATAAATATTTCTCCCTTAATTATTTTCAGTGCCTAAAATAATTAAATTAATCTACTTATGCGCAATATATTGTACTTAGCTGGATCACACAGTGTGNACCACTTCCGACTATTCAAAATGAAAATTTCATCCAAATAGCATAATTTGCTTTCTGGGTACATAAAATCCTATCCACATATCTCTGATGGAAAAGTTATGCATTTTTAATGATGAAATGTAAATTGTTAGACATATTAGGTTAGTGATTTCTGAGTAAAGGGATACCCCAGTTGTGCAGAAAAGACTTCTTAAGGAGTTAAAATTAACGAAAAAAGCAGACAGCAACTCAGTACACATGCCTAACAACAACAGCTGTGATACAGCCATTGTTTACATTTTCCACAAGGAAATGAAACATTTTATGTTGTACTACCAGGTGGTAGAACAGGAAGGTTTGAGTGTATTATTATAATATTATTTTTAATTAATTTTATTATATATTATTATAATTATCAATTATAGCAATGTACTGTACCCATTTGTTTTTTCGTTCACTCTGTACATAATTTCCTTAAGTTTGCAAAAGTTTGTAGTTTTACTGTTGGTGGCAAAGTTTGCTATTTGTACAGCACTTAACTTGAAAAGTTTCTTTATGTTTGTTTTTTTGTTGCATTGAATAGGATGCACTGATGCTGCAGAGAGTGGCTCTTCAGACAAAGTTACAGCTGCGAGAGGATGAAGAGTCTGTTCCAGATGTCACAGCAGCTGTTCAGGAGTTGCTGACCTCTCTCTTCATTGCCATCTATAACAACCAAGATGAGGAGGGCCGCTGTTTTTCAGACTCTATGGCAGAACTTCCTGAGCATGATGAAGTGGATGGCCAAAAGTGAGGCTCAAATTTGACTATTGTAGCACAGTGTTAAAAATTTATGCATCTAACAATTTTATAGACTGTATTTACCCACGTACAACCTGCCTCCGAGTAAGATGCGCACCTTAATGTTCAAATTAAATAACTGGGAAAGAAGTATTTTTTTAAAGAAAAATACACCCATCCAAAGTACTATATTTGTTATGCAACTGTGCCCCAAATTTGTCTTCAAAAATGTAAAATATTTAGCTGCAACGTTGTTTCTAAAAGTCGAACTGGCAAAGGCAAGAACATGGGTAGTTGACAAGCGAGACAGTGTGCGCAACGTGGCAGTTAAAAGCCATAAGGGTGACGCTGTGACCTTGGCCGGGCGGCCGGCCAGCTGTTTACTCTGTTTACATTGCCTTTCTGCTTTCTCATGCACAAGGAATTTGACCTTATTATAATTTTAGTACATTTCAACTTGGATAATATCGCACATTTACATATTAAAATGTATATATATATAATTTATTTATTTCCATCGCATCGCCGTATCTCGTGTTTGGTGTTGCTACAACGTCCAGTAATTTTGCCAACCGTAACGATTACGGTAGCCACATAAAGAAAGATTTTTGCATGCCCAGTTTTCTCTAGTAGACTTAAATTTACGAATTATTACACAGAGAATGGTTAAATACTGTATGTTTTTATCTTCAGGAGCATAATAAATTAATTGCATATATAGGTATTGTGTGAGCAAACGGTTGCCGACAAGTGTGCGCCGGCATATACCACCATGAAAAAACGACTCGCGTACCGCCTGCATGCAAAAAGTCTCAAGTGGTATCTTTTCAACTCAAAAACTATGCACAATTTCATGAATGAGAAAAATATATATATTACACCTCAATAAAGTTGTTCTGAATCTTACATTACCTATTGAATCTGTAATTTTGGATGCAGGATAAATTGTGGGAAGGGGGGGGGAGACTTTTTGCTACCTAAACTTGAAGTGGTGGAACCCTGATTGTAAGGGTGTTCATGGTTCCCGAGAATACCGTCGTTTTATTGCTGTTTTTCACAAAATCCAAAATAACCAATTTAGACGACTAAAAATTTTAACAATTGTGTTTAAAGTGCAATTTTTGCTTAAAGTTAGTCACTGGCATGAAAAAAGTTCTCTTTAATTGAAATATTGATTAAATTTAATAGGCAGAAGTCTTTCAAATAAATGTATACCCAATAAGTTTATAACCTTCCCCTTGTCACCAAAAATGTTAAAAATATTGAGCAGCGCGAAGTTTTACAGAGCGAAATACGTCCATATATAATTATCTCCGGCATAAAAACGAAGTTAAATGAAATTATATATGAATTTAATAAAAATAAAGATATTTTTAAAATTAAATTATGCCCCAGAAGTATAAATAGCAACCTCTCGTCACTGGAAAAAAATGTTTTAAACAGTGCACGACGTAACTCTTTGCAAGCGCTGCATTAATTTTGTCATTTCTTGCGAGAAAACCACTGGATCAATCAAAATTATATAAATATTATTTTAATATGCAAATGTGTGAGAATAAAATTATATCCCAGAAGTAAAAATACGTTTTGTCGACACAATAAAAAATCTTCAGTGCCACGTACATAATTTGTAGTGTGCGGTAATCACTGACAATCACTTGCTAAAAAGTAAAGGGTCTAATAAATGAGTTATACTACATTATATAACATTTCGAAACGCAGACGTCTACCAAGTAAAATATTAGTTTCTATGGTGCAGAGCATGTGCAAACATCTGGCTTGGAGAGATAAGTTCTTCTGGCTGTTTAGTATCTTCGGTGATACGGGACATGACCAGTAAGAACTCCTTTTTTCCCCTTACATGGAGAGCAAAGTGGGGAAGGTTGCATTTGCATAGCAACCATGTGATATCCTCTACTCCTAACTATGTACGGGGGGAAAGAGTGAGGAGAGAACCAGTTCATTGTCTTCTTCCTTTCTTTTGTGTATGCCAGAGAAGTAAATGTCANGTATCTTCGGTGATACGGGACATGACCAGTAAGAACTCCTTTTTTCCCCTTACATGGAGAGCAAAGTGGGGAAGGTAGCATTTGCATAGCAACCATGTGATATCCTCTACTCCTAACTATGTACGGGGGGAAAGAGTGAGGAGAGAACCAGTTCATTGTCTTCTTCCTTTCTTTTGTGTATGCCAGAGAAGTAAATGTAATTAACATTTTTTTAGCTCTCTATAGTACACAATGTGTGTGCCGACAAAAATTAAAAATATTTATTATAGCAGGGTACTGATTGTGTACTTCTATGAATAAATAAAATAAAAATAGGTATAAATTGGCTATTTTCAGATTTTTAAAAGTCACTGATTCATTGAAAATTCTGGTTCTGATCTTTTGCAGAAGCATCAGACACATCGCTAGTAATAAGTTTCACAAGCACAGCATACTGTAATTTTTAGCAAACAATAATCCATGTGAAGTTTTTTTACATTCAAAATAACGTGAGTGCAAGGAACACAAAGTACTATGCAAAAACCCCTTTCAGTAAATGTTTAAATAATTCGGAAAAGTGATAAGAATTAAGTAGTATGGCAGCTCGCTTTCTATGCTGTCCAATTACTAGGAAAATTGTGCTTGAATTGGAAATAAGTTTGACGCCCTACCTAATGGGTGCTTGTAGTGTTGGACGGCGTCAGTGCGCGCACACTTTATTAACTGACAGCATGCAGAGAAGTATTGAGCAGTATGTTTTCGACATGCACAGCGGCGGAGGGGAAGCATCGGCATGTTGCAGGGATGGGAGAGTTGAACGAAGAGGGTGGAAAAGGAGGGGGGGAGGTGTGTGTGTGTGTGTGGACGTGCATTTGTGTGTGAGAACAAGGGGCTACGCCGACAGGGAATGTGAAGTGTGTCACAAAGAGAGGAAAGAAGGAATGCATTTCCTGCTGTCTGCTGGACAGGAACACATCAACGCCTGAATAGAAGTTTTTTTTTTTTAGTTTGTGCTAGATGAGACGCACAGGTAAAAGGGGTTTACAGATTCTAATGGGGCAGTGTCTGTAAGATCTGGCGCTTAGCCTTTATGGTGCCTTTATGCAGAGTCGGGCGGGTACGCCGCCTGCTTGGCATGAAGTCGATCTGTGCTAATGCTGGTTTGCGATTGCGGGGTTGTTGGCAGGGCTGCTGGCAGGGCTGCTGGCTGACCTCCCACTGCCGGTCGGCGGTTGCTCGTCGGTGCTGCTCCAATGTTGTCTCCTGACCCGGCTGGTTGGTACCGACAGCGTTCTGCTGAACGGCTCGGCGATAGCTGCAACTGGCAGGCATCCGGCCCATTGGTGCGGGTTGGTGGAGTGTATTTGTGTCGTAGAAGGGCTCAACACCTGGTTCCAATGGTAGACTAACACGGAGGATCTCTACGACCGGATGTACAGTCCCGGGGAGCTTCACCAGACGACCAAATAGACACGACGACTGGGGTGAGCTGTCATGTGAGGCCTTTACAGTTAACAGATGGCATGAGCTCATTCCCGAGGGTTCGAAAAGCTGAAGGCAGGGGTTGATGGTTTAATCAGGGCTGTTTACAAGACAGGATAGCAGCTGCCCTCCTGTCGCTTCATTTACTACCGTTCCTGTAGGTGAACAGCATTTACCAGGGAATTAGGTGCTACGATACACTTCCGCAACGGGGTGGTAGGCAACTATAACCCTAGTTAGAGTGTAATTCGGAAGGGGCAGATCCTTCGTTCCCAGTCCTGGCACTCCCTTCAGCGTGTTTATACGTGATGGAGATAGTGGGTTTGCTGACAAGGGGAATCTAGTCTCTTTGTCGTGTCTCTTGCTAGTGGTTGTGGCTCTATTGTACATGTGCACCAGGTACCTTTACGTGCCTGGTCCACAGTATGGGTGGCCGTATAATGGTTTGTGTTTGCTGACGTACATCCGGTCCTTTTAAGGGACGGGCCACAGTCCTACACTAAGATCTACAAATAAGATTTAATTCCGTGGTTCTCTGCCTCTCACTGCTGAAATTGAACTGCTGTTCTGCGGCGGGGCATGGGCATATTTTCACCTGCACTTGGGGGTGGCAGGGAACCAGGTTTCCCTGCAATGTGGGGTTGCATCGGCTGCGCGAGCTCAGGTGCAGTTGCACTGATGTGGTTTACTAGTATTTTCCCCTTTTCACTGGGTTTTATTTAAGGCAGGGGCGATTTACTATATTCATTCTTCCTTCTGGTGCATTACGGTCTCCAGGCATCCACCTTTATGGGACTGACGTGCCACGAGCAACGCCATTCTCTCATCTAGCCTTGCCACAGCTGCGAACTCCTAAGAAGAGCTGTTTACGCTGTAGACGCCACAGGGCGCCTTCCAAGCCAGTGTGGTTTGCCCGGCTGTTGCCGTCTGCTGCGCTGCCGTTACTCTATTATCCAGAATTGTTTATAGTTATGTCAAAACAGTAAATGTATTTATGACGTTCGGGAGTCTGGGTGATGTACGTAGTCTTTTTAGAAGAACTGCACAATTCCTTTGTAAGCAGTGAAAGTCGAGCCTCTATTGCTCTGAGGCCCTAATGCCACCACCATCCAACAAAATTATTATCTAGCCTGACATTGATAAGAGTCCTTGGAGGATTGAAGGGAACAGGCCACATGTTGATAGCCACCCACTAAAATCACTATGCGGTGGTGGTGCCAAATGGGGCTGGATATAAGGAGTATGGTAGTTTTTATAAAGTTTGTATGTATCTAAATGTATAATGATTACTTGCTTGCAGATTTTGATATTTTAATATTTCAGTTTTTCAGCAGTACAAAATTTTACGATATGTTTCATTCCATTGCTCAGTGTCTAGTAGGCATACATTTTTTTGGCAGTAACAATACAAATGAGTTTAATAAACTTGAAAACTGTAGCCTACTATAAATTAATATATGTATATTTTTATATCCTTCGACTTCAATTTTTCTTTTAAATTCTATTGTATGATGTAAGCTTTGCTTCGACTTTGCATCGCATTTAAAAAAAACCTTCGCACATGCCTAAATATGGACATGTAAACTGTAAAATAATTGAATAGGTTTTAATACACTGTCTATTCGTACTGATTTATAATTATTTAATTGCGTTAATTTCTTTGACGTAATTATAAATTATATTGATTGAAGTCATTAATTGGGAACAGCAAGTGATCAATTTATTGTGAGATATTGAGTCGAGAGAATTTTGTTTCTAGATATTGTAAATAAATTTAGAAAATTATAATTAACTTTTTTATTTAATTAAGACTTCCATCTCTTAACAAACTTGGTTTAGCCCACTGACTTGGAGAGAAAATTGTAACAATATATTAAATTTTAATTTGAAAATTATTGTACTTAATTGTTACCACTGACAAATAATCCAAAACCAAAAGGTAATAATAATATTATTATTATAATATTTGAAAAATGGTAAACNNNACGTGAAAACTCTGGCACGATCCATGATCTCACTGCAATTCGGCTTGCATTCTTCTGAGGTAAATATCACACCTGTGCTGTCTGTTTAATGTGTGCACAATGCGTATGCACCATTGTGTATTTAGCTTTTTTGGTGGTAAGTGATAGTCGTATGTAATGTTCTGGGGTATGATTTTATTCAAAAGATGTCTGTCTTTTGAAATATAATAATATTTCATTAATAAATGGTTTGATTTTTTTCCAAGAAGCTACTGGAAATGAACTTTGCGCTTGCTTAAAGTAACCTCCCAATTCAACATTTCATTAAAAAACAACTTGTTATTTTTCCACCAGAGATGATTAAAACAGACAACGTGAAAAATGCCCATAATGCACTTTTTGGGTTGTGATGGAGATCAAAATCTGCATGTAGAGATTTTGCGAGGTCATTTTCAGGAACTGTGAGGCCTCGTAAAATCTAGATCCGACTATACTGTACACTTAAAAACGTAACACCTGTTGCATGCTTGCCCACTCTTAAAATTGTTCCTCATCAGACGTGACCTTGCCCGCCTGGTGTTCGGAAGCTCCCTGCAGATATCAAAATTCGAGAGCCCCATGGTACAAGGACTGACCAAGAGTTTGGTTACAAATCAGCGGAACACTTGCAACATCAATTAGAAAACCACTTGTTTTAAAAAAATATTAATAATTAGTTTAGATTTGTTGCATTTTTAGGTGAAACCATTTTCTTTGAAATATGTTTTTCATAAAAACTATTTTGAGCGATGATAATTGGGATAAAATATCTGTGGCCTGGGATCTAACTGGAAATAATATCAATGGCTGTACTGGAATACATTCACATCCTCTGTGTCTGTTGCAACCTTGTTAGAGTCCAAAAAATGTAATAATTGTGGCAATATGCAATAAGTTGTGGTCAAATCTGTTCCCGGCGATAAAATGTTTGTGTTATAATGGTGTTGCCACTAATTGGCATGCCTTACTAAAATAAAACTGAAAAATAATCAAAAGCTGCAGTTTTTTTATGGGCATTGTCCTAAAAAGCTACGTTTGTGTGGAGAGGATACTCTAAAACAGCTTGCCATCCCTCCACATACTCCTTTACCCCCACTCTGTCCTGAGAGGGAGGATGCAATGATGCCATGCTGATTGCTAGGGAACCCTCTCCCATTCGCCACATGATTTGCCAGCTATGTAGAAGAGGAAACAGTCACTCAATGACATTCAAAGATTATCCCACCAAGATGACTGCCTTTTAAGTAATTAATATGTAATTTAAAAAATTTAAATTTTTAGACAGAGGCAAATAAATACAGTTACTAAGATTTGTTTCTCTACAACATTCAATTATCAATCATTCAAAATCACATCCTCTGATTTTTCCATAAGATTTCACTTCAGCTCGCCATGAGTTAACGCAGGCTCGGGCTCTCTACTTACTCATTCTTTTGTGACAAAGAGGTGTCTGACATGGCCTTCCAGAATACGTGAATCTACTTATATAAATTAAAATGTCAATAACAGAGCCTTCAATTTTCGTCGATTTTCGTGCAAGTCACTGGAAATAGACCTTCCACTCACTGAAATGTAATGCTGTGCGATGTTTAAACATTTTGGTCCACAGGAACACATCTGGGGTATCATTCGGAAGAAGTCTGCTTTTTAAATTAAAATAGTAGTACAGTAATTAATTTTAATATCATGTTAGTTTTATGCAAGTAATTATTGGATATGGACTTAATATTGTAAAAATGCACTTTAAACTCAATTTTTGTCTTTATTAAGGAGTTGAAAATGGTCAGTTTTGATTTTTCACACTCATTCTCAGCAACTTTGGCACTTCAAAAAATCAGTGGTCTACAGTATGCATCCAACGTTCTAGTTTTTAATTATTTGGAAATAATGTCAACTCTCAATTCTACGACCCTCGGCTGTTTCCGGGAAAAGGGTTGTTGTTTTGAGAGGGTCGTTATTCCAGGGGTCTTAGAATCTATAGTTGACTGTATAGCATGACAAACGAAGTGTGGTAGGTACCAGTACCATTTCTCTCAATTTCAATTTTTTTTTATCTGATTCAAATTGAGATTTCTGCTCAAATAATGAAATATTCGTCATTAATTTGTAGTTTTTGAATATTCGCAGACCACTGATTAGAATGACTGGTTTGTGTTGTGCTGTAAATATTTCCGTATATTCAGATTTGTTTTCATCAAATGTTAATTTGTTTTATATGTATTTTCTGTATTTTCTTTTTACATAGAGTTCGTGCTTTGTCCCTGGATTTAATCAAACGCCGTCTCGACAAGGGCTTGTATCGCCGGTTAGACACCTTCCAGGAGGATGTATTCGCATGTCTAGAACGAGCACGGCGTTTGTCTAGAACTGATTCACAAGTGTTTGAAGATTCCATTGAGCTTCATTCATGCTTCATTAGGCAGAGGTATGTTGGAGGAAAATGTTTGAATTTGTTGCTTTTCTTTTACTAACCATTTATATGGGACATAATTTAAGCCTTCTGAATGTGGGTACAGTTGTATTTTGATCCAAATTCATATTAATTTGCACCAACCACTGCCTTTGTAAGACACAGCACTTTCAATCCTCCGCTGTTTGAGTTGTGACTGTAAATCCAGTTGTCGACAGATACACAATAACATCATTAGACACACCTGTTTTTCGCGGCATGCGAAATAAACATGAAATACACAGTTTCTCGCGAAAAATAACATACCTCGTGAAAAACAACAAAATGCGCTAAAAATGTGTGAAAAAATACCATATTTCTGCGTGTATAGACCACACATTTTCACAAAAAAAAATTACTACAAAAAGTGGTGCACTGTTTATTTACGCTATATTTGCATTTAAAAAAAAAAAAGTACTCCCAAAACATTGTTAGAAATTTGTCAACATACAGTACAGTTTAATATCAGTTTAATATTTCAACCTAGTTTCTAAGTTAAAAAAAAACTTTACTTGTGTTATTTATGTGTTCACTCACATTCATAAACAAAATAACCATCCCGGACGCGTAAAATGGTAAACATGTTGGAGCTCAGCCATAGATGCCTGCCGCACATGAGAAAATTTTGCTGCTGTACGAGACAAATATACATAGTTCGCATGCCCGCCACCGCGTCACAAGTGCGCATTGATAGGCACCATGTTTGTACGGAATCGTGACTTAACAATATTTACATGAATACAAAAATTCAGTGTGGCCTATACGTGAAATATTAACTATCCCTAACTTTACATCAAAAAATTTTGGTGGGCCTGTACACGCATGCAGTTTATACACGCCAAAATAGGTACATTTCCGTTGTGAATCATCATGTTTAAGACGCTAATTCGAAAAATTTATTCAATATGTAGTTGGGATCGGAAAGTCGACACAATCAATGTTTCGGAAACATCGCTGCTGAAGCGATATCGCTATGTTTCGGAAATAAACTGATCTTGGTAATTTTGTTTGCATTTCGTCCCTTTTCACTTTTCATAGCAAAACTAATGTAATCTTGTTGGTAGTATACGAATGTGATGTCGGGGAAGTGCAAATTCTGAAGAACACAAATGCTATGGAGTGCTCACAAACCATTGTTGATGAGTATAAACTGGAAATAAAGTATTTTAGCATTGTATCAATAACATCAGATTCTATACGTTACATGACCAAGTGTATCTGGGTAATATGAATTCTTGTTTCTGAAAAGTTGGTGCACACACAGCGCTGGGTGCATGAACTTAATGTAGTAGGGAATACATGGTCTGTAGTTCTGGATGAGCTGAACACGTGTGTCACTCAAGCAAAGAATGCCTTTTTGAACACACGTAAGAGGAAGCATGCCTACATGCAGTTTTTAACAAAAAAATATGAAGATCAGCCACAGAAAGCCAAGCTTTTCCCCATTCCAGTTATTACTAGATGGAACTCATGGTCTCGGAGTGTAGAGTATTTGAGTGAATATCTGCACAATAAGGTGGAGTTTCTACAAACTACAAATGCTGGAAGAAGCTGAATGCATGTGAAATTGGAAAAGTGCATTGTCAAGCGGTAGCTCTGGTAGAGCACTGTTATAAAAGCTGTAAATTACTTTAGCATTTGGAAAATTGTAGTGCACCAATGGCAGCAACTCTCTCCTCACAATGCAGTGACCTAAAATTTATTTATTAATTTTTATTATTAATTTTTTTTTTTTAATATATGTATCCAGTGAGATGCACTTTCAAAACTTTCCAAACAAAGTCAGTCACATTTGACTTCAAATTTAAAATTGGTCGGTGAGAGGAGTCTCAAAAAAGGATCTACCCCTTCTGGGTTACACTTAGCTAAAGGTATCGTTGCCTGCCACCCCAGTGTGAATGTGAACAGTAGTACCTTTCCTCTTGTAAATGTTGTTCCCCTTAGAAGAGGAAGTAAGTGGAGCGACAGAAGGGCAGCTGCTATCCTAGCTGAGAAACAAGCACTCCTTTACCAACATTCCCCAGCCTTCAGCTACTTGACCCCCCACCCTCTGGGAATGGACTCCCGCTCGTACAGTGTTTTGAGGCCTCACCTCGCAGTCCTCCCGTACGCACCACGCGTAGCAATTTTGATCAACCCAGCGAATGGCCATCGCAATGTTAGACACAACTGCCACTGGCAATTTTATAAGGAACAACCGCCTCACGCCAAACCAGTTAGACCACCTCCTCCTGGTAGAAAGAAAAATCAGGCTTGTTGTCTGGACGGGAAATAAAGCCACTGCAGCGGAGTTCCTAGTTGCTCCACAGGTAGAAGAAGAGGTGATCTTGGGGCAGCCCTGGCTGCAAGACCAGCAGTGCGTGATAGTTTGTGGGCGGCGCCACATTTGTATCGGAGATCACGAATGCCTGAAAATCAGCTGGGGACACATTCGCCTCCTAGAGCTGACAGTAGGGCGACAACCACTGAGCTGGAAGCCACAACAAAACCTGGGGATCAATCGCCAGAAATGAAGACCCAGACGTCGCCACAAACAGCCAATACCCAAACTTGAAGAACCTCACCCTATAGAAGTAGCTCATTATACTCTGCCGAAGCAAACGACAAGCCGGGAGCCCCGACCTACTTCTGAACGTCAACACAAGAAGCACACAAATTACTCCAGTAAGAAAGTAACGCCAAGCACCTCAAGGAGCTATATCCATCAGGACACTGCCCTCGACCGCGACTATGTCAGAATAGTGGCCACAAGACATGGCCGCATGACCCTGACCGGGTCGAAACTCTCGTGGTGAAGCCACCCAGCACCATGTAGGAGGAAGGTGAACATCGCTGCACCAACGAGGTACGGGAGCCCGAAGAGCCCCTACCTCAGACAGTGACCACGACCGCATCCACTCAGGAGGACTTAGTGACCTGCAGCATCTCAATGCCTGACAGCCTCGAGACCCCAGCTGCCAACCCATCTCTGAAGAAGGATGAGGTCGGTCGCACCAATGAGGTAGAGGTGGCTGAAGAGCCCCTACCTCAGACGGTGACCCCAACCGCGTCTACCCAGGACGACGTGGTTACCAACCGAGCCTCGACCCCGGACGGCAGCGAGGCCACTACTGCACCTCCTCCGGCCCTGGAGGATAAGTCCAGCAGTGCCGAGGGGCAGGGGAAGCAGAGAAGTCCTTAGATCTGACAGACATTCTAACACAGCCCCTTTAGGAGGAGGGGACAACCAGTCATGCCTCAGTGCTTGGTGCCCCGAGCTGGCTACTGCCGAGGACGACTTCGATGACCCCAGCAGCCAACCCTTGACCAGCCGAACGAGGGAGGTGCCTCCCCGCACCTGCTGCACTGCCTCCCAAGGTCAGCCAAGGTAGTACCTAGAGTCACCATAGGGCCCCACTGCTAAATTCACATGGCCGTATCCTCAACATGAGGTCTTACTTAGGACGCAAGGCTGCTCATGTAAACCAAGGACTTCCCACACCTGCCCATGTAAACCAAGGACTTCGCACACCGAGTGAAACCCACGCTGAAAGACAGCCATAGGAAATTAAAATGGACTGCAGTAATGCAAATGGTTCAGTTTCTGCAACAGAATTTTTTTGTAAATATTGTAATATTTTTGAGTGCTCTTTTTTTTTATTATATATAGGTGGTCCGTACGGCAATTGATAGTGTATTTAAATTCAAACGGGTGACTCATGTTGTATATTACGTAAGTAGAAGCCAGCCTAAGTAACGGAAGGCTTAGAGCCAGTCTAGGTAGTAACTTGTCACACGAAAACTACCTGTCGTGCAACCAGTTGGGAGGCCACAGAGCAGGGCCAGATAAAACACCTTCAGCGCCACAGCAGGTAAGCAGCAAGTTGGCACACCTCTCCTAACACACGCCTTAGTTGTTCAATTTTTTTTTTTTTTTTTTCATGTGTATGCCTGTAAATTGATTTATTCCAGGTTAAAACTCTGTAATGTAAATGAAACACACCCGTCAGCTGACTTGTGTGATACGTTTCTTGTAACTAAAGAAGGGACGCGAGCATTCACCCAATACCATATTACGCGTCACAGCTGCCCTCCCAAGGGGGTAAAACCCATTAGCAGGCCACTCGCCCAACCAGCGCGCCAGCTAGAGAGAGTGCTACGCCGAAAGCAAAAGTGGAAGTTTGTGCGCAAGAGCAGAGAGAGCACAGAAGGAACGCTGCAGAAACCAATGCAGACAATTTTGATTGGCAGTGCCACATCACTCACACACCAGAATTCTACCAGATGAGTCTACGTTTGAAATTNATGCGTGACGCGTACTGGCATAATAATTATTTACGACTCCGCCTTATCTTCATGTGACGTCATGTTACCCCGAGCGTTGTTTGAACCCAGGACGACCTGCTTCCAGAGCCAACCTGCACACCTCTAGGCAAGGGGCACCCAAAGACACGGCAACTGAAGCCGTCTATGCCATTGTGTCAGACGTTATGTGTCCAGTAATCACCCCTGCGTGTGACAGAAGCCAGTAACGAAGCCCAGTGCCGCCCCTAAGTTCATGGAAGTGACGCAACCCGCACGCAAGGAAAACTGCCACATCCAGCCACCCCCAAGAGAATTTGCCTCCGCTGCTAAGGGAGGAGCTCACATTTCAAGATGCCCGACCAGCCGAAGGGAGCCGAAGGACCCGCAGCCAGCCGTTTATATACGCCAGCGCGCATCTCCAAGACGTCAGTTGTATACTCTGCAGCTCACTCCACCACCTCGTGTGCTGGAGCTCTCTGCCTACCGCTTTCCTAACGAGAGACCAGCAGCCTACCAGAAATCTTCCAGACCTTTGCCCAGTGGCCCCCAAAAAAGTCTTTGACCTCCCTTACACTCACTACAACTTCTAATTTGTGACTTACGGTAGAGGCTTTGGCATTTGGTAGCGGGCATGCCTTTACCCACTATGAGAAGAAGTCGGTCACGACTAATAAGTACCTTTTCCCCTTGTGAGATCTATGGTAAGGCCCTATTAGGTTGGCTGCTATGGTAGTCCAAGGCATCGTGGGTCGCCATGGAATTTCTTTGGAGCGTTCAGCTCTGTGGGCTTTGGTAGTACCACACTACAGACACTGGTTTACGTACTCACACACGTACTTGGTTACCCCGTCCCAAGTGAATCTCGTGGTCAGTTCTCTCAGGGTCCCAGCGGCTCCTGGGTGTCCAGCATGTGGGTGCTTGTGAAAATAGTAGCACAAATCTTGCCGTAATGTGAGCGAAATCCACAGCTTCTATTCCTCGGTGTACGTGTGAGTGCGGGCCCATACATAACCTTGTTCTAGTTTGTACTGATTGGAGTGTTTTTCCAATGTATCTTGTATCTCGGGGGTTGTTCTGCTGATAGCGGGCAAATTAAAGAGTTCATTAAGTCAGCCTGGGCAGTTCTGAATTATTTCAAAAGTTTGCTCCTGAAGAAGCAACGCCCATCGGCCTAGCTTCGATTTTGTAGCACTTGCGGTATGCAACCACTTTAACGTCCTGTTGTGCGTGTGTAAAACGAATGGCGTGTCCTGCAGGTAATATCTGAATTTTTTAACAGCCCAGATGATAGCTAAACATTCTTGCTCATTGCTGTGGTACCGGCGCTGCGTGTTGGGTATCAGGGTGCTTACGTAAGCAGTCGTGCGGTTTTGTCCCCCGAGTCTTTCTGATACAGTGCAGCTCCCAATTCGACCCCAATCGTGTCGGTTTGCAGAATTAGGGGCGTGTCGGCCGTTGGTCTATGAAACATTGCGGGCTTGGCGAACTGGGTTTTCAAAGTGTTGAAGGCTTGCTCATGTTAAGGGGTCCATTTCCATGCCTGGTCTTTTTGGGGCAGTTGATTAAGGGGTCCCATTAAGTTGGCTGCATTTGGGATGAAATCCCTCAGAGTTGCATAAGTCTAAAAAGTGGTGTATCTACTTTTGTTGATTTCAAGGGGCGTTCGCTTTGCTAATCGCTCAGATTTTTTCTGTTTGCGGGAAGTTTACCTCTGGTGTAACCTGTGGTGCCCCAGGAATTCAACCTCGCGTTCTCCAAAGTAGCATTTCCCTGACCGGAATGTTAGGCCATGTAGCTCGAATATTTCAATTACCAGTTATGGGTGTCTCCTGTGGTCTTCCCAGGAGTTTGAGACAATTATCATGTTGTTCAGATATGCATGACAGAAATCTCCTATATATCCCTTCAGGACGGCCACCAACATGATTAATTGAAACGTGGCAGGGGCGTTTTTCATTCCAAACGGTATTGTGTTAAATTGGTACACTTACTGTCGGGCGGAAAATGCTTTGTACTTTCTTGATTCTTCTTGTATGGGGATCTGCCAATACCCACATCGCAAATCAAGCACGCCAAAAATTTTGGCCTTTCCCAGAGCCTTTAGTGTGTGTCCCACATTGATAAGGGATGCGGCTGTTTGCGTTATTTTATTGAGGTCATGATAGTTGATGCAGAACCTCAGTGTTCCGTTATTTTCGGCAATAGTACCACCCTAGCTTTATACGCTGAATTGGTGGGTCCAATGATTTCCAGTTTGCTTCATTTCATTGATTTGTTTCTCAATGAGCTGCCTCCGCTAGGGTGATGGGTTGCCTGGTTTATTATGTATTACGTCAGGGCGACACAGGTTAATTTCTTTCGTGATGCTTCTGGTTTTCCGTAGGGTTCCTTGGTGCTCGAAAACCTTGTAGTGCATGTTAAAAATAGCTACCAACTGTGCCACTTGCGGTCCGTCTAATTGGTGGTTCACTTCTTCGCCCATAATGCCCTATCATGTTTCGTTTGTTTCTGGTTCCTTCCAGGTGATCGACATCCGCTTCTCTGTTCCTAAATACACTTTGCTTTGCTGGTGGTCAATGTTCGCCTGTTGCTTGGTTAGCCAGGGTTGTCCTAGAATTAAGGTTTCCCTTAACCCGTGGGCCATGAAAATTTTGGTTGGGATAAACTCTTCTTCCACCTGGTTCTCATACATAACATTTATTAATATATTCAGATATTTCATGCCAAAATTGTTTAAAATTGATGCCTTCACCAAATCGGTTGTACACAAAGACTATGAAAAGAGGGTATATTTTCACAGCAAAGTGTGTCATGTTTATTCTTTGATTTTGCTCTTTTAATTTAATGTTTTTGTCGAAATTTTGAAAGAAATATGATTTTAAACTAAAACATTTATCAACTAATGTTATGTTATAAATAATCAATTCTTAAGTACACAATGAAGCGGACTTGATAACTATTTGTATATGTGAACAAGCAATGCCTCTTTTATTGATTACATGAAAAATAACTAAAACCATTTAAGACTGTAAAATCATAATGAACAATACTTCAAGTAATGCATTATGTATCATTACTTCATGCTTTCAGAATAAGAAATGTTGGTTTCTGGCACCATGAATTGAAAACCATACTTAAGCACAAATAAATAAATGTCTTAAAATAATTTTTAGTTTTAATTGACTGTTGTAGATTAATTCTGAAATGTTTGTTGAGTACTTAAATTGTTACATGTGTATAGGAAATATATGAGAATTGTACATGAATTTGGTCAAGCCACTATGCTAGACACCTTGTAATAGCATTTGTCCTTCCCCTGTGACAGTGCCTAATATAACTGAACTGGACATATATTATTTTCAACGCTTTTATTTTCCTTTTCCCATTTTTTCCTCATAATTCTGACCCTGCTTGAAATAAATTTTGAGTAGATAAGAAAGCTATTCGGATCTCACAGGTTATTTTCATATAGGCTTCTGTTTGAACACAATTTTCTTCCCATTCAACTCCTTTAGGATTAGGCTCTGGGTAGCAGCCCTTCAGTCCAATATGTTAAAAGGTGGGGCCAATGGTGGTGGTCATGGATTGGCATCAGTCTCTCTTTGCTCCTGATTAAACATACTACCATGCAAAAACATGTGAAATACTGAAAAACAATTACTTTCCCTTCAAAAATAAATAAAAATTTAATGTTCCCTTAAAATCAGTATTAACTGCACCATTACAAGTTGTAATTTGTTAATTTCATATGTGCTTATTTTATCACGATCCACCTACATTGTTGTGTTTATGCATCATGAATGCCTTTAAAGAATCATATTTGTACTGTTTTCTATTATTGAAAAGTGACACATGACTGATGTAAGCCTATCAATAATTCTACATAAAACAAGGTTAGTTTTTAGTTTTTGATTGAGCTACATGTCAGGTCCACTGCTATTGAATGTTTGTACATACTGAAATTTTTTGTCACTCACCTGATGTAAAATGGTTCAACTGTATTCCATTTCACTGCACACTTTCTTAAGTTGCAACACCCAATATCACCATTATTAATGTTGGTGCAGACACGGATGTATTGGCCGATCCAATGTTGATGCATTAATCATCACCATCTGCATCCATTAGGAGGGCCCTCCTCTATCTTTGGAAGGCAGAAACTGAATTATCCATATGCAAATATATTTTATTTCTATCATATATGTATATTACATTCAACACAACCTGTAAGTAATACCGATGTTCTTTGTTACAACCTATGTACTCTGTATACATGTATGTCAGCTCATGGTGTAATAATTACACTATTTTATTGTTACATCAAGTGAGAACCCAAATAATTAGGAATGTGGAGCATGACTTACAGTCTTGTAGCATTATGTGAAAATATTGTTTTTGACATTGCGAAGGCATGTACAGGTTTTCTGATCATTGTTTTCCTACCAACCAACTAGATGTACGTCTGAAATATGATTTGATTGTAATGTCCCTGTAAATTATATGTGAAAGAGTGCCTAACTTACATACATTAAGAGCTGCCACAATACACAATATTGTTATTTTCGCCTTACAATGGGAATTTTTTACTTATTTGAAAACTTCTGATTTTAATGATTATCACAATGCACCACAGGTGCTTCGAATTAGAGTGTAGTTTTTAAGTATAGTTCATAATAAAATATTGTCATGTATTTCAGAGATGAATTGTGTCGTGGAGGTGATTTGCTGCACTCTCCTGCTCTCAACTATTCTCTGCTCGACATGTCTGAGGCGGTGGAAGCAACCAGGCAGCACAAACTGTTAGAAGAGCAACCAGAAGAGGAAGTGGAAACAAGAAGCTCGGATGACTCGCTCAAAGTGAGCAAGGCAACTCAACCTGCACGCTCCCTTGCTGTTAGTTATGATGCTTGCTTTTGTATGTTTAAACGGAGCTGTGTCTTGCCTTTCACGGTAACGTATGTGACAATGCCCATGCTTTTTTTTTCTGCTCTCAATGAAAATGTTTCTGTCCATTGCTTTTCTGGATACGGTTTTATGCAAATATTCAGACTACACAAAATAAGTGTTTCTTCTCAAAATATGAACTTAATATTCACACTAGAATCATGCCTATTTTAAAGTCAATTATAATTTCTTATTAATTTAAAATTTGGCATGATACATAATGTAACATATAAGTGGTATTGTGAATTACAGTATTTCATCAAATAATAATATTCGCTGTCCGGATGTTAATAAAACCAGTATGTTTAATGTTCAAAACAAGTAAAAAAAAATATTTTCTTTGGCATAAAAGTCTACATCCTTGTTTTGAGCAAAGCAACGTCTTGTCTACAACTCCATATGTGCCAGTACTCGGAAGAATGTGCTGCATGCAACTTCACACTTTTAATGCCCAGAGCCTAGGAGGATTGTGTGCATCAGCCACGTCTTCTGTAAGTAGAGAGGGAAAGAGTAGATGTAACACATGCTGCAAAGAGTTGCAGTAGAAGGCAGGCAAGGATGGTGTCGAAGTGACCAACCACTCATAGGTTCAAGGATAAGTTGCATGTTGGTCAGATACAAATTGGGCCTTGCATGGAGGCTGTCCACCTCCCACCTGGCTGACCAAAAGGGAGTGATGATATGATATACTGGTTTCCAGGTAGCCACCTTCCCAATGGCCAAGTGTGATAGTTGGTGTAGAAGTGAAATTGTACATGGCCCTGATAAGCAACAGCAGACTGTTGCATTTACCTGCATATCTTATGGCCCTGTCTCTCTTATGCAACTTGTATTTTCACTTCCAAAGTTTACGCACTCCCTTACTGGGTCTGTCTGATGGTGGGTGGCTTCAAGTTCTCCCCCCCCCCCCCCCCCCCCCCC
>NQII01000505.1:563165-603000 GCA_002778355.1 Clitarchus hookeri
CCCTCCCCCTAAGTTCCCTCACATTACTTGTATGCAAAAGAATTTAACTGGTGCAAATCTCAAAGTAGTGAGAAAAGTGTGCATTGAGAAAATGTTTATTTGGTTGGCGACCCTACTTACATCGAAAATAGAAGCTGCTACAGGGTATGAAATTCGGGTGGTACATTTCCAAAATACATCAAAAGAACAGTTACTTTGGAGCCATTCAATTTTATCTGATTGTCCACGTAAAATTTGGTCACGCTTTACAGTATTGATTCAGATGAAAGAGAAAAATTATTAGTGCAAAATGTTACATAGGGTTTACAAGATTCAAGTAACAAGACACTGGTTACAAAGAGATTAACACATAAGTTAATTTGCATTGGGTTGAGAACTAAGCAAATTGACAAATGAACAAAGCTAAGTTGCACAAGGTAAACAGTGACCAAATACAATGGTACAACGTAAATACATGCTAACAGTGACATTATACACGTGAGCTAAAGTTGTCAAAGTTAAACGGTGGTGTACAACTCAAGAGATTTGGGCAAAGTAGTTTATAGATTTGTGGGCGTAAATTGGCTTGATTAGCAGGATTAGCAAAATGCTAGATACATTGGAGTTTAATACAGTGAGTATTAAAATGATAGTAGCCACACAAAACAACTCGTGAATAAAAAATTAAGTTTGGAATGGGCTAGCCATTCTAGGGGTAAGCGCATTACTAAATATAGGCACACATTAGTAATATACAAGAGACTAGGTTGGTTGGCAATTGGTAAAGTTTGGCTTCCAGGCACGCTTCTGTCTAGGGTTTATACCAGAGGCTAATTATATTTACATGTGCTTACAACTTACTTATTTACTCTGGCTCATGGCCTTCATTCAATACGATAGTAGTTATGCTGCGTAACTTCAACAAAGCAGTTAAGTAGCAAAACTCCAAACAAATCAAACAATATTATACAATTGAAATCAACAAAACAACTACGGAGTACTTACATACTCCTCCTAAGCCAGTGCTTGTTGTGGAAGCTTAGCTGTTACCATAGTATATGGTTACAACACAGAAATTGGCTGAACAGAGAAGTCATGCATTCCTGGTTAGGCTTGAGCACTTTACATGACCAGGTGTTTTCTTGACGTAGCGCACACATTGTGCTTTCACACAAAACAGGGGATTTTACTTCTAT
This sequence comes from Clitarchus hookeri, assembly GCA_002778355.1. Classification (NCBI taxonomy): domain Eukaryota; kingdom Metazoa; phylum Arthropoda; class Insecta; order Phasmatodea; family Phasmatidae; genus Clitarchus; species Clitarchus hookeri. The sequence continues at coordinate 564,341 of NQII01000505.1, forward strand.
AAAACTTCCTATTCTATGTCTGTAACTAGTTGACACTACACTTTCCCTAGGCTACGGCTACTCTAATTTTACACACTCGCTCGTAGTCGGTGCACTTCACACTTGAGAGGCGGAGGCTCTCAGCAGGTGTGGTGTTGCCAAGACAGCGTCACACACAGAGTCTGTGCTCTGCTCTAAGCGGGCGAGGGGCGCAAAGGCAGTCCTCTCACACACGAGTTTTTGTGCTGCGGAGCCGGCCAGCTGAAGGTGGGAGGGCAGCATCATGGTGTCTCCCTGTAATACCTGGATCTCCTTCAATACTGGTGCGGCAGGCTCGCCAAGGCTGCACTCTGCGTTGCAGCGACACGTAGCAGACTCAGCTGGCATTGCGGGTGGCACTAGGGTCAGTGGACCGGGGTCAGCGACCTGCGGCATGAAGGCTACAGCCTTCGGTCTCAGCTGACGGGATGGAGAAGTGGTGACCACTTCTCCTCTTGTAGGGTAGTCGGCTGACTACTGCCCCGCCTCTACGGCGGCTGGTGAATGCACTGCAGAGGTGGTGACCACATTCCCTCTCGAAGGGCAGAGTTAACGCTGGAGAATGCTGTGCTGGCTGCTCTCTGCGTGGTGATTGGCCAGCCAGCGGTGGCGCTGAGGGTCTCTTCTCCCCCTGGTTGGCGCTGCTTCCAGAAGGTGGGCGCGGTGACTTCGGGAGATGGCGGTGGCTTGCTGGAGGGTTGCAAGGGGGCTTGTGGCCGGCACCATGAAGTCTGCTGTGTTTGTAGTGCCGTGTCGAGCAGAATGCCTTGCGTATCCGCTGCGCTTTGTAACGCTCACTCGCTGTTTGTCACGAGCTTCCCAACTTGGTTACTCCTGCACTAATTGGACGTATTGTTTGGTGACTCGTGGGTGCAGTCAGGGCTAGTTAAAATGTTGCCATATTACAGGCCTCTTTTTTAAAGCTCCTGGATATAATTTACCTTGGTGGCAATCGATGGTTGCTTGTTGTGCGGACAGCCAGAACTGTCCTAGGATGATCACCTCTGCCAAGTCTTTAACTACGTGGAACTGGGTAAGGATCGCTTTATCTGCAACCTTGAGAGACATCGAAATTTTTCCTTCTGTCCTAAGGTGGTCCCCTTACTAGACCATGTATATTGTGGTGTCTCTGTGGACTTGTTTTGGCACCTGTACTCACAAGGAAGGGAATCCTTGTGGATGAAATTGGCGTTGGCTGCATTGTCTGTGGCCAATACTTCCGAAGTCCCGGTAAGTACTGTGATGCGTGGGGCTCTCTTATGACATCTTTTTCCTGGATTACCAAGACCTGCAGCGCCTCCCCTTGTGTATTGGCTGGGGGTGCGGCACCTCTTTCATGTTCATTGTGGTTAACTGTTTCCCGTTTGTATGTTCAGTAGCTTTTGCTGCAGCACTGGGCAGTCCCAATGTCCACACCCTCCTCCATGCGGAGGAGGGTGTGGTCTTGTTTCTGGTCAGGGCCTCGCGTATGTTGGCCAAGACCATTCCATTTCACGAACACGAGCCCTCTTTATAAGCTCTTCTAGGTTTACTGGCTCAGGGTCCTCAGGTGCGAACAAACTTCTGGTAGATGTAGGCGTGTGATGTGCTCCACAGCATCTATTTCTTCATGTTCTGGGTGGACGCATTGGAAAATGAGGGCCTCTCTGCGAATTAAGTCTTCAGCCTCTTTATCGCCTTTTTGCTCCTGGGTGTACAACTGTTTCATGAGGCATGCAATTACATGTGAGCTTGAGAAGTGATGTACTGGTAACTCTGACAGCTCTTCCCAGCTGGTGACGAACTCTCCGTACTTGTTTCACCATTTTTCTGCATCCCCTTGTATCTGTGCTTTAGTTTTGTGGACCCACAACGGCTTTGCTAAAGCTAGTACGCTCGAACTCAGTCACACAAGCCTGGAGGAATTTGTGCGGTTTTCCCGTGTACTCCGGCAGTGCGAGCTGCTCTGGAGTCAGCTGCTGGATTAGTATTGTCACTCGTTTTGGACTGAGTCCGCACATTGGGCATTTGAATTATAGACTCTCTAGATCTTTGGCTCTGTCTTGCCATCCGAGGCAAAGTTTGTGAAAAGTGTGTGGGCACTTGTGGCAGGCTATCCGGTACACGCCCTTTCCCGGACAGTTGCGTAGTCACAGTGGCGATGTCTGTCCCTGCAGTTCAGATATCTACATTTAAGTCCTTGGCTGTCTCTCTCCTGGTCCTACCATCCCAGGCAGACATAGTGGAAGACGGCATCGCAATGCATGCACGTGACTAAGTAGCGTCCTACTCCAGGGCATTTCTCTAGGGCGCAGACCTGTCCTTCGGTGTCGGCTACGTCTTCTTCTGTGGCTATTCTTGTGCAGTTTCTGGAAACTGGGCACCACGAGGTGTTTATTCCTACTCCCCGAAACCAAGTTAGTGATGGTTCTGTGGGTACCCACAGGGGCTTCTCTCAGGTGCTTTCCGATTTTGTGAAAGGTGGCTGATGGCAGGTATTTCTTCAATGGCCCAGCCCTAGGGTGAGGTATAAGGGGGGTGACAGAACAGATAGGCAGATAGTGGATGTCCAAGAAGGGTTAGGTACAGCCTGCTTGAAAGTAAGGTGCTGGCTGTTGGATAGGGTAGGCAGTCTGAACTACTGGCCTTCAGTATAATGGCTTAGCGACCGGGACATCACTGGCAGACCCACGTACCAAACTGAGGGTTACAGTATCATGTTTGGGGGCGTCCATTCTCATGGCTACTTGGCAAGTGGGATGTTGCTCGCAAACACAAGCATCACAAAGAAACGGGACTCCTTGCTGGGGGTTGGCCTAGCGCTCTCCAGCAAGTAACCTGGCGAGTGAGACGTCGCTAGCAGACTCAGGCACGTACTGGAGGGGCGATAGTCCAAAGTGACAACTGCTCTGATGTAGCCCAGGATGACTGGCTTCCCAAGCTCCACGTTGAGACACTTCCCAAGGGACAGGTAGGGAACAAGGTTCCGGCTCAGGACTATCCCTACGTGATTATTATTAGGATTGGTGACGAAACAGGAAATAGCGGGAGCAAGGTTAAGATAAGATAGAGGGTTGGGAGTGACAATGCAACTAAGTTGATTTATGCCTGTTTATTGATTGCTTATTAAACACACATAAACCAGCCTGTACCCTGACTAGGGCCTGAAAGACTGATCCTAGCTTGCCAACCAGTATGTTGAGGGAAGAAAGGAAGTTCATTGTGTTTTCGCTGAGGCGGGTGATAGGGAAGTATGGCAGTTAGGGCACGGCTGAGTAAATGTTTTGGGTGCAGGGATGTGGGAACAGATAGTTAGGTATAATATTTAGTATAGGAGAGAAGACATGAGAAACTCATAGTGGAGTTGGTATTTTTTTTACGTGGTATTTTTTTTACACTGAAGAGCCAAAAAAACTGGTTCACCTGCCTAATATCGTGTAGGGCCCCCGCGAGCACTCAGAAGTGACGCAAGACGACGTGGCATGGACTCGACTAATGTCTGAAGGTATGCAGGAGGCAATTTACACCATGAATCCTGCAAGGCAATCCACAAATCCATAGGAGTGCGAGGCGGTGGAGATCTCTTCTGAACAGCACGTTGCAAGGCAACCCAGATATGCTCAATAATGTTCATGTCTGGTGATTTAGATGGCCAATGGAAGTGTCTAAAGTCAGAAGAGTGTTCCTGGAACCACTCTGTAGCAACTCTTGACGTGTGGGGTGTCGCATTGTCCTGCTGGAATTGTCCACTTCTGTCGGAATGCACAATGGACATGAATGGGTGCAGGTGATCGGACAGGATGCTTGAGTATCTGTCACCTATCAGAGTCGTATCTAAGACATATCAGGGGTCCCATTTCACGCCAACTGCACACGCCCCATATCATGATAGAGCCTCCACCAGCTTGAACAGTCTCCTGTTGACATGTAGGGTCCATGGGTTTATGATGATGTCTCCATACCCGTACACGTCCATCCACCCGATACAATTGGAAACGAGACTCGTCAGACCAGGCAACGTGTTTCCAGTCATCAACAGTCCAATGGCAGTGTTAGCAGGCCCAGGCGAGGCGTAAAGCTTTGTGTTGTGCAGTTAACAACAGTACACGAGTGGGCCTTCGGCTCTGGAAGCCCATATCAATGATGGTCCATTGAATAGTTCGCACGCCGGCACTTGTTGATGCCCCAGCATTGAAATCTCCGCCAATTTGAGAAAGAGTTGTTCGTCTGTCACGTTTAATGATTCTCATCAGTTGTCGTTTGTCCCAATCGTTCACAATCTATTTCTGGCCGCAGCGATGTCGAACATTTGATGTTTTACCGGATTCCCGATATTCACGGTACACACGTGAAATGGTCATACCCGAAAATCCAAATTTTATCACTACCTCGGAGATGCTATGTCCCATCTCTCGTGCGCCGACTATAACACCACGTTCAAACTCACTTAAATCTCTATAACCTGCCATTGTAGCAGCAGTAACCGATCTAGCAACTTTGCCAGACGTTGTTATCTTATATAGGTGCTGCCGACCGCATCACGTTTCTCTGATTGGTTCCATACCTTTGTTATTTGCATACGCATGCCTATACCAGTTTTTTTGGCTCTATAGTGTATAATGTTGGTAAGATGCGCAGCTATTGTCCATTTCATGTAAGTGGGGTAAATTTTGACAGTTCTAGATAAGTAGAGTTGCCACGCCCACTAAGTAACCTTCTACAATAGCTGTTTTGTTAGTGATGAAAAAGACGTTTGTAAACAAATGTTTGAATACAATGCTAACTTCCATTTTCCTTTTTCCTCATGTTTCCTGTCATGGCAGGCACTGAAAGACTGACGTTAGTTAACTTCCATCCAGTAATCAATGTAGGATATTGTAGCTTGGTTGGCATTCCAACCTTTTTTATTTTTGTAATTTCCCAATTAAGTTTGTTGGGGTTGTGTTAATTTTATTTCAAGGGGAAGCATAATGGGAGAGGAATGAGGGTTTTAGTATAACTTCCTTCGTGAGATGGCATTTTTTTTTTTAGGTTCTTACCTGTGTGTAGCATTTTAGTTGCATATTGTTTTGATGGAGCAGTGGAAAATTTTGCTCATATGGAAATAGCATTAAAATTATTATAACTTCAAAAATTTTAACGTCAATGAAAAAACAAATTGCAATATATACGTCTCTGTTCGTATCCGTACAGATGCAGCAATTCACATACACTCACACACTTTGACCGACGTTAACCTTACACTCGTTGAATTTACGATATAGGCAAATAAACAAATATTATTTACACACTACAGAAGTGTTGAAATTGCAGCATTTCAGGCCACGTGCATTTCGATAATTATAGTAACGGTTTACAAATACATTATTTGCAAAACACGAAAACTTACCGTTTGTAAAATTCACAACCTTTGAACACATGTTTTCTATGGAAATCCTTGCAAATTTACTTCACTAAAATCACATTTGTTCATCGCTAACATTAAATAATTTATTTCTGGATTAAGCCTCTAAAATCAACACTACGCATATTTCCTGAATCCAACAAACTTAAACCTACAAACGTAAATTATATTTGTTTTGGACGGCGGTAAAGGAAACTGGCGGAACGAGCAGTTTTACGAAGCAGTAAACACGTGTTGATTAATTTTACATTTCACTCAAGAAAACGCACTACAAAGGTACTCACAACTTACTATGCCTAATGAAAGCAAATAAACAAAATAATTAACTACCGATAAAATATTCAGACAACACCAACAAGGTACTCGTATAAAATACGATGAGAAAAAAGCACATTCACAATGACATTCATCGGGCTGGAAGCTGGAAACATGGCTAGCCATTGGCTGGAAACATTTACTGTTTTGTATGCGTCGACATGCTCTTTCATTATTGATATAAAAAAAAGATTTTAAAGTTAATTTACTAAAACTTGAAAAAAATGTAATACTGCTTTGATGCGTGATGCATACTGACATATTTATTAAATACAATTTTACCTCATCTTCACGTGTCATCGTGTTACANTTTTTTCTATTTGATTGAAGTCAGCCGAGCAGCCCAGCGCTGCCCTTAATCTCGTGGGAGCGATGCAACCCACATGCAAAAAAAGCTGCACTTCCAGTTTCTCCCAAGAGATAACGGGCTTCACCGCTAAGGGAGGAGCTTCAGGCCGAAGGGCCCGCAGCCAACTGTCCATATAGGCAAGTTCTCAGCCCCTGTCTTGCCAGTTGATACTCAGCAGCTTGCTCCACCGCTACCTTCAAGACATCTTCCAGGCGTTCAACACCCAAAGAATTTTTCAGTCCCCGTTACACTCACGACCACACTGGTAGTGACACTCGGGTCCCTTCTGGACAACAGCATTAGAGTTACTTAGAGTAATTTAGTATTACATCTACCTAGCCACAACTGCTCTTTTCTAGTTTAGACTTATGTCCCCTTCACCTGGTATTACCGTAGTTTACTTCCTTTACAGTTCATTGGTAGTTAGGAGTTAGTAACAGGCCACCGTGTCCCGTGTCAATTCCTCATGGTAATAAACACGTGATATTTCCCAACGTCCTAGTACTCATTTCTAGGGTGACTGTGACTTCAATCCCAAGTAGACGTCGGCCCACTAAGGAAAATCAGGAGACCACATCATTGAGTCATTGAAACCCTCCTATTAGGTCCTGGCTGTGGCAGCAGGGGGATGGCATCGACGATGCCCAGGCCCATGGGTAAACCCAGGCGTAGGCGGATGACGATGGGGTGTGGCTTTCCGGAGGTCTTGCAGGGTGGCTCCAACAAATGGCTAGGGGTGACTGGGTGGGAGGTGAGGCCTCTGCAGTCTACAGGCGGTCTGTGCCTCTTCCTGAGGGGAGTAGTAGCTGAAGGCTGACTGAGATGGGTTGCTCAGTAACTGATTGGCTGTAGGAGCTGTAGCTGGCTGCTTATCACTCCACTTCATCCCTCCTCTTTGGGTGAAGGGCATGGTGTTATGTTCTAACAGTCCAACTGTGGCAAAGGAGGGGCAGGTGATAGAATCATTAGCTATGTGTGCAATCGAGTCGCGCCACAACAGTCCTGTCACTCCAACCAGCGAATTTCATGCGGTGGATGGAGTGGGTTAGCTGTCTTGGGATGGCTCCGTCGCTTCGGATGTGACCAGGTCACTCCTCATCAGGCCTGGCACTCCAACCAGCAAATTTCACGTGGTGGATTGAGTGGGTTAGCTTACTCAGGTGGCCTTACTCGCTTCCTTGTGAAGTGTACGTAGTAGGGACTCTATTGTACATATTCACCAAGTGCCTTTGCGTACTTGGTTCACAGTATGGGTGGCCGGCGAATATGTGGTGTTTCTCTAATGTACATACTGCCTGGTTAAGGGAAGCCCTCAGTCCTATCCTATTGACGGAAATAAGGTTCAAGTCGCAGTCACCTACCTCTCCATTGAGGGATGGCGCTTGTCAGATTGTAGATAGGATCCAATTCACCCTAAAATCAGAATGCTGTTGTTAGACTTGAATGGGATTATTCAAATAAAATAAGCACGGTGACCCATACTAACTCCTATGCTCTCGTGGTTCTTAAGCAACCAGCAGAAGTTACATTAAGACAGGTGAAGGGGACCTATTGACAAAGAACTAGAGCAAACAAATTAGGTAGCCGTGCTAACGGCTGGAACCCAAACTGTAGACTGTGTTGTCCTGAGGGGACTTGGGGAAACGCTCCAAAGTGGAGTGTGTAGGGTGGTCGAAGAGTTCTTCGGGGTTAGCGGATAGCTGGTCGTGAAGACTTCTAGGCTGTTGGTTCTTTGTGAGGAATACGGTAGCAGAGCTCTATCATGGCTGTGGTAGAGCGAGCTGCTGAGCGTACAAGATAACTGGTGTTCTGGGGGTGGGTCTGGGCTTATATACAATCTGCTTTGGCTCCCCTTTGGTGTCCATTGGTTCGGACATCTTCAGCAGGAATGCTCCTCCCTTTGTGGCCAGAACAGCCCTTGCCTGCGCTCTCTTGGAGAAGGAATGAAGCGGGGTATTTACTCCGTGTGAGGGTGGTATGTGATGCTCGTTTAGGGGCAACTGGCTTTGCTTGGCATGCTGGGCAGGGCGATTGTGTTATGTGTTGTGTTATTTGGCTAATAATAGTTTGTCCGCCGTTTCCTTGGGAGTCCCAGGTTGGGAGCATGCCTGTCGGTTCTGGAGGCAAGCAGACTTGGGGTTTGATTCTCCGTTTGGGTGACGTGTCGCCGCACGTGATGAGTTGGAGTATAGAATTTCCATTGTGCTAGTCATTTTTTTAACTGCTCTCCTCCAGTATGGTTTTTGGTTTTACGTGAATACATCTGTTTTGCACATTGCTGTTGCATATACTGTTTCTTCTTGTGGTGTGTAAAAATGTGCGTGTTTCAGACTGTAACAAGTACAAAATTGTGGATGTTGCAGTCATTTTTTTTATTGTTTTGTTATTAGCTTACATAATATTTTGACATAGGTTTCACAACACCATGGTTGTAAGCATTTTTATGTTGTTATAGGCTGTTCATAGTAAAGTGACCACTTTTGAGGCCCTAGTTACTTTTTCCTTTCAGCCATTTTTTATCCTTTAACCACGTTTTTGAAATAAATATTGCCATGTAAGTAACAAACACAATGTGTATATTCCACCACACTCGGAACTTAACGTCTAAAGCTAAAATAAAATATATTTATTCAGTACTTTTCTTAATGAGAGGGGTTTCAAAAGTGCTCACTTTACCGTGAATAACCTATACTAAAATGATGAGTTCAAATAGTAGACCTAAAGGAAAGTCTAAGACATTGCCACAAAATATGAAGTTTTGGTGTCACGTGAAGATGGGTGCATTAGTTAAAATGAAACTAGGAAGCAGTTTAACCATAGCAGACTAATATTGTTCACTCTAGTGAAAATGAAGAGTATAAAATTAGTATAGTAGTATTGAAAGACAATGTTTCTGAGCACAACAAAACTAATTAATGTAGTGCCAATCACACACTGTTGTAAACTGTTCTTTAAATGGATTTTGCAGCAGTGTGCAGCAGGTCTATCAGTTGTAACGTTTTACAAACTAAAACTGCGCCATCAACATACAGATAAACGATCTTCTCGTAAAAAAAATTTGTACGATGCAGTCTGAAAGTATCTAAATAATGCTGACGCTTACCAAAAACTGAAAATTACGACGCTCGAAACGAAACGGTAAACAGACGCCTGATAAACGTAAAACAGCAAACGTATGCCCGATAAACAAACTATCACAAGAACTGAACCACCGCGGCTTTTAATTTTGAAACCCGATAAAAATATTATGAAGCTTAGCAAAGATCTAAAGAAAAATGAAACACGACTCTCGAAATTTAGGAATACTGCATCATTAATTTTTATTGGAGCAAAAGCCACAAAACTGGACTAGTCCCGTGAAAACAATATTTAATTTGTAGCATAGGTATTTTAGCTCTAGATGAACCAAAAAACGTTCACAGTGCAGACAAACCTGGCATGCTTTATAATTTAGTGCTATAAAGAGTTTTTGCATAAAAAGGGTTATCATTGCAAGGGGAGAAGAAAAAGCAAAGAGTAACTGCCAGTACTGTTGTGTACTAACATGGATTAGTTATAGATAACCATTCATTATCAAAAAATCTGTAAAACCTTGTGCCTTTGTATGATGTGCACATCATTCTCTGTACATGCACAGTAAANATTCATTATCAAAAAATCTGTAAAACCTTGTGCCTTTGTATGATGTGCACATCATTCTCTGTACATGCACAGTAAACAAAAAAGTGTGGATGACTTCAGAACGCTTGAAGCAATGGGTTTATACATTCAGTATCTAAATGGAAGGCAAAGAATAGAAAATGTGTGTTGTTGGTATATTATTGTCTGGCAATTCCCAAGGTACGCCTAAAGGAAATTTAACATGTGTTCTTGCTTCTGAAGCATTATTTCAAAATCACATAGGTCAGCTAAGCACTGTGGAAGATACTGAGGATGAGCAATGTGGTGAAGTGGAACATCCTTGATGCCATATGTGCTTTTGCTGTTTCCTGAAATAAAATTCAGGCAGATGCCATTGCTGCTTGTTTCCACCAAAACTGTAACATTTAATAGCAGCTGGAGGCAGCTGAGCTACCACAGTTGAAATGTTGAAGCTGAAGTTGGAACACACCTTGGCCTTGAAGCTGCTGTACACTNAGGCAGCTGAGCTACCACAGTTGAAATGTTGAAGCTGAAGTTGGAACACACCTTGGCCTTGAAGCTGCTGTACACTCGTGCAGATTGGCAGCAAGAACACCCATTACGTTTTCCATAGGCTTACCTTGGGATGTGCCGGACAATAATACACAAACAAAACGGTTTGTGTATTCTTTGCCTTACAACAGGATACTGAATGTATGAAACCATTAGGTGTTCTGAAGTCATTGTGTAGCAAATGCCACTGTAGGTGGAAGGATCTGTTGTGGAGAACAACGGTAAACAGAACTATGTGTTTTAAGTACAGGCATGTGTGTGCAAAAAAATTGTGAAGTTGTCGGTTGTGTCTCATGGTGTATCTGATTATATTGTACATGTATTTTACCATTTCAGGATTTTCCAATATTTTACGTTTTATGTGACTTTGTAGCTGGAATGCACCAAAAGATCCAGGAAGATGTGATTTTATCCCTTTTTTTTTTTTTTTTTCCCATATTCTTTTGTTGTTTTTCAAACAGGGAAATGAAAACAAGCTCTAAAATTCTTGCTTTGTTCCACTTGAGGTTACATTTTGGGTAACAGTAATATGCCACATTGCTGCATTTGGTGTAATTGAATAAGGATATTTTTTACATTTTTGACATGATTATAAAGTGTGGAAGATTGTTGAATGTGATTTTATTCTATATAAAAGAATTAAATTACACGTACATTCAACATAGTAAAGAAACAAAGAAGTCACTAGATAAACATGTGATAACAACATTGACAATTGAAGGGAAGGTTGCAGCGAGATGCAGAGCGTCTATAGAGCAGTGTAGTCAACTTTTACACCTACCCCCTTGAAGTCAGTTGCCTCAGGGAACAAGGAAGCAGTTTTCCGCTTACCTTCTTTAACTTTTAGAAGAAAAAGAAAGGTGTTCGTTCTTCATAGAATGTCGGCGAGATCTGATTGATGATTGGATAGGGTCCGATCCAAACTGAATCAAACTTATTACAATTCAGCCTACGTATTTCCATTTTCGATATAGACTAAATCGCCAACCTTGAAGGTGTGCTGTCGTCAATTCTTATCTACACGTTTCTTATTTATTTGAAAACTCTTCTATCTTAAGGCCTCTGCTATTTTGCGGTCTTCTTCAAGAGATGTTTGGTAGTCTTCTTGAAGGGGTGATATCGTGAACTTCTTTCCCAGTAGTAAGTATGATGGTGGAAAGTGTGTGGAGCTATGAATGGTATCATTGTACTCGTTGTTAATTTTACACCGGAGGCGATTTACTAATGTTTGGTGTAATCGCTCATTAAGCCCGTTTGATTTGGGATGATCAATGCATGTAAAGACGATTTGTAGTCCTGTTTTTTCTAAATAGTTCTTGAAGTCAGTAGAATTGATGNCTTCAAGAGATGTTTGGTAGTCTTCTTGAAGGGGTGATATCGTGGACTTCTTTCCCAGTAGTAAGTATGATGGTGGAAAGTGTGTGGAGCTATGAATGGTATCATTGTACTCGTTGGCACACTCCTGTGCCAGGGTTGGCCAGGCTTTATGGTTATCGTTGTTAATTTTACACCGGAGGCTATTTACTGATGTTTGGTGTAATCGCTCATTAAGCCCGTTTGATTCGGGATGATCAATGCATGTAAAGACGATTTGTAGTCCTGTTTTTTCTAAATAGTTCTTGAAGTCAGTAGAATTGATGCCCGTATATTGATCTGCTATTAGGATTGAGATAGTATTTTATTGGACGATTGGATTAATCAAATATATAAAATCTTGGGCATTCTGACCCTTTGTAGTGGAGATCCACGCATATCTGGTGAAATGATCCACCGGGATATGCATGTATCGTTTGGTGGATGGGTTTCCAGCAAAGCCTCCTACTCTATCGAGTGACATTATTTGAAAAGGCTCTGTAGCAGGGCCTAGTTGTGAGAGTAGACCGATAGCACGACTATGACGAACTTTGTTTTCAATACAAGTCTTACAGTTTTTATAATTGGTAATTATGGCTTTGTCCAGACCCTTGAAGTAATACTAATGTGGTCTGATGGTTGCAATGATCTTTGCTGGACCGATGTGACTATAATGTTTATGAACAAGTTCAATTATTTCATTTCCTAACATGGGAAAACCAAAAATTCTTAATTTTTCTCTTAATTTCTTGAGTATGATCCCTTGTTTATACTCTATCTGAACTTACCTGAAATCAATTGCATTCGTCTTCAAATCTACGAAACCATTCTGCAGGATCGTATTGTCTTTTTTTTAAATTTATTTAAAATGAATTGCTTTTCAATGTGATGTAATTTTGTTTCGTCTTGAGTTGAATTTAATTTCAACTGTAGCTCCAATCGCTTAATTTGATCTTCTAATTCTAGTTGTAGATGATCATGAGTTTGAGATCCTGGCATGGGAATGTATTCTTCTAATGGAAATTTTTGGAAACAGATAGTGTCCTCTTTATCGAAATATACTGACTTAATATCGTCAATCTTTATAGCTATTCTATAACCATTTACATTTTTTTATTACAGCTGTTGCAATTTGTATAGGTTTCTGACTTTATAATGTAGAGTGAAGCTGCAGGTCTCTGTATTCTTTTAGTAATGAATACCTTACCTCCTTATTAGTAGATATACACGAGATCACAAAGTCATTCTCAGCTTGCTTCACAACTTGAACATAAAATTGGGTCATCTCTTTACTAGTTGACTACCTGTAATTTAATTTGTAGGATTGTGGAACGTTATTTTATGCTATATAAAAGAATTAAATTACATGTACATTCAACATAGTAAAGAAACAAAGAAGTCAGAAGATAAACATGTGATAACAACATTGACAAATGAAAGAAAGGTTGCAGCGAGGTTGAAGAGCGTCTATGGGGCAGTGTAGTCAACTTTTACATATATATATATATATCAGATGTCATACCAGCACCACGTGTGATAGAAGCCAGCCAAGTGACCAGCGCTGCGCCTGAGCTCACGCAGCCGACGAAACCTCGCATAGCAGAGAGCCTACTTCCGCCACGCCCCTACAGATGGCACCAGAGTACCTGCTACTCCCAAGAGCAGGTGGTTATATGTCCCTCCACCGCCACAGAATGGCAGTTCATTCTCCGCAGCTCTCTCCACCACCTTGTGTGCTGGAGCTCTCTGCAGACACCGACGTCCTCCAGTAGGACCACAGCTACTTATCAGACATCTTCAGGACCTTCACCAGCAACTCCCGAAAAGGTTTCATCCCCTTTAACACTCACTACCCTTTTAGTAGTGACATCTGAGTCCCTTCTGGACAACAGCATCGGGTTAATTAGGGTCAGTTAGTATTATAGCTACCTAGCTGCATCTGCTCTTGTCTAGTTTAGACACAGGTCTCCTTCAACCTGGTATTCTTCTAGAAGTAGTGGTAGAACCACTATCACTAGGAACTCAATCCACAAAGCAGCTAGTCAGCCAGCCAAGCTAATTCATTCCTTCTACTGCGCTGTACTGTCGCCGGAAGGAGTGATAAGACTGGTTCTGGAGGTTTGCCCCCCTTTGGACCACACCCACATTGCTGTACGGTCACCGGTTGGAGTAACCAGGTACGACTCTGGTTGGCTTGTCCACTGCTGGCTTTACACCTAGCTAGGGATTCTCGTCGCCTGCTCTTCCCTAGCGCGACCGACCTTAGTACCTTCCTTTATGCCATACACCCATAGGAGTGGTGCATAGTGGTGAGCTAGGAAGGCAGTTACTGCTCCAACTTGAGCTGTAACCCAGTGCCAATTGGCCTCTGTTGTCTAACCCCCCCTGGAACGAGCTCAAGCCGCCTGCTGATAACTGGAGAGGGGTCACCTCCCAGTCCATCCACGCTCCCTATTTCAGCCACCCTACAGGACCGCCAGAGAACCACATCAATTCGTCGCTGACTTCCGCCAGGGACTCCACGTACCACTGGGTATATCAAACCCATGGTTCAAGCCCAGCAGGACCAGCAGTCCTCTGTGGGCTCCCATCAGCACCGCCAACCGCAGCACCACCTTCACCCAAGGACTGGGCACGAGTTTAAGCCGGCCCAGTCAAACCTCTCCTATAGGAGAGGTTTGAACCCCTAAACGACTTACTACGGCTGCCCCGGAGAGGCGTTAACTTCATTAGTTGCACACATTTCCACAACAAATTCCACAACCTTTGTCTAGGGTGGAGTAACAAACCCCATTACACTAGTGCTGAAATACAGCTGTAATGAATGTCGGACACGTCAGACTGTCTACCGCAGCTGGCTTACCTGCGCTGGACAGGGAATAAACACGGTAAGATATATTGTATGTGTGCAGACGTTTCATCACGTATGCACAGGCTGGCCAGACAAACAAATCACGAGACCGGACTTAGCATACAGGTGCAGAAGAATACAAACCAGGTAATCCTGGCACTCACCGCAGCATGGCGTCCACCCGAGAAAGCGACAGGCCACAATTAACTGAGTTTGAGGGAAGACCACACGAACACCCGGTAGCATTTAACCAGGAATGTGAGCGGGAATTTAACGAAAACGAAGTCCCTGTTAAACAATGGGTCATTAAAACCCATCTACAATTGAAACGAAAAGCACTAGACTGGTGGTACAAGTACGGAGAATTCATTACTGAATGTGAGCAACTTTGTTCGTGCCTAGCCACCCAGTTCTCAGGCGAAGAAGTGCTGGCACACTTAACTAGCCAGTTCCACAGTCGAACCTAGACCGCCGAGAAAGAGGCTCGAATCTTCATTGGAAGGAAGGTGCAGATGTACTGCCGGATTTTCCCCAAAGGAAACGAGGAAAGCTGTTTACCTAATGTTACGCGTATCCTGCTCCCAAAATTATGTAATCTTCAACTTCCTAGGCCACAATCCATAGACAAATTAGTTGAGAGAGCCTGTGAGACAAAGTGAAATTTCAAGGCGCAAGCCATTCTAGACTAAACATGCAGCAGAAAGAGCCAGGAGGTCATTAATCCGCCCGAGCTGAAAGGGTCCCCTCCCCCTTCTCTTACCTTGGCGCTTCGTAAGTGCCACTTTAACCAGGACTGCCCAGTAAAGCAGGCTCGCTGAGGGCGAGAGGGAGAAAGGGGAACATCAGGTGCACTTGAACCTCTGTAGCAAGGGAAACTTCAGAACCGGGGTACGAAGCGCGCCACCACCACCGGGAAATACGAGCCTGTCTACATACAAACAGTAGCCAAAGAATTTGACCCACCTGAAGCCCCTCATATAGAAGTGGAGATTAATTGGTGTCGGGCACGCACCCTTTTAGACTCCACCACTACTGGGAATTTTGTGCGAAGCATTCTGCTCACCCCTGCACAACAAGCTTCTCTTCGCCTACAAACCTGCCTAGTGCGTATGGCACAGCATCACTGGACCCTCAAGGTTGACGGCCAAACTCCTCTTACAGTAGGGTTACATTGTCACCTAAACCAAACACAATTCGTAGTTTCACCTGTTATTACAGAGGAAGTAATCTTGGGGCAACCATGGCTGCACCAACAACAGTGCGTTATGGATCACTGTGAGCAACGTGTATATATCGGACATAGACCTAGATGACATTACGCATTCCATCGCACCGCCGGCCATTACCTAACCCACACACTCTTGGTGGGACAGATGTAGTACTTTCACTCGCAAGAAAGTTGGGTTGGCATCTGTAGCGCTCCTCTTCTGTGCCCTCCTCAGCACTCCGGCGTGTGGAGTGCCACTTTCGCTCTCGGTGTGGTTTAGCGCTGTCTCTCTCTGGCGCACAGTCTGGGACAGGTGAGAGGCCCGCTAATGAGTTCTTCTACTCGGGGAGGATAGCTGTCATGCTGTAATAACGCGGTGTCAGGTGAATGCTCGCGTCCCTTCATTTGTTGCGTAATCAGCGTGCCGCTCACACAAGTCAACTGAGGGCTGTGTTTATGTACAAAAATCATGAAACAGATTTCACCTAGAAGAAAACCAATTTACAGACAGGCACGAAAAAAATAATTGAACACTAGTGTATCTACAAGTCCCACTCATGGGAGGTGTGTCACTTCTACTGGCTTACCCGCCGTGGTGCTGAAGGTGATTTAAGTGGCTCTGCTCTGTAGTCTTGTACGGTTCGCAGGGCAGGTAATTTCCTTACTTGTGACAAAGCTCTAGTCGGGCCAGCTCTAGGCCTTCCGTTACCTAGGCTGGTCTCTATCTACCTAATATTTACAACACAAGTACCTTCATTATGACTAATACGTAATACTAAACAATTGACGTATGAACCACCTACAGACAATAAAAAACATATTACCCTCAAAGGGCAATAGCATTTCAAAGTATTTACAGCAATATTAAATTTTTCTTTCTTTAGAAAGTCCTTGAGTAAGTGGCGTTCATCTGGATTCATTCTTCACCTAAGAGAATCTGTGTTTCACTGTTACCAACTAGGATATCTATTGCATCGTGGCTCATATGCAATGTCACTAATTCTTTCCCTGTTTTGAATGGTTATTTGACGTAGCATTGCGCTAATAAGCTACGGCTTTATTATACTCTATTGCACGGTAGAGTCTGTCTTAAAAGCCCTTAGTCAAAGAGCCCTCACTGGCTTTGACTAACATCACTGTCACTGATAACAGCAATTTAACAGCTGTTTTAATACTGGTGTTTATACACTCTCTCTGATTGGAGCCTTGGATTTGCATGGACGACCTCGCTTCCTAAAGGTAGCATGCTGTGGTATGGCCATGTGAACTTGGAAGTTTGTTGTCTCTATGGTGACTCATGGTAACGTCTCGTCCGAGAGGCACTGCGGCAGGCATCTCTCTTGTGGGCTGGCACCAGGGGACGACCAGGCGTCCTCTACTCCCCCTGCCCCCTCAGCTCTGCTGTACTCATCCTCCCGTACGGAAGGTGACGTGGTCTCAGTGCCGCCCGGCGTCTTGACCCTCTGGGTGACCAAGTCCTCCTAGGTGGACGTGGCCTAGGTTGCCATCTTTGGCAGGGACTCTTTGAGCACCCCTGCTTCGTCTGCGCTGCTGGGCTCATCCTCCCGTACGAAAGGAGATGCATCGGTGTGGGTCTTGGCGTTGTCTGGTGTGGAGGCCTGGTGGTTGGCCACATCCTGGGTGGATGTGACCTGGGTTGCCGTCTGAGGCAGGGGCTCTTTGGGCACCCCTGCCTCGTCGACACTGCTGGACGGGGATGAATTGCTGTATTCGCCTTCGAGGCTCTCTGTGTAAGGAGCTCTGCCACGACAGTTGAGACCCGGTTGGGGTCATACGGCCACGTCTGATGGACATTTTGCGGACAAAGTCAGTTCGAGTCTATGGTAATGTCCGGATGGATGTTGCTCCTCGAGGTGCTAGTCTTTCCACCCTTGTCAGGGTGGGTTGGACACTACTCTGGTTGTTGTCCAATCGGAGTTCTGGCTCTCGGAAGGTAGGTGGCTCGATCTCGGTGGGCATCTGTGTTTGGGAATCGCCCTCCCTTTCTTCCTACTCTTCTTGTCCCTTTGATTCCGGCACTTGTCCTTGCTGTCTTGGGTTCCTGCAGGGCAAGGGCGCATCTGCCCTCGGGTTACTTTGCAAATTCATCCCCTGGCGTTCTATACCCATTACACATTGTATTGGCGTCCCACAGACGTGTAGGGCTCTTCCCACTCTGTCAGCGAGGCTCGTGCTGAATTGACCTTTGGCGTTACTAAGTGGGTGGTTGCGGAGAAGCACAGCTTCCCCCATTTGGAAGCTTCTCACCCCAGTGTTGTTTTTCAGGTAATTGTGGGCTAGGTAATGGTCTTTGACGGCGCGCACCTTCATGGTCCGGGCCAGGGTTGGCGACGTCTTCCATTTGCGGAATTTCTGTGAGAACCTGTTTCCACTGCAGTTACCTGGGCCGCGGAGATTTCTTCCCAGGAGGAGCTGGCTGGGGCTGGTATTTATTGCCTCATTGTTTCTTCTCCTGAGAGAATAAAATGTTGGGCAGATGCTTATCCCAGTGACTGTGATCTTTGCCCACACTGAGACGGAGGTTCTTCTTCTGTTCCTGGTTTCTCCGTTCAGTGGGGTTCATTGCAGGCTGTTTGCCCCTTGTGGCTGGTAAATTAAGTACCATTATCAGTTAGTATGGCTTGTGGGTACCCCCAGCGGGGGAAAATTTCATTTTCATAATTTTTGATAATGTTCTCTCTCTCCTGGCTGGGTAGGGGGAATCCTTCCACGCAGCGGGAAATCTGGTCTGTTACTACCAGTAGGTATCAGTTTCCTTTCATACTTCTGGGATACATCCCCATTACATCGGCCGACTGGGTTTTCCGGCGGGTTGGGGCATGGGGTAGGCTTTGCCACGACAGCACGCCTCACAGTTGTTGTCGTACTGTTGCACATCCCGTCCCATGTATAGCGTTCTCCTTATGTCCCTAAGTGTCTCTTTAATGCTGGGATTACTAGCTTGTGGGTGGTCATGGTGTTCGGGGTATAAGTCCACCGTTAGGTTTCGTGGTATCCAGATCTTCCACGGGGTCCCAGATTGTCCCCTTCAAGAATAGACGTCGTCTCGACAAATCGCTGGTGTTGGTTCTCGAGAATATGTTGGAGTTGAGTGTCCGGGTCTTTCTGTGGGTGGTAGCTGATTTGATACCGCAGCTGAGTTGTAGCTGGAGGAGCAGGATGTGTTCCTCTGGACTTCTCATACGTGCATAAGGAGGTGTCATTCTTCATACCCCCTCCCCCACCCCAATGAGGTCTTGGAGGCGTGATAAGGCATCCGGTAGATCATTTGACTTGCCCGGGCAGTGCTGTGCCTCAAAGTCAAACTCTGTTAGTAACATTTCCCATCTTCCTAACTTGGCCTTAGTGTTTCTTGACGCGTGCAGCCATTGGAGGGCATTACTGTCTGTGCAAAGTATGAAGTGCTCTTAACCTGTAGATGATATTGGTATTCCCTCACTGCACATATCACGGCGAGGCACTCCTATTCGTTAATATGATATCTCTGTTTCGTGGCGTTCAAACGTGTACTGGCATATGTGATGGCCTGGGGTCGTCCGGCGGGGTCCTCCTGGTATAGGACTGCCCCCAGCCCGTTCTGGCAGGCGCCTGTTTGTAATATGAAGGGTCTCTCCCCTTGGGGTCTTTGAAGTTTTCCAAAGTGTTAGAAGATTCTCTTCACGATGCAAAATGCATTGCGGTGTTCTTCCCCCCACCACCAACATGTTTCCTTCTCTAGTAGGGGGTTGAGGGGTGTCATTTGGCTGGTAATATTCGGTACGTAGTCTCGCAACCAGTTGCATAGGCCCAAGAAGTGACGTAGTTGTTTCTTATTAGTGGGCTCTTCGGCATTCGCTATAGACCATATTGAATGTTGCCTGAGGGTAGTTCCCTTCGGGGGTGATTACGTGGCCGAAGGATTTTTTTCGTGTTTTTCCTGAAATGGCTTTTAAACAATTTTCAGGTTAAGCCATGCAATTATAGCCTTTCAAGTACCCTCTGGAGGTGTCCGCAGTGTTCTTCCCAGGACTTAGAGTACACAATTATGTTGTCAAGGTAGGCAAAATAAAATTGGCCAATGAAGCCCATGAGGACCTCCGCCGACATTTGTCTCTGGAAGGTGGTAGGGGCATTCTTTAATCCAAATGGCATTACCCGGAACTGTAAGGTTTCGCCTTCTGGTGTTGTGAAAGCTGTATACTTTTGACTGCCTGGGTGCACTGAAATGTGCCAGTCCCCTGATTGCATCTCTAGGGTACTGATGATTTTGGCCTCCCCTATATCCCGGAGAGTGTACGTAAAGTTGATTGCCAGTGGCGCTATAGGGTGTGTTACATAATTCAGGTCTTTGTAGTTGGCATAAAATCTGAGTTGCCAGTCTTTTTTAGGGACCAATACAACCCGGAAATTGTACGGTTAGTCGGACGGTTCCACAATCCCCTGTTCTTTCCACAATCACCTGTTCCATAATAAGGTGTCGCCTTCTGTTGGACACGCGATATGGTCGGCATATCGGTGGTGGGCCAAAACTCATGCTGGATGCCACGTGTCTGGCATAGCGAACACCTTTGGCCGATAACTTCAACATGATTGTCCAATTTTTGACGAAGCTAGGCGAATTCTGGTTCCGTGAGTTGATGGTTAATTTTTTTAGGTGTGATTGGTGGGTGGGGTGGAATTGCCTCGTCCAGGGTTTGTTCCCAGTTGACCGTCGCCCTGTTTTTATGGCCAATATACATCCATTGATTGCCGTGATCCATGACGCACTGTTGTTGATGTAGCCATGGCTGACCTAATATTCGCCACAAGACTACGAATTTTGTTGAGTGGTCTTAACGGTATACCCCTACAGTCACCTATAGTCAGAGTAGCCCGGCCGTCGACTTACGGGTCTGGTCGTGTTGTGCCATGTCCACCAACCGGTTTTGTGGATGAAGTTTAGCTCATTGTGCAGGGGTGAGCAATTCACTCTTACAAAGTTCTCGTAGCAGCGAAATCTAGTAGGGCGATTGTCTTATGTTCATTGATTTCCATCTGTATGTGTGGGGCTTCAGGTGAGTCACTTTCTTCAGCTAGTCTTTTGGAGGAAGACAGGCCTGTGGTTCCCGTTGGTGGTGGCCCACTTTGTACCCCGGCTGCGGTGTTTCCTGCCTGGTTGGGTCCTTTTACCGTTGTTCATTTCTGCGGGGGGTTAGACACCCTTGTTCCCCTTTCCCCGCCCACACCATCTTGCTTGCTTGACTGGGTAATCTCAGTTAAAGTGCCTTTCCGGACAGAACCAGCTCTTAGGGAGCACCCGGTGTGGTGAAGGGAAGGGGGAGGGTTCCCCCTTCGCTCTAGTTACTTATCTGTCTTCTGGCTGTTACTGGCACATGTCTTGTCAAGCAGGTCATGTGGCTTGTAACTTCTTTCTGTTTCAAATTCCCTTTCCAGTAGCTCATTGACTGTTTGCGGTTTCGGAATTTGTAGTAAATTCTGCAATTTTGAAGTAGCATGTGTGTAATGTGACGCACACAACTTTCCTCGTTTCCTTCGGGGAAAATTCTTTTACATCTGCACTTTTCTCCTGACGAAAATCTCGACCTCTTCCTCGGTGTCTTGGGTTTCATTATGAAATTTGGTGGTCAATTGAGCTACTACCTCTTGGTCTGAAACTGAGTGGTAAGGCGTGAACACAGCTGCCCCCACTCAGTGATAAACTCATTTTATTTATTCCACCATTTGAGGGCTTTATCCCTTAATTACTTCTGGATACTCTCAACCCATTGCTTAATTGAAACCTCATTATCGCGTAGTTCCGTTTCGCAGTCTAGGGGAAACGTTATCGGGTCTTCATGTGATCTGCCTGCAAATTCCGGAAGTTGAGGCTTGTCGCTACCTTGGATGGTCGTTATGCTATGGCGAATGCCAGGATTTTCAGGTCGGTATTCCTCCGTACATCTGCAAACCTTCACACCTATACACGAGGCCCGTTCTCATGATTCGCCCATCTGTGATAAGTCTGCGTATAGACAATGCATTGTAGCATATATGCAGTTTGGCTTAGTAGTGGCCTCAGCCATGGTGTTTTTTGTGTCTCCTTGGTCGGCTGTGCTAGCTTCTGAATCTGACCTGTCGGATAGTTACAATTGAGCGCCACTGGGTGTTTTGCGACTCCCTGAAGTCTGCTGAAGTCTGGCTGGTTTCAGTTTGACCCCCGGCTAGATTAACTGGTTCTCTGGGTCATGCTGGCCTAGTTCTGCATAATTACACCAGTTAATTAAGCGTTGTGGCCCCACCTTGGGCACCACGAAAACTCTTGACGCGTGACGTAGGGTGACAGACGACATCACGGTCGGGCAAGGTTTTGTGTGTCGGTCAGATACACTGGCGATATGATTCGACTTACTTTATTTAATGCTAGCCAGACCCCGGCCAGTATATAAGCTAGGGCGCGTGGCTTGATGGCATGTCACAAAGTTTGCTGTTGGCTTAACTGTCCTTCGTACTATGGGTTTGCACGCAGTCACTGGTTTACCTGTATTGGGCATGGCCCGGGGTAGCTCCTGACTTGGCCGTTGTTGCTATTGGGGCCTGCCGGTACTCTTGCCCTATGGGTGTATGGCATAGAGGTAGGAACTAAGGTCTGCCATGCTAAGGAAGAGCAGGTGTCGAAGTTCCCTAGTTAGGTGTAAAGCTAGCCGGGGCTGAACCACCCAGAGTCATACCCGGTTACTCCAACCGGCGACAGTTCAGTGCTGTGGGTTTACCCTGGATATCTGACAGCGATGTGGGTGTTGTCCAAAGGTGGACAGACCTCCAGAACAAGTCTTATCACTTCTTCCGGCAACAGTTCATCGCGGTGGATGGAGTGAATTGGCTGGGCTGGTTGACTAGCTGCCTTGTGATTGAGTTCCTAGTGGTTGGGCCTCTACAGTACTGTACACAAGGTGCTCAGTATGGGTGGCCTTCTAATGGATATGTTTGCAATGTACGTGCGCCCGGTTAAGGGAGCCCGCAGTTCTACTCTGGGTCCAGTCATTGGGTTGTAATAACGCAGTCTCCTGCTTTTCCCTGGTGGGCGGATGTTTATGGCGGATAAGAGTCACAGTTACCCTAGAATCACTACTCAAAGGTTCAATAGAAAACGTGTTTATTCCCGTGAGGAAATAGACACTGGGGTTTTTTTTTTTGAGGCGCTTGGAATGGAGGGTGAGTTTAATGCTTTATCAGGCTGGCTAACACGTTTCAAACAGCGACATGGTATCCGAGAAATATCTATACATGAGGGAAAGTTGAGTGCTGATGTCGAGGACGCCAATGAATTCAGCAAAGACTTTAGTGAATTTGTTAAAAAAGAAAACTTGCAGCTGGAACAGATGGAGATGAGGCAGGTTCATTCTGGAATTGTTTGTGAGCAAGAACTTTAGCTTTCGAAAAGGAATGCAGTGCATCTGGCCACAAATCCAGCAAAGAAAGATTGTGCTTACCAATCGCACAAAGCTAAGCTTTGTGTTATTGGTAAGGCAAAGAAGCCGCTGTCATTTAAAGCGACAGAAAAGGCACATTTATCGGTTAATTACGATAACCAGAAAGGGGCATAAATGGATTGCAGTATTTTTAAAGCCTGGTTCGACTACAACTTCGTTCCACAAGTGTGTGAAGACTTGAAAAGTAAGGGATTGCCAGAGAAGGCAGTATTACTTCTAGATAATGCACCATATCATCCCAGCGCAGAGGTACTAAAATCTGATGATGGACAAATATCTGCCACTTAACGTGATATCCGTAATTCAGCCGATGGATCAGGGCGTCATTGGGGCAATGAAAATACTGTACAGAGGCAGCGTCCAACTGAAACACATTGATAGAGGTACAGATTTGAAAACTTTCTGGAAGAAACTAACTTTGTTGGATGCTATTTACGAACTGCCCAAAGCTTAGAACATGATCAAGTCAACCACTTTAAGTAGGTCGTGGAAAAAAATTCTTCCTTACATAGAGGTGGAAGACTGTGCCGGTTTTGAAGATGCCCCATTTTCTACAGTTAATTTAGCTACTGCTCTAAGTTTAAGAGATGAAACAGGCCACAAAAGCATAGACAGTGAGGTCATTTCAGAATGATTTAAAGTTGACTGTACTGAGCCAGGCTATCAAGTGTTGACAGCGAGATAGTGAGACGTGTGCAAGGACAGCTGAAACAGATGAAAGTGAAGATTGTGTTGCGATACCAGAAACTTGCATAACTCACACCTGAGCCCTTGAATCAGTAGAGAACTTGCTTCAATATTTAGAGCAACAAGGCGGATACGCTTTTGTCCAACCAGTTGGTTTTGCGTACAATATGCAGCAAGATAAAAGAAAAGCATTGTCCGTAAAGCAAAAGTCTATTACAGACTTTTTCAAGTAAATTCGCTGTTTATGTTTAGTGCAATAGTGTACATTTTTTGCTTCATTGTGTTTAACTTCTGTAGTGCAATGTCACCCAGCTCAATAGTGTTGTAGTATTGCATGCTTGATTATCAATGGTATTGCAGTGAGTACTAATAATGATGGAGTATGTGTGTGTTTATATGTTGTCTTTCAGCCACATTTACTCTTGGTGGTATTGTGTATGTGTAGTAATAATAGCTTTGAGTTGAGAAAAGCACAGCGTCGCCAACCTTTCACAATGCCAGGATTGTACATATATTTTTTAAAAAAATTCTAATGGATTTTAAATAAGATTAAATCAAAACTCTTATTTACAAATAACATTTTCAGGAAGTATCAACATATAAAAATATATTTTCATTAAAAAATATATATATATATCTTACATTATGGGAGACTTTAAAAGTGGAATAAAAATCAGTCAGCAGTGCAGTTACCGCAGGTTTAATAAACTCTTACTTAGACGCAGTGACGGCTCTTAAAGGGTAAAAATGAACATGGCTGAAGATTGTACAATTGGCATACAATCTGATGTTTGGATCTTAGATTGTACACACAAAATAATCATACTTGTATGATCAGGATTGTATGCTTGGCAACACTGCAGAAAAACATGTTGTTTATGGCGAAGCTAACGTTCCACTTTTCCTTCCCCTTTCTTCTCTACCCTCTTTCTACTCTGCCCTGACAAGGACAACTGCTGAGCACAGCTGGGCTGGAACGTTTCTAGCTGATAGAGGGGAGGGAGTAAGACCACCTTGCCTGGAATGCGGTATGGAGAATGTTTAGCTGTCTATCAGGCGGCCTGGCGACATTCGGTACAGAGTATAGAGGCAGTGATGCAGAAAGAGATATCACTATGTGCAGCATGTCACGCAGTTGCCAGTTCGTCGTCTCTCATATTTACTCTAGACATGGCGCCTTACATTTTACAAACAATTTATGATGATAATACCTTTAAGATGTCAATGTGTGCTATATGTATAGTTTGCATGCACGACTATGCTTATCATGAAGTAACGAAGCACGCATTTAACTAATATATTATATTAGTTAACGTATTATTATAGTAATTGGATTAACCGCGATTTTGAGTTATCTGCGACACTTCTACCCTCCATTAGCACGGATAATCTGGAAGCTTCTGTGTGTATGTGTGTGTATATGTATATATATAGTCACACACACATACATGCATGAAGATAAGCTAAAACTAGCAACAACTTGCCCATCTGCAACTGCTTATATGCTTAACAAATTTTTAAGTTCTACTGTGCTACTGTTTAAACTTAGACAACATTGCAAATTAGCTGTGCATAGCAGTTAATTTGTTACGATTTTCTGAATGACAGGAGGGTGGAGGCAGCTCTTCAGGGGACTCGATGAGTTTCAATCAGCAAATTTATCGTGTCGGAGACTTTGTTTATGCAGAGCCTAAGGAACGTGGCATGGAAAACAGCATCGTTCACATTGAGCGATTGTGGACAAACCAAGAGGGTCAGCAGATGATGTATGGGAATGTGTTGTTTCGTCCAAATGAGACGTATCACGTCACAACTCGTAAATTCCTTGAAAAGGTAAGAGGCCTCTTCATTAACTTATTGTTGTTCAGTATTCCATGTCAGTGTGTTGTTGTGGACACAGTGTTTGTAAAATAAACTTATGCACCTAGGATGTACTGAAATAGTGAGTTATATTAATTATTTTGTATTTGTGATCACCAAAGTTTCACTCTCATGTTGTAAGGAGGTTAACCAAGTCCCAATAAGCTTACGTCATTACATGTGTAGCCTCTATACAATGCTGGTGTCCCCCATACTATATATTGAACAGTAGATTCCTTTATAATGCTTGACCCTCTTTCATTCTTGCAAGGACTGTCCTGTTATTTGTTTATTGATGTACCAACGTGGTGCTTTCTTTAAAATATCAATGCACTTAAATTTGTGTGATTTTGTGCAGTGTATCTTTGTCTCCCTAATTTTGTATTGTCACAGTGGTGACAACTGCTTGGAATAGCTCAAAAGAATGCATACAAATACGTGTCAACAGCAATGAATTAATAAATATGAAGTGTAGGCTAATGTAATTTGCAGGAATAAAGCTGTACAGATGTTATATGGTTTAGTATTACTCTCGCATGCACATTTGTATAGGATATGTTTTATACAGCTGGCTATAGCGAGAGGTAACTTTGATTTTGGTTAAAGATTACAGGCTTTTTTTTATAAGAACTATACATTTGTTTGTGAGCATGGGCTTTTAAGTTATTGTATGTATTTTCGGGAAATTTTATCTGAGGATCGGTTGATTGCTATGCGAAGAAAGTACCAATGGATTGTTTTTCCCCTTATAGTTTTTTTAATATTTGAAATAACGAAAAAAATTTTAAAAAAACATTTCAGCACACATTTTAATCTTTAAAATTGTGTATGTTTTCTATTGGGGAGTTTCTTGGTTGCGGTTGAGGAGGCATGAAGGTGAGAACGTGCGTAGCGGCTCACGCGCTCAGACTTCCTCCATCTATCCCTTCATATTCTCAATTCTTGCGTGTAATCCTCAAATCATTGATGTAGGTGTTAACGTCTCTAAAACAGTTATATTTCAAAGGTAATTTACTTGTCATAGATGTAAATCCGTCGTAAACACCTTAATTCGGATCCAACTTTGTTTTAGGAAAATTAACACCATCATCAGTAACAGCTCACTAACATTGAGAGTTAACCTCCAGGTGCAATACTGGATAGGCAATAAACTTTCATTGACAGATTGGGGTTGGAAGCATGAATATATAACAGAAAATGCAAGAAAAAGGAAAGTTTAAAAACCTATTCTCAGTACCAAAGCCTTTGCCGCTGATGACCTTCTCTGTCTGGTTTCCTGTAGCTGTAAGACTCCATGTAGCAACTATTGTAGATGCAGAGACTCTGGTCTGAGTTGTTCTCCAATGTGTAAAAGCTGTATTGGTTTATCATGCTTTAATTCTCCTAATTTTGACTAAGAAATTGACGTTACTTTTGAAGACTAGTGTCAGCATCGGTTTTGGAGGCCAATCAGTGATGATATGCAAGACAAACACATAATAACTTAAGACAATCTGTGTAAACATTATGTTTTACTTCTATGTGTGATGTGGGTGGGGTCTGTGATGCTGTAATCTAAAAAGTAAAGTTATTATGACAAACTTCTTTAAATTTTTTTAAAAATAAACCATAAACCTGGCAGCTGCCGATTTTAGCCAGTCTGATACAAGGCGAGCTTATTGGTGGTGGATAATGGAAGGCCCGTAATTGGGTAGGCGGTATTCTTCCCTCCTCCCCTACACAAAACTGGCATTACATTATTAAACTAAAATAAGTTTATATGGACAGGTTATTAACTTTGTGTTAGTGATTATGAATCTAAAATATAGCGGAAAGTTTTCACTCACAACTTGTTTATTTAAAAAACACAAAAAATAGAAAAAAATATTTTTGTTAGTGATACCTGCCAAATGCTGAAGTTTGGAAGTAGGTATTGATTCTGCTCTGCGGCGTGAGGCGCCAGCACATGATGCTAGCCCTCAGTGATAGGGCGTAGGAATACGTCGACACTGTTGTCTCTAGGTCCAATTTACTAATAAATTACACTTTATTTGTGAGTTCACATAATCGAGTTTTATTGTTGCTTGAACAGGTTAACTGGTACATGAACTCACGAGACAAACTCCCCTCCCCTTTTTCTATGTAGGCTACGTATGGTTTGATGCCGCGACTGGCGTCCGTGGGGGGGGGGGGGAAGATTCTTCACACTTGGTGTAGAACTACTTATCTGACACTGCTGCGCTGTCTTCCCTCGGCTGGTGGTGGGGCGTCCCGACGCCTGCTCTCGGAACCCCTCCTCCCGGGTCCACTCAGCACTCTTCGTTTGACGAAGTCGGACTGGCTTTTCTCGGATTCTTCCCGCCGCACGTCCCGCTTGACGGCCTCCGACTGAGGTCCACGTCTTGATGCATTTGGCGAACTCGTTTTCTCTTGGCTCCCGGTACACCCTTCTCGTTTGACGAAGTCTGAATGACTTTTCTCGGATTCTTCCCGCCGCACGTCCCGCTTGACGGCCTCCGACTGAGGTCGACGTCGTGATGCATTCTCGATCCTCGACTGACTCCGGCTGACTGACTGCTCGATCCGCGACTGACTGATTCAACGTCTCTCCACTGACTGCCCTGTTGCTCCCCCCTTCGTGTGGTTTTGTAGCGTCCATCACCATATTCAACCTCCCCCGTCTCTGCTGCACGTGTCTGGGGTGCTTGTCGTCGTCCCGGGTCATAAAGCACGTGGCCGCTGCTCGTGTGGTCAGCAGCCGGCGTGGCGTCGTCCCTTAGTTCTGGCCTGGAAGTTTATTGTCCCGTTCTGCACGCACGTCCGCTAAAAGCTCTCATGGTTTATTGCGGTACAAGCCCGGGACAGGCGCAGCTGGTGGTGGGATCTCGGTGTCCCTTGGGCAGCTGCAAAATGTAGCTGTGTTCGCGCCCTGGTGCCTTCCGTTGTCTCCGGATGTCGTCTGCACGTGCAGGAACAGTTGCACGTGCAGAAACCTTTGGTAGCGTGCCTTTGCAGCTGCGAGGCTCCTGGCGTCACTCTGCCAGCACGTCCACAAAACCGTTAATCCTTATTGCGGTCGTCCGGCTGCGAGCTCTGCCAGAGCGTGTGTTCTCACGAATAAAATATAGGGACGCAGAATGCGTCATTAGTATAAAACTAATACATATACAGTATACATATCAAATATACACTATTTTAAAGATTAAAATGTGTGCTGGAACTTTTGTTTAAAACATTTTTGTGTTTTTCAATTATTTAAAAAACTACGTAACGAAAAGTAAATAATTCTACCTTTAAAAAACCTTTTTTAGGTTTGTAATTTTATAACGCCTTAATTATCAGTATTAGAAAACATATTGTTGNAATTTAAAAGATTAAAATGTGTGCTGGAACTTTTGTTTAAAACATTTTTGGGTTTTTCAATTATTTAAAAAACTACGTAACGAAAAGTAAATAATTCTACCTTTAAAAAACCTTTTTTAGGTTTGTAATTTTATAACGCCTTAATTATCAGTATTAGAAAACATATTGTTGATCAATGAAACCCAAAAAAAGAAAACCGAAAAAGACGTTTTATAATGGACTTACAAGCAATTTAGTGATAGTCATTTTCACATTTTGGAGGGGGTGGGGGGGAAAGCACAAGTAGAATAAACGGGGACTTTTTAGGAAATATATGTCTCATGAGTAGAGACCTGAAAAATTCACGGGTTCATTTTGGGACAAGCTAGAATTCAAAACACGTGCGTTTATATAACTTAAGCCGTTGGCTCACACTGTGTTTGACACCTCCTGGAGAACGGTGTCCAATTGTCGTCTTCCGCTGTGGCAGCAGACAACCAATGCACTGTTGATATTGGCATATTTGTACATAAGATTATAAAGTCTAGTCTGCAGGTCATTGAACTCGCAAATTTTTCGGGTCTCTACTCATGAGGGTCTATCACCTGAGAAAAATTCTACTTTCCCATAATTAGCTGCAACAAAAAATAACTTTATATCCTAGGCTATGAGAAACAGGTTATTCTTATTGGAAAAAAAATATTTTTATTAAGGTTTTTGTCACCATCTGTCATTATGTTGTCCATTTTGCATAATTATTTGTTGGTGGAAATTTCATAAATTTATTTTGCGCAATATTGTGTTTTTTGCGTGTTTATTTTCAGGGTATTTGGTTTTAATTTTTATGTACACATTGTATCTTTACTTTAGTGTGTTTAATTTTTTTTTATTTGGTACATTTTTGTGTGTAATTTTTTTACCCTTGGTTGCTTTTCTCATAATCATCTCTGACAACTGGCAAATGCCAACAAAGTCCTGACTTTAAAAGATATTCCTTGCAATCATTTCCGTATCTGAAGTGTTGTTAGATGCTTCGTTGGTTGGGTTGCTCTTGTTCAAGATAATTTCATCTCAAACGTCAATCCCACTTACCTTCATTGACTAAACAGAACTTGCTTACATTTTCTGATTGAATTTGTGTATAAGACATGCCAGAAAAGTCACAAACTATAAGACGAATTGGAGTATGTTATAAAAGGAGTTTCTTTGGCGTTGTACTCAGCAGACAATTTGATGCCAAAGGGACATCCAGGCAAACGCGAACTAAACTAGATTTCCATCATGCACCAACTATTACTTGCTTATCAGAAGTGACCCTGATGTGTGGCAGACCAAGCAGATAACCGCTCCTCCGCTGCTTGCTATGGCCATTGTGAAGGAGCATCATTTTAGAGTGCGCGCCTCACTGACTCAAAAACACTTATTTATTTATTTAAATAATGGGAAATTATTAGTGGTGACTACAGGGTTTTATCACACCATCGTACTCAGAATTCTTTACTTTTTTTTACCATCGTTGTTTAAAGCAATGTATTACTAACAATCTTCTTTTCTGAAAACCATAATTAAACACTTTTTTTCTGTAAAATTTTAAATAGAAAATGCAGTTTTAAATTATAGTAACAAAGAATCTTACTTGTTTCTTCCTACAAAAATTATTGAATGCGAATGTGTTTTCTTACAATTGCTACAAGCCAAAAAAGGACGTGCTAAAATGCTGTCTTTCAAGGGGATGTATAAGACTCTTGATAAAATTAAAAGACCTAAATTTGATTTTAATTTATTCACACAGCTATTATGTAGAGCATTAATTTATCTATCTACACAATTACTTTTTTATTTCTCAGTGAGCGAAATATTTAATGTTTATTTTAACTCTAATTAATGTACTTCTTATTGTCTCTGTTCTGTTAAAGTTCATTAACTCATACTCGTGATTAACACACTTTCTGTGTGTCTGTTGCCATCATCTGTAATGTCTTTCACTCACGCATCCAGTCCAATACTCCAGCCTGCCACTCACACTATTTGCTGCGCCAATGCTTGCAGTTGCAGGTTTTCCTCCTGCTGGTCTCTTCTCTTGCCGCTCGTTTCACTCATCTGTCATCCATCGCCAAAACTCCAGCCACTCATTCACTTACCAACAACTCCCGGCACGTAGGTCCATCGCACTATTTATACTGTGCTGGCCTTGACCTGGATATTTTGACGCACCCCGAGTCATGTTTAGAGAAACTAGGGCAGCAAACCACTAGAAAATTCTTCAGATAAATACAGAAACTCAATACAACCAATGTCGGCAGCGTGTGTTGCAAAAAGGATTATTTTGTTAGCTCGCTTTTTGTAATAGATACACAGTTCCTGGTTTATTGTTCGCATGTCATCCAAAACATTCCCTAGACTTGCCACCACTGCTATCATATAACTGCTCTGCCCTTCATTTCCACTTGCTCGCGTGGAAGAAAGCAGCGAGCTCATAACAATATGTTAAGTGTTTTTGGGTAACCAATGCTGGCTAGATGCTTTGAATAGACGTTTCACCTCTGTGAAATGGTAGAATCCTAAGCTAATGCTGTAAAATTTATTGCATTAACTAGCAATTGGTGATGGTAAAATACTTGTAGGTATCACATCCTTTTTAATATCTTCTGTATTTTTTCTAAAAATTTATTTTTAATATTTTGCTGTAAAAAAATTTTATCACATGCATGGCGTTATAACTTTAAAGCGTAAAGTCGGAACACTTGTCTTTACTAGATAGATTATTTAGTCCTTCAAATTGTACATTTCAGTACTGGGAAAGTCCGTGAAAAATCTTTGAATTTAAATGCAAAGTGTCTGTAGGAACCCAAAACCTTTACTTTACAGTTTAGTTCTGTGAACTACATGCAGATTTNTGTAGGTATCACATCCTTTTTAATATCTTCTGTATTTTTTCTAAAAATTTATTTTTAATATTTTGCTGTAAAAAATTTTTAACACATGCATGGCGTTATAACTTTAAAGCGTAAAGTCGGAACACTTGTCTTTACTACATAGATTATTTAGTCCTTCAAATTGTACATTTCAGTACTGGGAAAGTCCGTGAAAAATCTTTAAATTTAAATGCAAAGTGTCTGTAGGAACCCAAAACCTTTACTTTACAGTTTAGTTCTGTGAACTACATGCAGATTTNAATTTAAATGCAAAGTGTCTGTAGGAACCCAAAACCTTTACTTTACAGTTTAGTTCTGTGAACTACATGCAGATTTCCTTGCTTATGTTTCTCCTGGTCATGTCCTTATGCTAATGTTTGATTTCCCATCTTGCTCTGTTTTGAATTATTTGTTATAACATGTGGAATACATATTTTTTGTTTATAGTGTCAGCGAAGTAACATTGCATTGTGACTATTATTTTTGTTTAGGAAGTTTTTAAGAGTGATGTCCATAAAGCTATTCCACTGAACCAACTGCTTGGAGTGTGCTGTGTGATGAGTGTGCGGGATTTCCTGCGCTCAGTTCCACNAAAGCTATTCCACTGAACCAACTGCTTGGAGTGTGCTGTGTGATGAGTGTGCGGGATTTCCTGCGCTCAGTTCCACAAGGTTTTGCAGAGAAAGATGTTTACGTTTGCGAGTCCAGGTATTCCACACGAGCAAGAGCTTTCAAGAAAATTAAGGTATCGTAACTTGCAACAACACTTGTGTTACATACAATTCCTTGGTAGTACTGTGTTACCTTGCTCTAAATATGAAACTCGTGTCTATTGTTATTGTTGCCTAAGCTTAAAAAATTGTCTTGTTGTGNTGTGTTACCTTGCTCTAAATATGAAACTCGTGTCTATTGTTATTGTTGCCTAAGCTTAAAAAATTGTCTTGTTGTGCTGTGAAGAACCTTTGCTACTTCACTGATTTAATTTTTTTATACATATTTTCTGTATGCCAGCCAACAATATAAGTATACTTAAATATAAAATAAATAACTAACATTTGTTACTTTCACTGACATAAAAAATTTTAACACCTAAGTATCCGTAAATACTTTCTGTCTCATATCACTTGGCAAAATAATGACAGTCAGTGAGTGGCAACTTGACATATACGAAATAAACAATGTGTCAGTTACTAAATCCTGTATCAGGTGATGCATGAACGAATGAAAATTAATATTACGTTGGCTATTCTGACTCCACTGCCGACGCACATCAGACAAACAGGAAATATGCGGATAAGAAAGAGTTTGAGATTAATTAATACATCTTATTTTACGTGGTCGCAAAACAGCTGTTGTTAATGTTACAAACTAAACTTAGTGCTAAAGTAGTAATTTAGAAGTGTTCAAAATGAAATGCAAATTAAAATGGTTCGTATTCATATGAAACGAAACTTCAAACATTGGGAGTACGGCGTATCCCCAGTCACCATCCCATCCATACGTGCTAGATATTAATTTTAAAAGCCTACAGAAACATCACAGGGTATTTTTCAAATAATTTGACAAAATATATTTCAAACTCGTGTCGTTTTGGGCCAATAATAGGAGAAAAGTGAACTTTTAAACAGACAGGATCAAGAGGCAGGTCAATGTGCAGCTACGTGTTGAGAGTAACATGATCGGCTCACAACACATCATGCCACACCATCTGTAAATGAGCTCCCGAACACTACTAGTCAGAAAAATAGCTTTCTTGTTTAAAATAACAAATTTTGTGTGTTCTTTTCATGTTTTGTCTTATTGTATTAATAAAAAGAAGAAAGTGGGATGCCCTTGGGTAGTTTTTAAGCAATTCGTACGTTATGCCATGCCACATATTTCTAACTCAAGCTGTTTAGTATCATTAATATCATAATAACTGCTTTGTAAAAATCGTCGGTGAGTTGTTTGTAAGCGAATGAAACTGAAAGTGCACTGTCAAGCAAGTTCCCTGAATTACTTTCATTTGCAGTCTTAACATATTAGCTTTAACGTCCAAAGTCTGATAAGAACTAAATTCACTGTCTCTAATAAATTAATAAAGAGTCTACAAATATTTCATTATTTGCAATATTTTCTTTTTTACTCTTAAAACCTATTAATTTTGTAGATAGATGTCAGTCTATAAATACCTTAAAATTTGTTTAGCATTACAATGACAAGTGAATTAGCTGAGAGCATGCTAGTAAAATATACAGCCGCCACTTGATGCACCAGCTCATGGCAAAAGGATTCATAAACGAAAAGTAAACATTGGTGTTACTTTTGTCAAACTATCAAAATCTTGCCAAGTTAATGAGACGGAGAGTAAAGGAAGACGTTGTTTAATGACCCTCCAAAATATAAGAACCCACATTTTTAAATTTAACTGAATTAGAACTGAACCTAAAATATTTTCATCAAAACCAAACAAGAATCACACTTTTGAAAGTGTCCTTGAACCAAACTTTAATTAAACCTTGCTTTAATTCAGGTGTTCCGAACCGAACATAATTCAGGTGGTTATGACACTGTCAAAAAAAAATGTTAGTAAAAAAAATTTACAGTTACTCTTTGTTTGATGTCTACTTTTTCTTTCAAAAACTTCTTTTTCACCTCAGACTTTTCCCTTCA
Source organism: Clitarchus hookeri (assembly GCA_002778355.1). Classification (NCBI taxonomy): domain Eukaryota; kingdom Metazoa; phylum Arthropoda; class Insecta; order Phasmatodea; family Phasmatidae; genus Clitarchus; species Clitarchus hookeri. Next base: position 598,915 of record NQII01000505.1, read on the forward strand.
AACTCTGAAAATTCACTAAAATGTGTAAAAAAAAATGCTAACTCACCTCATCCCACTGTATTTTTGGTATGCCTAATGATCATAATGATGTCAATTGGAAAAGACTGGAAGCTCTTAAGGAGGGAGGGTGTGTGGAGGGGAAGGTGGTGGTATTGAGGGAAGTGATAGGTGATAGGAAAAATGGGAAGGTGTCGAGCAATTACGTACCATTTCTAAACTTCTGTAGAACTTATTGAAACTTATTTCAACTCAACTATTAATTCTTAAAACCTGGGGATGTCTACCACTTGCCATTTATGTCTGCAAGAAACCTAACTACTGCACTTGACCTAAACCACAAAAAATTTACACTCTCTTAGACTGCAAGAGAAACATTATTTATGGATTACTATGGAACTCTGCAAAGACACTAAATAAATAATGGTTAAAAGATTTTAGTTTCTGGACATTTACTCAAACAAAAGTTCACTACAAAACATTACACTTTTTCAGAACTTCAGACTAAAAATAAATAAACTGGCAAGTAAGTTTGGCATACAATAAACTAAAACAATCTTCAGTTAGCTAATGAACCTTCTGCCAAGACTTATAAATTCCATTCTGATTACTAACACCGTAGAAAATAAAAATTTTTTTCACTTCAATTAACTATAACAGTTAAATAAACCTATTTAAATGAAAACATGATTAACTCCATTCTTTCATTGATAACTTTGCCTGCGTACAACATAAGCAATACTTAAACTTAATCTTTACCTTCTGAAAACTTCAGACCAATACTGAGTAGAGTCCCCAAACCTACAGAAAACTAACCGGCANAACTTAATCTTTACCTTCTGAAAACTTCAGACCAATACTGAGTAGAGTCCCCAAACCTACAGAAAACTAACCGGCAGGTAAGGCATACGTATCTATGTTCTTCTTTACATGATCACTGTTGAAAAGGCTCCTCTAGTCCTTGGACTCACTTCCCCGCAGTGTCTTCGATCCACCACTCTGTATCATCAGGACCAAAATTTGGCTAACATTGCCATGTGCCAAGCACACCACCCCCCACCCCCCACCTAGTGATGCTCACTCATCAGCAATTACCACACACCTATGCTCTACCGGCCTGTTAGGCACTCGTCAGNCCCCCCACCTAGTGATGCTCACTCATCAGCAATTACCACACACCTATGCTCTACCGGCCTGTTAGGCACTCGTCAGCATGTACACACACATTCTCTCTCTCACCTGCCCCCAACAACTGCCTACCTTATCACTTCCTTGCCCCTCGGGGTGCCTACAAGCTTACACGCTATAGCCAAGCTGCTTGGCTANCAACTGCCTACCTTATCACTTCCTTGCCCCTCGGGGTGCCTACAAGCTTACACGCTATAGCCAAGCTGCTTGGCTAAGATCAATACACCATGCCACAGCCGTCTGCAGGGTTCGTGTATCCTCTCAAAGTTCACGTGCACATACAACTGCAGCTTCGGTCGGCCAGACGGAAGCCCAGCTCAGCAAGGTCTGTAGCTGGCTTGCACATCTGCCAGAACTCGACTGCCAGGACAAACCAAACCTGATTTCAGCCATTGCGCTATAAAATATGCTCATAAATAACATTAGAAAATCCTAAGAAAACCAAAAGGTAATCCAAAACACTGCCTAAGTTCAAATGCTGCACTGTCAAAACAAAATTAAAATCCTTAAAACCTGATTAAAAAATAAAACAATTACACAACCGACCTAATATACTTCTGGAGCTTAATAAAAAAGCAAAACCCGGTAAATCGAAAACAGAAACATCTCACGGTAAAATGTGGTTAATAACAAAAAAAANCTTAATAAAAAAGCAAAACCCGGTAAATCGAAAACAGAAACATCTCACGGTAAAATGTGGTTAATAACAAAAAAAAACTAAAATACCATAAATATAAATGTAGGACACAACAGTATACTTGATAAATTTGTGTGTATTATGTAGAGTTGTTCTAATACCACTTTTTCCAATACCGATACCATGATACCACAGCCAATACTGACACTCAGATGCNAGTATACTTGATAAATTTGTGTGTATTATGTAGAGTTGTTCTAATACCACTTTTTCCAATACCGATACCATGATACCACAGCCAATACTGACACTCAGATGCCACTGTTCAGTTCATAGACTAAAGATTAGGTAGGCAGATTTTCATCTTATGTGCTTTCAAGACCCTAATGTTGTCAGCCACCCAAACCTCTCCACTCTGTGCGTGTCCCAGACATTGACTGACCCATCGCCAGTTCAATAGTCAAAATCATACAGTTAGCAATGACAAATGTGTATCTTTACATTTGAATTTTCAACAGACCCACACTTTTATATGAATAAAATACTTTGAGCAACTTAAATATGTTATATACATTATAAAAAGTAGATGAAATGCACAAATACTTCCAGGGTGGTACTCATGGATATACATATGCAAAAGTCAGACAAACATATTATCTGCGGGGATGTACGATGTTTTGCTGGCTAGACCAGTTTCATCAAGCAACGAGTGGTGACACACAGCAGTCTATTTAGCAGTGGTTGGCAAACAGTGAACTAGCAACCAAGAGCCGGAAAATTTAAAATGTGGTGAAGGGATTATCGTATGTTTAAGCCAGGTGTCTGTCTGGATTTGGTGATGCATTGGTGGGCCAGTTTGCAGTGGTGCAGTTCTGCATTATTATTAGAAGGTGGTAGGGCCCTCACCATTCTGGTTGTGTAACAGGAGTCAAAGTTCTAGTTGTGAGATGCTGCATGCACTGCAACTGGCTTCTCCTGTAAATTTACATTTTCTTTAGTTATCGCTTGCTTGTGGTCCGCTCTATGGCCATTCATTCTCTGTATGAGAGTATTGGTAGTAAAGGCCAATGTGCTCTGCATTGCAGTGAACGCACTCTAGTTTGTAGATGAGAGTTTCTGTTGCACAGTTATAACTGTCCTGTATAGGATAAGTCTGATTGGTGAGTCTGCTGTTGAAGGAGGTGGAAAACTGGTGTATAGCACAAGAGCTACAACATGAGCTATTGCAATGATGAGACCTCCTGTGGATGGTGATATTACTGACTGTGGAATTGGGTGTCTATGTGTGGTGCACCAGTTTGTTTCTAAGGTTGGGGGAGTCATTTAAAGACCACTCTGGCTGATAAGGAGAACAAGTTTTGAGTGAGTGGTGATGAGGCCAGAATTTTGTGTCCACAGTTGAGAATGGTTCCGAGTTTGTCCATGCCCTCGTGGTAATGGACGAGAGGAATATCTGAGTTGTTGATCTTTGTTTCAGGATAGGTGGTTGAAGTGGCATGCTGAATTTGTTTGGGAACTAGGGATCTGGGGTAGCTTCTATCGAGGAATACTTTGACTACTATATCACATTACTTTTTTAAGTCAGTTTGAGTGTAGCAGATGCATTTAGCTCTAGTGGCAAAACTGTATGGTAGAGATTTCTTGGCATGGACCAACCAAGTTTGCACCACCATCCACCTGGGATCCCTCTACACTGCCACCTTCTCATCCCTTTGAACAGTTCATCTCTTTCATACTAATCAATATCTCAGATCCATCTTTGTCAGTTCCTTCAGTTCCTTCCCTAACAACAGCAGCAGCGCACAACACCCATAGAACCTAAAGTCATCAGAGACCTCCAGAATAACAGGGACATATTACCAACAGACAAAGGCTCCACCACAGTAATTCTTAATACACAAGATTGCATACTGAAGTGTGATGGCAGGAATGCTTGTCATGTCACCTAGTCTACAGGGGAGTTTTTGAGCGGGTTCAAGCCAAGAACCCTGAGTGGCCTTACGGGCTGATTACGTGAATTCACCCTGGCTCTTAGGGAGTTGGTGTACCGAGTTGGTCTGGTCGGGCGGCGGCAAGCTACAGAGGCGTTTAAGGCAACATGGTTGGCAGTGGATGCTGGCTTACCACCTGTAGACCGGCGCTGTAGCTGACCCTTGGCTGGCTGCAGTAGGCGACTCCAAGTCCCGTATGGGGGCAGCTGGTGTGCGGCTGGAGCTGGCTAGTCCTGGGGCTGCTGGGCTCCGGGTGGTGGCAGCTGGCGGCGT
>NQII01000505.1:603370-627908 GCA_002778355.1 Clitarchus hookeri
CTTAGTGGATGGTGCTGGCAAGATCCAGGCCCATAGGCTGTCCGAGCTGGAGGCAGACGACGACTGGATTACAGTGTCTCGCTGGTCTTCTGGGGCGGCTCGAATAAATGACATGGGACTAAAGAGTGAGGCCCTTGCAGTTGGCGGGCAGCTTGTGACTAATCCGAGCGGAGGAAAGACTGAAGGCAGACTGGGATGGGTTACTTGGCAATTGGTTGACTGTAGGAGCCGTAGATTTCTTCTTATCTGCCTAATTATTTCCTCCTCGAGTGAATGGCAGGAGATTAGGTACTACGAGTTGTTGCAGCAAGCAAGAGGCAGGTAACAAATTCTCTAGCTAGAGTACCCAGATGCAATAACGTTACGCCACGTCAGTCCTAACGCTACAACCGGCGAATCTCACCTAGTGGATGGAGTGCGTTAGCTGACTTGTGTGGCGCTAAGGCTTCGTCACACGTTGTCAGGCCTGGCACTTCAACCGGCGAATCTCATGTGGTCGATGGAGTGGGTTAGCTGACTCTGGTGGTCTAGTTGCTTCCTCGTGGATTGTACCTAGTAAGGGACTCTACCATACGTATGCGCCAAGTGCCTTTGCGCACTGAGCCCACACACAGTATGTGTGGCCGGCGAATTGTGTGGTGTTTTGCAACGTACGTACTTCCCAGTTAAAGGGAGCCCGCAGTCCTACTTTATTGTTGGAAATAGTTTAGCAAGATGCGGTCACCTGCCGCTCCCTTGGGGGACTACGTTAACAGGGGGGTTGAGATATACAAATCACCCTTGGAATCAGAACGCAGTGGGTAGACTTGAACGACTTTATTCTCTGGAGAATAAACACAATGACCCATACTAACTCTTAGGTTTTCGTGGTTACCAAGCAACCGGCGGAAGTCACTTTAATAACACGTGAAGGAGACCTGTTAAAGCAAAGAGCAAGTCTACAGCAACTAATAAAGAAGTCGTGAAAATGACTCAAACCCTACTGTCATCTAGTGTAGCAGATCTGGTTGAGGCAGAGAACCATAGCACAGCAGTGGTAGGGCGAGCTGCTGGGTTGCCAAAACAGAGGAAGCCAATGTGATGACAACTCGACGTTAACTGGCGTTCTGGGGGCCCGTCTGGCGTGATAAAAAAAAAAAATTTTTTATTATTAATAATAAGTTTACATACATATTACAATTGCTGCAGGAGGTTTTAAAGTTTAATTATTGATAGCGGGAAAAGAATGAGGTTAATTTATTTTGTATTAAGAAGATGAAATAATTGTTTGCGTTATTTGTTAGAGAAGAAGGAGTCAACAATAAAAAAAAAAAAGAACAGAATTTGGGCCTTCTAATTCTACTAAAATATTACGTGCTCATTGTTACTAAACATTTTTGGCGAGAAGGGGTTATAAAAATTTTATGCTTTTGGTGTATAATTTTATTTGNATAAAAATTTTATGCTTTTGGTGTATAATTTTATTCGCAAAATGACTACCTAATGGTTAAAAATAATATTTAATATAAAAATAATTTTGATTTTACACAGAAAATGTTTAAACGGGGAAAACATGCGCTATAACATGCAATTTCTGGATTTTTAGCTGTTACAATTTGATTATTTTAGATTTTTACGAGGTTACCAATTTTACAGTTATTCACATATGGGAGTTTGCTGCATGTAATGAGATGTGGTGCCAAGCCATGTATAATAGGGCTTCCCATTTATACATTCACGTTTTTATGTACAAAAGAATTCAAGATGGTGCTGCATATCAACATCCCATTAATCTAGGTCGACACGAGGATCTACAGCGTTGGAAGTTAACAGCAAGAATCAATTTTTCGCAGCATACGTGTAAATGATATACTTTTCAAGACTTGGCAATCAGCATGATTTTCGTGTGTCATATTGGTAAACAAAACTCGATTTAGGTTTAAAATGGTTTTAAAAAAATCAAATTACTTATGCAAAGCCTGCATACGAACATTTAATTAATCTTATTTTAGAGGACAGATTAAAAATAATCTTCATTGTACAGAAAGGCAATGTAAATTTTTTATGTTAAAGTGAAATATTTTTACGTTGTTTACATAGGGTATTTGGGCCGGAATCAAAGTACGTTGTAACAGAATTTTACTATATTATCAACTACAGCCTTGTTACAAGTTTCACCAATGAAATTTACTCATATGAGTATACTGCTTTTTTTTTTTATTTCATTTATAATTCCTCTCTTGTCCGTTAAATTTTTGTTTTTCCTTTTAAACCCCTGATATTTATTAAAATGGGCAAAAAAATTGCCACCCCTCTCACTATTTAGGTGGTATGCCCAATGATCATAATACCAAGTGGTACTAGAGATGGAAAGATTGGGAATCCTAGCTTACATTGCACATGCACCTGTTGAGCTGTGACAGGCATCCAATGCAAAACATCTAAAATGCCTAAGGTATTTTATTTGTTAAAAAAAATTTCAGGGGCCAGTATGTGTGTGTCATATTAAACAAATTAATTTTTGAGTTTTCCATATCGTCTGGTGGTAGAAGGGGTAGGCAGCAATGTCATATTTTAAAAGAATACATATATTTTCTTTTCTGTCAATTGGAATAGTTTGTCTCAAAATGAGCTGTACCAAATGCTCCTCCAAATAATTTGCTTCAGTATTTAAAATGACTTCTGTAGTGTGCAGAACAGATAAATTTATGCTTTGTGTAGAATTTCCTAGTTACATTGTTAATTAGTTTTGGCTATTGTCACTTGCGTAATTTACTGTTGCACTTCTTTCTTCAGGTCTGGCCCTTTATCACAACTCAGAATCTCAAATTCAATCCTAGGGAGGAGCCTTTGGAGCCAAAACGTATCATGTCTGTGTTTCGAGACAGAATTGAGAAACACAAAGAAGAAATTGCTGAGCTGGAAGAGCGAGAGAAATTTGTAGAAAAAGAGAAACCAGTGAGTATTATATATAAATGTCCAGAAATAAATATTAAGTGTAGGAAACTATAAAATAGATTGGGTATTACATATTATGTTAGTGTACAGTAGAGTCTTGCTACAAAGTAGTTAAAGGAACTTACATAGTACTTAATACTGTAAAGTTCTTTATACTGAACAGGTATTTAATACTAGTGCATCTGCTAGGTATTTTAAAGATATATGTACTTTAAAGTGAAGTACTTTGTAATGACATTTGTCTGTATTAAATGGCTTTAAAATACTTAAATTACAGAAAAATAATGTTTTGAGAGTTTAAATGAGGGGGTAACATTTGCATTTGTACACTTTGTGTTTATACTTTGTGTATATGTAAATCAAGAGCTATGGATAATATAAGTTGTAATTATAGACCTAAAAAGTAGGTTTTTTTTTTTTTTTAATATGTTGTTTTTTTAAATAAGTGTTATTTTTGTCAAAAATAGCTGTTATTTTCTTGCTACAAAAAAGAGAATTGTTCCAATTTGTCATGTGCTCTTCATAAAAACATACATACATAATTTGAGAAATGTCATTGCGTTCATTAAACCTGAAATTGGCAGTGTTATTACTATTGAAAAGCAGTGTTTTTTAACGATTGTTATTTCCTTGCAAAAAATACCTAACTCAGAGAAATATACAGCAACGTTTTCAAGACAAAACCACTAGTTACCTTTAGCAACAGACAACATTGAAAACAATTTCACGTTTTCATACTTAAGATTTTGTCATTTGTTTGACACCTTGAACAATGGTCACAATGCACTGGCAAGGGCATATTGTTCCATGAAGAGAGTAATGTAAACAATTATAAAATCACTAAAAGTGCCTTGTACGAACAGAAAAAAAAAATTGGGAAATCTACCGTTATGTTTCTGAACTATAGCTTTCAACGACAGATTTTTCGTTTTTCCCGCTTACAAAACTTTTGTTTGTTCAAAACGAGTATTCTTTTACCGCTCATATTTACAGAGAATGTGTATTATAAAAATACAGTTAACTGGAAGAATACAAGATAAAAATACATGATAATTCAATTTACAAATGTATTCTACATAAGGAAATGCATATAAACACATTTTTGACCACCGCGCCGCATTGTAAAAATTAAATAATTGTTGGATTAAACATGACAATGCTACGAATGACATTTTTTTTTTGTGGTTATGTGGCTGACAGCAAAGCCCACAGCCAAAAACAAAAACTGGAGAAAGACAAAAAACGAAGAAGGAACAATACTATAGTCGGTTCATGACTGGAAGAGACTTTCTTGAAGCCCTGCTAAAGATCTGCTTTCAAGCCCAGTTCGTATCCTTCCATCAACGATAAACAAACATGGCCATGTGACTGCCATGTGGCAGTCACATGGCAATGTTAACAAACAATGTTTACTTTCCACTGTGTGTATGTACATGTGTTCGTACATTCACGTACCCATTATAAAAGTCATGTATATATTATTAATGGATATTCCACAAGCGTAAAGTTTTTAATCTTGAGAATTTCACACAAAAGAATATGCGATGCCAGCGAAAAACATTTCATTCTATAACCCCAAAATGCAAGTATTTTGATGAATCGAGAGTTGTTGTCTATTTACAATCAATTGTTAGTGACTTACGATAAATTCCCGTACATCGAAGAAAAGATCATCAGTATTGATTGAAATTGCTACAGACGTTAAAATGGCGTGATGGTAGACTGATTCGGATGTTTCGTGCAATTGTAAAACGTTATTTAAAAATGGTTGTGAAGGTTTTCGACAGGATGGCAGAGTTTGCGAGTGAAGGATTCTACATCTTCGACAATGTGAAAACAATTCTTATGTGCAAATACTGCAACGTTAGAATAGAGTGGCAAAGGAAAGACACGTGCACGAAACACATAAAAACAAAAGAAATTAGAACTGAAAGTGAGCACAAATTAAAATCATACGTTATTAAAAACCAAATAATAAAGAGCGGATATTAGTAAAACAAGACAAATAAATGAATTATTATAGGTTAAACCAGATAATCACACAAATTCTCTGGCACGTGTGTCAACAACACAAGGAACGAAGGTTTGTAAACAAATGGCCGCGTTACTTTCACCTTGAGAGTGATCATGTGACTATGCAAGAAACGTTGAAATCTAAATGCGTTAGCATCACGTCATTAATAATTGGCATAATAAGATACAAGTCTTTTCGACACCCATTTGTAAGCGATAAATTAACAATTACGTTAAAACTTTGGAACTATTTCCTCTCTTTGTGCTGGCAACCTAACGGCATAACTGTATCCGCGCTCGCCGCTGTTTGTAATGTTATATGCATGTAGCTAACGGCTAGGGTGTTTTTTCAAATGTTGAATTTCAAAAGTTTCTTCCAGTCGTGAACCGACTGTAGATGGGATCACAAATACTACTCTTCTTGGTAGAGGCCCGNAATTTCAAAAGTTTCTTCCAGTCGTGAACCGACTGTAGATGGGATCACAAATACTACTCTTCTTGGTAGAGGCCCGTCAACCATGGAGGGAAAGAAAGGCCACGGAACAGGGGATTTCAAGGAAGGAGTGGGCTGGTCCCACCCGAGTGTCATGAGAAATAACTGAAGGGTAAGAGACAGGAAAAGTCACACGAAGCCTATGAAGAGCAGCAAACAATGAACTTCTATCGCCGCCAGTGGAACACTGAAACAAAATATGAGTCAAATCTNAATTTCAAAAGTTTCTTCCAGTCGTGAACCGACTGTAGATGGGATCACAAATACTACTCTTCTTGGTAGAGGCCCATCAACCATGGAGGGAAAGAAAGGCCACGGAACAGGGGATTTCAAGGAAGGAGTGGGCTGGTCCCACCCGAGTGTCATGAGAAATAACCGAAGGGTAAGAGGCAGGAAAAGTCACACAANTCATGAGAAATAACCGAAGGGTAAGAGGCAGGAAAAGTCACACAAAGCCTATGAAGAGCAGCAAACAATGAACTTCTATCGCCGCCAGTGGAACACTGAAACAAAATATGAGTCAAATCTGCACTCGGGGCCCCACATACACAGGAAGGATTAGGGACTATATGAAGTTGATGCAAATGACACTGGGATGCATTATGACATGAAAGGAGATGAAAAGAAGTAACTGCTAAACTACGGGAACCACAATGATGATAATCTTGCAGAGAATATGTAGGAAATAATTGTGCATATAAAGTATTAGAAACAGAAGTATAAATTTCCCATGTCTGTTTCCGATGCTGAAAAATTCCCCTGGTTAATAGGGGATATAAAACCGAAAAGGAAAGTAGTGGCGTCGAGACACCCTGTAAAACATTCAATTTTGCAAGTTTATNAATAGGGGATATAAAACCGAAAAGGAAAGTAGTGGCGTCGAGACACCCTGTAAAACATTCAATTTTGCAAGTTTATCCACCATCTCATTCACCCTGAATCCCGACATGTGAACAAACTCAGCGAGCTAGTTGGCGTGAATTCCATTGATAACTTGGTGCTTGGTAGACGTATGTAGACAGATGGTAAAGGACAATGGCATACAAGTTGAAAATGTGAGCAAATATTTGGGGACTTACACCTAGCACTTTGCTTTGCCTTTGTTAGCTTTCTACGAACAAAACTCAGATCTGGTGCTTGTAAGTTAATGCTTCTACTTTCATATTTTCTAAAATGTCTGTTTTCCTGAATTGTTGTCTGCGTATTCAACCACTCTTCCATTTTGATTTAGCACATTCTCAAAATAATCTTTCCATTATCACTGTGTACTTCTTTCTCGTGTATACTTCTTCACCTTTATTTTATCTTGAAAATTATGGTGTTTAGATTTATACATCTCCTGTTACTTTTGACCACTCCATACAGTGCTTTCTTGTNTTTATCTTGAAAATTATGGTGTTTAGATTTATACATCTCCTGTTACTTTTGACCACTCCATACAGTGCTTTCTTGTCATTTTTGTCCACCTTCCCATTTATTCACTCCTTACCTTCGTGACTTCATATGTTATGTGTGTTACCAAATTAAGACAAATTTTATGAATCGTATAGTGCTTGTCACAACAGTAATTATGTGATTGGATTTGTTTTGTCTGAATAGAACATTGAAGTTTTCTATCCGCAAGGTGTGGAAGGCCACACATACTTTGAGCAGTATAATGCACCAACCTGCTTAATTAGGATAGGAGATTGTGTATATGTCAGAACTGATGGAGGGAGGCAGTTCATTGCCCAAGTGGATACAATCTGGACTACCAAAAAGTATGAAAATCATATTTTATATAGTACATAGTAATTTGTACACAATTAATTATATGCTAATGTTAAGAACAGCTTTAAGATTTTTTAAACCCTGGCTCTTATAGTCCATTCACTGTTGCTTCCAACTTCTCTGAAGCACTACTAAAATTCTGCTTTCCATGATATTCCTCCGCCTCATTCAAACAATGCTTAACCGAGTATAGAAAATTACACCAAAGGGGCAGTGCACCGCATTCGTGTGCACTCAATGTAATAATATTTTGCATAAGAACTATTTCTTACTAGTCGTTACCAACACACCTATTTTCTTATTTGTTTTTAATAATATTAATTATAAATAGAAGTTCAATTTAATAAAAAATAATCTATTCTTTATGTTAACTCAAATATAAAATGCTTGTGATAAATGATATGTGTATTNTTATCTTGAAAATTATGGTGTTTAGATTTATACATCTCCTGTTACTTTTGACCACTCCATACAGTGCTTTCTTGTTATTTTTGCTATATCCTGTCATTTTTGTCCACCTTCCCATTTATTCACTCCTTACCTTCGTGACTTCATATGTTATGTGTGTTATCAAATTAAGACAAATTTTATGAATCATATAGTGCTTGTCACAACAGTAATTATGTGATTGGATTTGTTTTGTCTGAATAGAACATTGAAGTTTTCTATCCGCAAGGTGTGGAAGGCCACACATACTTTGAGCAGTATAATGCACCAACCTGCTTAATTAGGATAGGAGATTGTGTATATGTCAGAACTGATGGAGGGAGGCAGTTCATTGCCCAAGTGGATACAATCTGGACTACCAAAAAGTATGAAAATCATATTTTATATAGTACATAGTAATTTGTACACAATTAATTATATGCTAATGTTAAGAACAGCTTTAAGATTTTTTAAACCCTGGCTCTTATAGTCCATTCACTGTTACTTCCAACTTCTCTGAAGCACTGCTAAAATTCTGATTTCCATGATATTCCTCCGCCTCATTCAAACAAAGCTTAACCGAGTATAGAAAATTACCCCAAAGGGGCAGTGCACCGCATTCGTGTGCACTCAAATGTAATAATATTTTGCATAAGAACTATTTCTTACTAGTCGTTACCAACACACCTATTTTCTTATTTGTTTTTAATAATATTAATTATAAATAGAATTTCAATTTAATAAAAAATAATCTATTCTTTATGTTAACTCAAATATAAAATGCTTGTGATAAATGATATGTGTATTTAGGAAAAACCAAGCACGTATACACGGGGTTATTGTTCAAAGATTTAAAAATGTGAATAAACAGTGAATAGACTATATGTACGTTTTGGTGTAAAGTTTGTGTGGCTTAGGGATGTTGAGTTTTTACATTTGACCCATTTCAGAGTCCAAAATCTGGTAAACTAGGTCAGCAGTTCGTTGGAGCTGTTGCCAGATACTTACCCTACATAGTAGCATATTTTGCTACTGTAATATGTACTGTATTGTGAAATTTTTAACAAGTTGGTGGTTCGCAGATTGCAGCACCAATCTGCTGTGAAGAGTTATTATTTGTGTTTTCATTAAACGGATATGTCAGTGCAACAAACTTTAAGAAAACGTTACTAAGCCTTATGGTACTTACTTAGTAAATGTAAAGTTTTGTGTGATACGTTAGATTTTTTATATATATATATTAGTGATGGGACGATTGGTTCTTTGGAACTAAAGATTCTTGAAGGAACCGAACTGGAACCGACGTGATTATACCGTTGGTTTTTTGTATCAGTCAAACCTTTCCTTGTCTACTAGGTAGTATCACATTTGTATTAAAGTCGTCATTTACTCTTATTTTCAGCGCTAAATGAGGTGTATATCTTCGCTAGCAGTACCATTGTAATATACTATTAACATAACATTAACAAATCGTCTGGTTCTGGTTTTTCTGTTTTATGTGCCAAAAAGTTTAATGGCGTGGCTACGGCTTTATGCCGGTACGCGCTCTTTCGTACTACCATACACAGTACCTTTTAGGCTTTGTTTATGTTCAACATAAAAATAAAACCAACATTTATGCATTCTCGTGTATTAATATTTTAATTAAAATGTACCCACATATGTGGCGGAGTCGTTACACTTCGCAATGAGTAGTTTGGTGCCATATGGGAATGTAAACAAAGTTAAAGTGCACTGTTGGCTCTGATGTAGCCCGTACAGCCAGAGGATTCAATTCGACAAATGATACAAGATACACTGTCATAAATTGGAATTTGACGATATTTGAAACTTTTAAAACAGATTTTGTGGTGTGGTAATCTGTTTTGAAATTTAATGTAGAAAACCTGCACCGTACAGAGCACCATTATTTCTCACTCGCTACACAAGAGTATTTTTTCCTTGCGACTTGCTGAGCATGTCTTGGCTAATCTGAGTGTATTTAAACACAACAATTTAATGTTTTCTTTCTGCGACTCATCCTTTTTTGCAAGCAAATAATGTTAATGTCACATGGAAAAATGTTTCAATATTGCAAAGGCTTCGCTATATCAACAATGACGCACAATCTAAAATTAATTTGGCAGGTCCGAGGCTGGAACTTAAATGGGTATTCATTGTAGAAACGTAGACTATAAATTTTCATCTCAACACTGCACTAGGCTTTGAGCTACTGCCTAACTGTGTAGCCCCATCACAAGTGCGTGTTTTCATTTTTCTTTCAACATGGAATAAATTTAGTTGGGAACCGTGACAAATTTTAAACATGTCAGAGGTGTAGAATGATTTCAAGGTTCACATTAACGATGTCAAATATGCTATTTGCAAGCACAAATCTTGTTAGCCATGTCAAAAATCTCTTCTAACCTTAAAAAAAAATACTAACACGCAATACATTGTCGTGAAAAAACTTTGTTTACGCTTAGTGTTAGAAAAATTTAAATTCTGTTTTGGCAGAAATCGTGAGACAAAATAAATAAGTTGGTTGCTCACTTATTCTGAATGTCCTTAAACAAGTTTGAACAGTAAATGTGCAATTTTAGTGTCAGCCAGTACAAGAACCGGTATCAGAACCGAGAACCAGAAACTGATTTGAAGAACCGGAACCGGAAAATTTTGGAACCATCCCATTACATCACCTGTGTGTGTGTGTGTGTGTGTTTATATATATATATATATATATATATATATATATATATATATGTGTGTGTATATATTGTAGCGTTGGCACGTACACAATTACAAAGTTATAGCCGGCTTTACGTTGCCACTCGGCGATAACTTTTCACTCGACTAGCTCAAGGCGGAGTAACACGAGACTCTGTAAAATGGACGCCAATTAATTATGAAATAAAGTCCAAGTTCCAGAGTATTTTGTTCCATACTTTTATTTACCATTTTTTAGTGACACAGTTCACTTACGAAGTTCAGAGTATGCAGAGTACGAACTGTTCACAGATAAATATACACTGGCAGAACAGAGCCACAGTCGTTTACGCATTATTTCAATTCTTAAACTTGCCCGAAGAAATAACCAATGCAGCGACCTCCCACACCGGCGGAAAAATCATCTCGTAAGTTCAAGTTGGCCGGTGTGGGGGTTAGCGTCATGCCCCTACACGGCCTAGAAGACTGACTTCGCGGACTGCTCGGTATCAACTGACTTGAAAGGCGACTGACTTCCAACTGACCTGAAGGGCGACCGGCACACGTGTACTTGTGCTGCCTATCACCCCCCTCTCCACAGATAAGGGCCTTGCGTGGGCTGCCACGCACGCTCTCCACGCGTTATCGAAACTGTGTCGTTCAAAACTTGTCGACTCAGCCTGAAAAAAGCTAATCTAATGTTAATGCTTAACAAAAACTGAAAACTACTACGTTCGAAACAAAACTGTAAACGTATACCCGATAAACGTGCTGTCACTGTAAAACAAACCACCACGGCTTTTAATTTCAAACCCGATAAAAATATTACGAAGCTTACCAAAGCAAAAGAAAATTAAACACGTGTCCCGAACATTAAGAATACTGCGTCATTACAATATATAAAGACGCCCTACCTAATGGGTGCTTCTTGTGTGAGCGGTATCAGTGCTCCCCCTCCCCCCTCTGTCCTGTAAGCTGGTAAGGAGGCGTCGTCAACTTGATGGGGTTTCTATTTGGAATGTGGTTGGCAGGGTCTGGAACCTCATTCATGGAGCGTTGAACATTAGGAGGTGGTACTCGTGATGGGGTGTAACTAAGTACCAAGTTCAGGCGTCTGACCATCTTGTCTGCACTGAGGGCCAACTTGGAAAACTACTCACTTCTTTGGTGGTGTGGGAGGCAGTGAAGTAATAGCACCTAGAATGTGCCAAAGCAGGCTCTTGTTCTCTCCGGTGGAGTTGGTGGATGTTCCCCTCTGCCGAACAGCTTCCTCTCTCTTCCACGTGCAGGCTTCACTGGCACCCTGTTTACTACTCTTCAGGCCTTCAACCAAAGCTATCCCCTGTTTGGCCACTTTATCTCGACAACCCCTGAGGTGAGGCATGAGGGGTAATAGTATAGAGAGGTAGAAAGTGGATGTACAATAGGGGCAGGTATGGCCTCAGAGGAAGTATGGGTTAGACAGGTGGATTGGGTAGGTAGGCCTGAACTACTGGTCTCCAGAAAGTATGTTGGGTGGGCAGGACATCGCCGGCAGACCCAAGCACTTTACAGAAGATATCAGCAGCAGGATAGGGGCGACTGCTCTCATGTTACTCAGGAAGGCAGGACATCACCATAGATCCAAGCCTCGTGTAGAGTCGGTTCTCCATGAAGGTTAGGTGAGAACAGAGGTTGCGGCTAGTGACTACTCCTGCAACAGTGTTGGCGGTTCTGTGGTTGAAGCAGGAGATAGCGGGAACAGGTAAAGATGCATAGAAAGCTGTGAGTGATAACTCAACCAAGTTAGGATTATGTCTGTTTATTGCCTGAACAGTAAACACACATAAACCAGTATGTATCCCAACTAGGGCCTGAAGAGCCAATCCTAGGATGCCAAGCAGAATGACACCTAGACTCGGTAGACGCGGTGACGCAGGGCGTGAGGGTGACCACAGTCGAACAGTACTCAGACTCGTGACTCTTAAGTCTGAGAAGCGTGGGAGACTTCGATGGGCTGACGAGCAGCGTGGCGATCTAGACTGATGAATGACAATCATATAGCGGTAGCAATGACTGAAGAAGTCGGTGCACGTTCGGACAGAGTAATATCCTTCAACTGAGCCGCATGAGACAGCTGGTGGTTGAAGACGACAGTGCAACTACGGGCTGATGGCTCTATGTATAACCAGAGCACAGGACCAGTGCAGGGGTAGCAGAGAGGTCATGGAGAAAGAGAGAGATATAGATAGGTAGATAGATAGATGGATGGATAGATTGATAGATAGATAGATAGATAGATAGATAGATGATCAAAGGCGGCGGCTCGTTTCCCCTCCGTGTAGCCTAAGGCCGAAGGGGCAGAGAGTCGCGCGATGGTACAAAGCAGGTTGTGGTCCAACAGGAGCATGAGCTGGGCCGAGCCTACCCAGGGCTTCAAGAGCGAGCTGTGGCTTGTGCGGTGTAACGTCTCTTCTTAGGATGGGGCCATGGCAGTGGTGAGGCTAGACTGGGTTAGTGATGACACCAGTGATTATAAACTCTTACCGAATATTGCAGTATGCACAGTGTCAACAAAACACGTACCACTAGTAGTGAGTACAAACTTACCTGCACCATGTGTTTTGTTGTGTTACTATGGAGCTTCTGCTGTAATGAAAATCTATGATGTCAAAAAGTAGGAAATATCAGGATCGTAATTTTGCTAATAATATCTGGTTATAAAGTAGTAAAAGGAAGCTTCTCTAAATAACTAATATCTTATATTTATGTACTGTATTTAAGAATTTTAGTATGTTTCATATTTAAAAAGATTACCTTTCATGAATATTGATAGGGCGAGATACGTGAAATGTTTATGATAGGTCAAGACTTGAAAAATTGAGTCAAGTCGAACTAACAAAGATTAACTAGTTATTCGAGTTAAGGTTTTTTTCTGCAGGCTTCGAGCTACTGAACGTGCAAGTTGAATTCACAATGTTTTTAAGTTATACAAAAAAACAGTTATTTGCACCTCACAATCACTTGTGGTGTCTTGCGAATCAATAATTTTGTGATACTAAACAGTTAAAAGTTCTATCAGAATGATAACAACTCAGCTACATGCGTTAACACTCTGTTATTTGTGATATTCAGCTGTGATAAACCCCGATGATCCATGACATACCACATCCTCTTACTGTGTTGTGTGTCTGGCGCCGCCTCGCCAAGCGGCAGATAATGGTCATAGTCACAGGTACAGTTTCAGCACAATACAAATACATAGAACCATACAAAGTATTTAAACATTTAAAGCCTCTTTATCTCATGGCACATCACACCTTCAGCAAAAATATACGTAGATACTGTATACTTTCTATTACTATTCTCATATTATTACCGGTTTAAAAATGTGGACATATATATAAAAAAGAACTATTAACAAAAACTATAAATGTGGACTACTTGACCACTTGCCCAGCGGCATGCTGATGAACCAGCCTGAAAGCTACCCTCCCACTCCACCCCTATAATTAATTTTTTTATCAGCATCACATGGCCTACATTACCGCTTCTTCGCTACCACCATAGTCATTCGCTCGTCGGCCATGCAACACTTTCTATTTAACTTTGGTACTTCTCTATGAGTCTATGCCATAGATATCTGCAGTTTGTGAAAACATGTGTTTTATTTTAATGTGTTGAGAGTTACGATTCACCAAAATTTATTTTTCCAAATACATCTCTTTCAGTTACGCAACAAAATGCAAGGTAGAAAGGTTAGTAATCCATTTGCAACACTATATTAATTCCACTTTAATTATAGACATAACAAGTGAAGTGAAAGTCCAAAGATTTTAATACAGTGGACTCTCGTACCGAAAACACATTTATTGATCAACCATATCCACAGTTAATTTTCAGTGGTCCCGGCAAAACTCCTATATAAATAATGATAAAGCTACCCGCTTGTATCATTTATCAGATATTGCTCCAATCAAAATATATTTTGGTCCCTGTCTCTTAATGTTTACCGCAACGATAGTTCTTAAGCTGGTTTTTAATGCAACTGTCTAGTAATTGGATCTGAAATACCTCACGTGCACCGCCGATTATCACTACTCTGCGGTGCGAGTCTGGTTTGCTCCCTCTCCTTATACACCTGGCAAGACGGAAAGCGATTACCTAGCAACCAGCATGGCGACCTAGCATCCTCTCTCTTACACACGCGCTCACACACACACAGAGCTTTCTTTTTCTCAGCCGCACACCTTTCTTCCTCCCCTTACATGCCATCGAGAGGAAAAGCTGTTTGTTTAGCAAAGAAAAAGTGCATCCTTCCTCTAAGCTGCTACCCCTTACATGCCTNACGGAAAGCGATTACCTAGCAACCAGCATGGCGACCTAGCATCCTCTCTCTTACACACGCGCTCACACACACACACACACACAGAGCTTTCTTTTTCTCAGCCGCACACCTTTCTTCCTCCCCTTACATACCATCGAGAGGAAAAGCTGTTTGTTTAGCAAAGAAAAAGTGCATCCTTCCTCTAAGCTGCTACCCCTTACATGCCTNCCATCGAGAGGAAAAGCTGTTTGTTTAGCAAAGAAAAAGTGCATCCTTCCTCTAAGCTGCTACCCCTTACATGCCTGGCCACAGTAAAGTGCGCCTGCAGATCGTAGAAATTTTAAGATTATCCGTCGCTCAAAATAGTCGCACCTATCATCACTAGTATTAGTATTTTGAAGCAAGTGGTTTCGCCTGAAAATGTAATGCAATACATTTTAACGAGGAATTATTGTTTCCATAGATGTTTTCTTTTGTGATTAAAGGTTTTTTTTCCCCCCATAAAGCTGGTGTTTATTTTTATCTCCCATAAAATCAACATGATTTTAAAACAAAACATTAATTTAACTCAATGGACCAGCATCTTCGCAAATAAAATTATATGCCCAGAAGCATATACTTTATTTCCCCTTGTCACCAAAAATTGTTTGAACATCACACGACTTGTATTACCAAGCGTAAAGTTTATTTTCAGTAACTACCTACAGGGAAATTGGAGGATTTATGTTAATTTATTTCAATAAACACGCATCTTTTGAATAAACTGCTATCCTGTAAGTGTTTATTCGACACCTTTTGTCGTCTAATAATGGAAAAACACTGAGCCAGAGTGCAGCGTAACTCACAACAGGTGTGTATGGGAAAATCAGAGGATGTGGTTTTGAATGATTAAGTATTAAAGACCATGAAGAAATATATTTTAATAAATTAATTTCTATCTTAAAATTACAAGTTATTTACAATGAAATATAATTTATTACTTTAATAGACATTTGCCACGCGCGCAAGGTGTCGCCAACATGTAGAGGCATAGAGGGATGGATGGGTACATTGATTCACCCCTCCTACCATTGCCCCTTCTCCATCTCGCCTGCCATGAACACACTGCCTGATCAATATTCTTTCTGCGCACTCTCAGCTGATCGAGTGTGTGTGGGAAATTCAAAACTTGACTAGCATTCAATGTAATTTTATTTTCATTTTCAGAGGGTTTGGAATTTTTAGGTTGGCTTGCATTCAGTATCTGATTACAGTCAATTATATACAGTATTTTGAGGTGTTATATTTTTTATTTAAACAAGTTGAGGTGAAATATTTTTAATGTATTATTTACAATAATACTAATACAGTAATACTTTTTTTGAAAATTTCTCATATTTATTCTTATTAGCTAAACTTTATTCACATATAACGTACATCTCTAATTATACTCAAAATCAAGTCTAGTAACGTTAGAAGTTGTATTTTATTGATGTACATGTAAGAACCCTTATCTACTGAAATCCCACATGTATGGAAATTTTTTAACAGTCCCCTGAAAAACCGTACATAAGGAGTCCTCTGTACATTTCACCATAATGAGGTATAGTGTATTTATTATAATTCTTCATGCATATTAGCATATTATTTTGTATGTGAATCAATGGTAATCAAAAGCATATAGTTAATCTTGTAATTTTAATTACAATACAGAAACAGTAATAGTGTTTTCTCTATGTATAATGAGTTTCCCAACAGCGTAGTGACTCAGATGAACGACAAAACAAACCAGTTTATTAATTTTATTTACATCATGAAAATCATATCTTAAAAAAATCACATTGTGAACATGCATTATTGCCTGTCTCATATAAATTGGCAAGATTTTGACAGTTCAACAAAAGTAGCGCCAAATGTTTACTTTTTGTTTGTGTATCCTTTCGCCATCAGCTGGTGCGTCAAGTGGAGGCTGTATTTTTTATCAACACGCTGTCAGCTAATCCACTTGCCATTGTACTGTAATGCTAAACAAACTGTAAGGTATCTATAGACTGCTATCTGTCTAAAAAATTTGTAAGTTATAAATGTAAAAATGTAAAACCTTGCAAAAAATGTAATATTTGCTAACTTTTTTAATTTATCCGAGACAGCAGATTTGGGTTAACATTTGCGAGATGGTAATTGTAGTTCTTATCACACCTTGGACTTATGGCTAAAATGTTAGGAATTGAAAAAAAAAAATTTTTGGGACCTTTCTTCACAACGCACTTTAATTCACCAACTCACTAACGACTTTGCAAAGCAGGCGGCAGAACAACATGGCTCGTAATGGGCGTAGACGTAACGATTACCGGCCGAAAGGAAATTACTAGTAAACGAAATCGCTGTACACAGAAATACATGTTATTTTAAAAATTATATAGAGCACGCGGGAAAATAAAACCATTAGTATATGTTCGTAAATTTGTTATTTTGCATAAGAAAGCTGTATTTTTCTGGCTGGTTAGTGCTTCGAGAGAGAGAGTGACAGATGGCGCGCATGGCAGGTAGCGCTTTTGTCTGCCGCATGCGTTTCTCAACAGGTAACAGCACGTTGACCTGCCTTCTGATCCCGTCTTTTTAAAAGTTGA
This sequence comes from Clitarchus hookeri, assembly GCA_002778355.1. NCBI lineage: Eukaryota > Metazoa > Arthropoda > Insecta > Phasmatodea > Phasmatidae > Clitarchus > Clitarchus hookeri. Next base: position 620,610 of record NQII01000505.1, read on the forward strand.
TTTTTCTCCTATTACTAGCTTGAAACAACATGAGTTTGAAATATATTTGTGTAGGCTTATGGAATTAATATCAAGCGTGTATGGAAAGCATAGATGGAGAGTGGGGATACGACGTGAAAAGATCTTCCAATGTTTGAAGTTGTTTCATTTTAATACTGATTGTTTTAATGTGCATTTCATTTTGAACACCTATATATTACTACTTCAGCTCTACGTGTAGTTTGTAACATTAAAATCGCTGTTTTATGACCACGTAAACTAAAATGTATTAATTAATCTACGAACTCTTTCTTATCTGCATATTTTTTGCTTTTCTGATTTGAGTTGGTAGTGCACTCAGAATAGCCAACATAATATTAATTTTTGTTAATTCATGAATCAGCTGATACAGGATTTTGTAAATGGCACGTTGTTTGTTTCGTATGTGTCAAATTGCCACTCAACGACTGCCATGTCTCGCCAACTTATATGAGACAGACAATATGTATGTACCAATATGCAACACGGAAATCTAATCTACAAAGTCTGCCGTAACTAATATCCAAAGTATTTGACATTATTAGAATGTATTACGTTTATTTCCTGGTCAATTAGCTTAAAGTAAATTACATGTGTTGTTTACTTTCAGTTCTTCACAGACAAACCTACTTATGGTGAATAGCGCATGCCTGTCGCAATGTTGGCCGTACAAAACGTGGGTTTACACTCACATCTTGCAATTATAGCCGCTGTGACATCATCAAACTCGGAATTTGCGGTATTATAACGAAACTTAGGTTTTCATACTCAACCCACTTCCGAGTGCATTGCACCGAAAAAATCGCTTCTCAACAAACCAAATCTTGTAATATGCAATGTTAGTTATCAGCCCGCAGGTCATTTCTGCATTGAACTGGGAAAAGGATAGTTATTCTTGGAATTTGGATTGATCCTGGCCAATCCCCAACCCTTATATGCAATAATTTTCTTTTGCTGTTTATGCAAGACTTTAGCAGTAAAATTACTCATTATATGAGGTTTGGATCTATGACGACATCCTGCCTTCCTGAGTAACGTAACACGAGAGCGGTCGCCCCTATCCTGCTGCTGACATTTTCTGTAAAGTGCTTCAGGTCTTGAGAGCCGATGAGGGTGCAGCGAGGTGAGTATGGAGCAGTGCCAGAATGCAAAGACAGGGGAAACGGGAGATCCCCGAGGAAACCTGCTGACCAGCGTCATAGTCTGACATGATTCCCACATGCGAAAATTTGGGGAAATTTGAGCAGCTCTTAACAACGAGGTCTTTAATTAAAAGTATACAGCCAACTCTTAAAACTACAAACCTTTTTCGGTTCCTGCAAACTTACCCACTTCTCGTTGCCTGTAGCACCATCTATCACAGGTCAAACAACATCTTTAATGTACAAATGTGGTAGTTTGTATCATGAATCCCTTCTGGAAAGAAATGTAACAGTTCCCAATTGATGTAACCAAACGTTATCTACTTTGCACCGATTACAGCACCATCTACAACAAATCACAAAAACTGTTCCTATTAAATCTTTTATACATATTGACATAGAATCCCAATCTGCTATAAAACATAGGGGTTCCCGTTTGATATGTCAACGTTTGCACCCCTCCCCCTTCTTCACCTTTCTCCACCACCAATGGAAGGCTAACTTTTGTGGGCTTGAATTGCCCCCTCAAAAGTAGTGAGGGCTTACTTGGACATGTTATATTGTACAACGCATCTATTTTGCATTATTCCGTAGTGTCAATTTAAATGAATGGCCTGGTATATTAAACTATGCAAAATAATTTTTGCATCACTTGAGTTTGTTGTTTTGGGTAAGTCTTAGCCAAAGCAAATGTCTTTGAATAAATGCTGAACACACGTCACAGGAAAATAAGCTTTTAATGCACTTGTGGCTACATACGACTCACAGCACCTAAAATCACTTCGGCATGTTGGTGGCACATTCATGAAACCGTTCTGTCACATTGTTAATACCGGGAATGGCCTCCCGGTGCGGTGATAAGGTCACAAGACACATCATGGCATACTGCAAATGAGATTATCCAGCACTTGAGGGATGAGATTCCACTCCTCACCAGCATCCTAATATAACCCTCTTGAGTGTTTCTGGTTAGTTTGGACTTTGGCAATTTCATGTTATAACATCCCCCATGCATGTTCGAGGCAATTTGTATCGGGTGACCTGGCTGGCCAGGGCATTTGTGTGATGGATGCTCCCTGCGAGAAGTTCTGCACAACCTGTGCGCTATGTGGTTGAGCATTGTCCATGAAGATGAACTGGTCACCGATGTCTGCGCAAAAAGTGTGCACAACAGGCTCAAGAACCTCTTCCACATATCGCTGGCATCTTAGGGTTTTGTTGAGCACGAGTGGCATATTTCTACCAAGCATTATTCCTGCCCAGAACATCACACTGCGACCACCATACAGGTGGACATCGCAGATGTGCTGCTTCCTCTCTGTAGGACCACGATTACATCACATCCTTACCGACTATGAATTACGATGCAGATACACACTGGTCTCATCTGTGAACATTACATGCGTCAATGATGCAAGCTCCCAGTCGAGTCTGCCTCACTTGAGTGATGAAGGCACTGATTGGATTTTACTACCGTGATCTGTTCTCTCCCTTGACTGAAATTAATGCGTATGGTAGGTGGTGTGGTGAGTTAAATGGTGAGGGGTTGGGTATTAGGTGTGCAAGGTAGCAAAGTACGGGTGTAGAGGAGATACCCGATGCTCAATTACACAGTTTCTTACTTTCCTGGATGAAGTCTGTAGGATACTTTTCCTCCTTCCTTCAATTCTTGGTCCCCAGCAGATTGAGATGCGCAACCACTGCCTTGCTTTTCCCGAGCGAGAGGTCTAAGAGGGAGATAGACACAACAGCACCAGGTCGCCCTCTCATGCTGTATATTTTTAGATCTTGCCCGTTTAGCAGAATGGAGCAATAGCTATTATGACACAATAAATAAGACTTAACCTGTGGTTACGAAACACTGGCTGGCCGGTACTAGTTGCGCTCAGTATACAATTTGCCTGCTGCAGTTGCAGTTTTAAGTAAATGCAAATATATTTTTTACAAGACAGCGTAAGCAAATTATTTACTAATTAAATCATTAAGTTAAAGTCTGTCCACAGCAATAGTACCATTTTCTCTGGAAAGGTCTTTAATTTGAAATCTATCTGCTGTATAGCTGCTTATCTTTCCTGTTTTATGCATTACAATGAACCACGTGAAAATAAATATCCATTCTAAGCTTCTCTAGTCTCCTCTTTTTACATGTCCCCTTATCCCCTGCACTCTGACCTTTTGATCAGTCCTGCTCTAATGACCATCCCACTTCATCCCCTGCCCAAGTGACAACAGCTTATTGACAGCGTGCCACTTCCTTTGTTTTTTCTCTCTGCCATTCGTGACAAAGCTCAAAAGTGTAATGTTTTTGTCTTTCTTCGTTGGAGTGCCGGAGAGGGAGAAATGTTGCCATGTCTACAGAAGAAATTAGTAAGCCTGTGAGGAGAAACAGCAATTCCAGGAACATGAGGTGAAGCACCAGGTTCCTTGTCTTCCGTACAAACATAAAAGAAAATAAAAACATTAACAGAGTTTTCAGTGAATGTCAATAGCCAAACACACACACACTCTCTCTCTCTCACTCACTCACTCACTCACTATATATATATATCACACCAGGGTCTCCCCCCCTCCAACATCAGCCATCGTCCATCACCTTGCAGCCGCATGGTGGAACACACTCCACCAGCATTTGATTTTGTTTTTCCGATGTTTAGCTAGTATATGTACTTATTAACCATATGAAGTAGGTTGTTGTAATTGTTTGCTACATGTTTTAAATAATTACACTGTGCGATTGACCTCTAAATGTATGTTGCAGTTTTAAGTGCTGCCAGAGTATTAACACACTTAGTTATTTAATATTAACAAATGGGTCATTTCATTTTTAGAATTTGTATTAATACATACTATGTACAGCTTTTCTTTTTATGTAAATTCTAAAGAAATGCATTTTATTTAGTTGTGTTATTTGTGACAAAATTTAAATTACATTAGGTTAACTGAGCATTATTTTAGAAAACCTCCATACATCATACCTTCTTACAACTAACACACAATATTTTGGTCCCTTCAGTTTTATTATTTGACATTACACTAATACATATTACATTAAAAGGAAAAACGTCAAGAGTCTGTGTACATGACTGAAAAGTAACAAACACCAAGTGTTTAATGTGAAATTTTTTTGAAGGCACCGTTGTTTTTTTTATGATAATGTATTTCCATTTTGTTCTGTAGTGGAGTATGCTACATTCGCGGCCCATGGCTGGTGACTCCACCAGAAATTCCTCATGCACCTACACGTCTGTTTTACAAACAGGAAGTGTTCCTTAGCACACTTGAAGACACCAACCCAGTAGAAAACATTGTTGGAAAGTGTGCTGTTCTTGAACATGCTGAGTATATCTCATGTGAGTATTTAAAGATTTTCTACAAATATTTGATATTGAAATAAGCATATAGTACAATTTTATTATTAACTGTATCAATAACTGATTAAGGCTATTCACTGTTAATTGAGCACTTTTGAAATTAACCTTTGAGAAATGATACTGCCACTAGCTGCATTTATTTTAACAGGCATACTGACTGGCATGCATCCAGTGATGTTGATGTAGTTTCATATATTTTACGTGTAAAGGTAACAAAAAAACTATGAGGCCACTGCCTTATATTTGGCACAGAAAATTTGACAATATGTTTTCTACATATAAAAAAAAATCTATGATGAATATTGGTTTAGTAAATTTAATTTGACATCGTTTAACATCCAGTTATGATAAAGTGTAGTTTTGTAATTAAAAAAGTAAGCTAAATATGGATTTCTAGTTGGTTAAAAAAAAAAAATCCTTTGAGACTTTTAGTTAACACAGGAGACATCTTGGTTCAAGTTCAGCATATTGTTTACACTAGTCTGAAAAGTTATCTGAGAAATCATCCTCGGTAGACTTAAGAAGATAGATTAACATCTCTGGTCGAATTCACCGGGTTTGGGTCACTCTCATACATTGGTTCATCCTTAAGACCCACAACTTCTGGACAACATAAAATGATTGATTTTCAGACATTTATTCACACAATAGCATGGTGGTTCCCTTTCTTAAAAAAAATTTTAAGAATTTTTTTTCTTATTCCCTTGCCAACCAGATTCTTACATAACACATCAATTCTCCCTAGATTAAAACTACAGCAAGAGTTAAATAATGTTGTGTTTCAAATAAATAAAATATTGATATTTATAAGGATTTCCAATATTTGATTGATGAATTTAAAATTTATTAGATAGATAATGGTGGTAAAGTAGTTCCAGTGTTGTGGATACTGAAATGATGTCATTAACTTTTTTTTTATGCATATAAATGTAAGAATTAACAAATTTTTGTAAGTATTTTTTATATATTTTATAATATATATATTATTTATATTATAATTTCATTGTTTTACTTGGCAGATGCATGAATAAAATAATCAGGTCCATGATAATGTTAATTTTCATGTCGTGGCATACAAATGCACAATGTGGAAACAAATAGATATTAAGCAGAGCTTGCAAAAGGGCTGAACTTGACTCCAAGTTGTAATATTTTTAATAGAATGTTTTTTTTTTTTAACAAGGATATGGCTTAAAAACAAATACCACAAATTTCTTTGTCTTAAAAAAAATAATTAAATTGTGTTTAATTTTTAATTTGGGATTATTATTTTTTCATTGCTTAGTTTTCTGGTACAGAATGAAAAAATTGTTTTTGAGAATTTCAATGGCTGTAATTTGCCAGCTTCTAATTTGGAAGATATGTGTACTTATGTCTTTGGTTTGATTAGATTATAAAGCTGCTAAAAAAAAAAGGGGGGTTAAGGTGCTGTTGGTGAATGCAGTAGCATAATAGCTATTTTTAGAATGTTGGCATGTCCACTATGTCCACTAGTGATGGGCGAAATCAAATTATTCTCTAAATCGATTTTTATTTGAATAGTCTCGTTTGAAATGTAATCAATCATTCAGATTCCGAATATTTAGTTTTCTACTCTGTTTGCGCCTTTATCAAAAGTAATCAATGTGAATGCTACCACAAGTTAACCGTTCGAAAGCTCTCTCTTGAAGCAATTAAGTGATTGGCATATTTGGCTGAAGTTATGACACTTGTGTTTATAAGAAATCATGATATTTGTATTTTGTAAAAGGTGGTATTTTAAGTTGTTGATAATTTTTTGCATTAATGCATATTCCGGAGTTATTGCAAACTTTGGGAACTAAGACAGAAATATGCCCTAAGAGCTTGTATAGGTTTTTTACTCTATTTTCTTTCTATTCAGAATCTGTTTTCATTTCAATTATAAATAATTATTCTCAAGTATTTTCATTATTTAAAAGCTCTTTGCAAATCATGAAGAAGTTACAAAACTGGAAACAATTACTATAATTTATTTTCAGAAACTGAATTATTACAGTAGCTGCTATTCACTTCCTTGATGAAATATTCACTTTGTGGATATATATAAACTGAAAATGAACATTCACATGAGTGAAACAAATGATTGTTCATTTAACAAAAGGAATGTTGGATGAAATTTTGCTTCCCTTAAGTACCATATTCAACAAAACTGTGTTTAAGATGAAAGGCATAAAGAGAATTTTGAATCTGTGTACAAAAATAGCAGAAAGATAAATATCAATTACTGATTGAGCTTAAAATATAACGTAAATATTGTAGTGCAACTAATGCCATCTATTGACGAAAAGGGAAACTTCAAAAAGAATTATTCATTCTAATACTGCAAACAAAAATTGAAAATTTGATTACACTGCAACAACAAAATATTCTAATTGTTTTCAGTCTATTTTTCCCATCACTAGTATCCACCTCGTGCTTTGTGTTAGCTGCTCACAACTTATGTGCAGGGTTCATTTAAAAATTGTGCAGTGTGTGTGACAGTGTACCATTATATATGTTAAAGATATCAGGAGAATACATCATGCCAGTCAGCTTCCTAGTGCCTGCAAAGCTTCATACCTTTGCCTGTCTGACTAAACACAAATTATTTTTAATGGCAACAAAGCCTACAGCTTCAAACATACGTCAAGCCTGGTGCAACATTTAGAAGCCTCTATCATCCTGCATTCCCACCATTTCTTCCTCACCTATAGTGTGGTGTGTGTGTGTGTGTGTGTGTGTGTGAGAGTGTGTGCGTGTGTGTGCAC
>NQII01000505.1:627927-679791 GCA_002778355.1 Clitarchus hookeri
TCTCTCTCTCTCTCTCTCTCTCTCTCTCTCTCTCTCACACACACACACACACGCATGCATGCATGCATGCATGCTCACACACAAAATGCAGCACATGATGCTACAGAATATCTTCAATGTACAATTGTGCAACCTGTGACCCTCATACCACTACCAGTGTTGATGAAAATTCATATTATAGGATGGTTTTGTAAACTATCATGCCAGCAGTAGCGGTTGTGTATTGGTTTTTAGTAAGGCAGAGATTGTGGTGCTCACCTGCAGTCATCCAAATTCTGTCATTGTGGTCATTTTTCCTCCAAAGAATAGCATGATTCGTCACAAAAGGACAATCTCCAGTCTGTAGCATTTATGCTGCTCTCTGCTGACACATCTACAATGCCTAAGATGTTGTGTTAATGGTAGAAAACACAAAGCTCATCAGAATTGCATATTTGCCTATGTGTGTGTGAAAATATGTACTTCTATGGGTATGGCATTCTAATGAAGCTGTTTAATATGTCACTGGATGGTTTTCAATGGGAACTGTTGGCTCTGGTTGTGTGTGTGTGAAAAACTTTCCTTATTTATGAATATCTATCAGGTCATCCAGAACCAATCTGCAGCTTATTGGTACTTTTGTATGTCCATTGCTGTTAAGGCAATCCGACTGAAGTTCACAAATCCAAACAACAAACAGTTTGGTGTGTTGTTTACTCTGCCTTTCACAGCCCTATTATCCATACTCTCTGAAACTCCATCAGTTGTACATATGGCTGTCTAATGCAGCTTTGCAGCATGCCTGTTGTTCATTAGTTATGCCTGGAAAGTTTTCTGCATGTCACACCACATGCCCTGTTCTAGGAACTGTTTACATATGTCACATGAAGAGCAGCAGCAGCCTTTGTACAACATATTTATATTTGCATATTTGCATGCCCTATCACATTGAAACTCTGTTTGCATATGACATATGATCCATTTATTGAGCCTGTTTAGCAGCTTTCATGATTACTAAATGTTTTTTACTGAGTGCACAGATTTTTATAATAATAAGTGTAATTAGCTTCACAAGAAAAAAATCCTTGCAGCTAATGAATTGTGCCTCTCTGGCTGTTATTACTCTGTGGGTGTTATTTTATTCACATTCAATTAAGTTGAATTGTTTTTGTTAGACATTTTTTATTTATCTTCCAAATAAGGAGTTGTAGTTGTTTGTCTGTAAAAACCTAGGGAAATGGAATCAATTCACAGCTTTAATGTTTTGGAGTATGTGTATTTTCTGTTTCATATAACTTCAGTAAAATTTGACAGACATTGTGACCAACCTACACAATATGTAAACAGTAAAGGACCCCATTTGCAAAGTACTGTGTCAGCTGATGGTTGTTGCAGGATGTGTGTTATTATGTTGGCAATCGTTGTGATTATAGAAGAAATTATTACTCTGCATTAAAAATTCAAATGTAGAAATTTTATGATAATTAAAACATATATGGTTAAACTTATGCTCATAGAATAATGTAACATTTTTCTGAGTTAGAGAGCATGGTTTTTAAAACCATTTAGAAATACGTATTTATGGTAGAGCATGCAAAGCAAGCATTATGGTACCATTGAGCCCTCTTTTGTCGTAATTTATCTATATGCAAGAATTCCTTGCGCTGGTGGTATTGGAATATTATAAATGCAGTTAAATATTTTTGTATTTGCATATTGCATTAAATGTAGTTCGTTGTAGGTGCCTCTTTAGAACAGTCTCCTCAGTGAAATGAATTATCGACACGTCTGCTGCTTTGTAAAAGTGTTTGTTGTGTGCAGTGGTCCACCATTTTCCTTGACCATCGAGAAGCGCGAGCAACAAATTATTTGTGTTTTGTAAAGTTAAAATTTGTTTGTTTCAAGAAATAGCTCAAGTGTTTTGTTAATTGAACAAGTTAGCAAATAAAAATAATTTCCTATCAGTGGCAGACAAAAGTGATTTTAGTGAAGTAATCATCCAAAGTTTACCTTGTGTTTAGGAAATACGAAGTGTACAGTAAGTTTGTGTGTTTTGTAGAGAGGTGTGTGTGTGTGTGTGTGTGTGTGTGTGTGTGTGTGTGTGTGTGTGTGTGTGTGTGTGTGTGTGTGTGNTTTTAAAGAAACTATGTTTTACCATAATTTATTTCATTGAAACTCCAATGCTTTTTACATGTGAATTTAAATTTGCTGAAAAGGTTTACATTGTGCATTTTGCATATCTGTATCATTGCGAACAGCAACACATTTATCTCATTTAGTTCTTTCGATGAAGTTAAAACTTTATAATTATATTAAATTGAATGTTATTTCCGTACGAACAAAATTTACCACTGCATCGTCAATCAAAGCAATGTAAGTTCCAATCGCCACTCACTCATAAGAAGAACCGCGAAGCCATCATATCTCACGAAAGACGATAAACTAGAGTTCCCCACCCCACCAATAAAATTAACAGAATCTTAACTAGTATATTATGTGGTCATAACAAAAATGAAACAGTTGGGAATGGCAACCAGCCATAGTAGCGTAAGTACTGGACTGAAGTTATCAGTCTTTCGAGGCCTGCCATTGGATTCGTAGTTTGTTTACAAAGATCATTAGCAGCTGTGGCAGAGGAATACATCGTGGCCGTACTTCTTTTCGAGAACTTTCGTAATTTACTGAAGTTATATGAAATTGAGAATATTGTTATCTAGAGTGAAGTATTTTCTTTGATAGTACTAAAATTATAAATAGACCAGTAGTATATTTTAGTAATTTGTTGTAGGTCGGCCAACAGAAGTTCCAGAGCATGATGTGTATATTTGCGAAAGTGTGTATGATGAGGCAAGGCGTCAGGTGAGGAAACTGTCCAGAGAAGGACTGAAAAAGTATTCACATAGCAATACTGTACTTGAAGATGAAATCTACTTTTTTAGGCGTCTCATTAACCCAGCAAAGGTAAGTAGTAACTATATTACACCGGCTATTAGTTTATAATAGTATGAAAAATGAAACTGGATGTTTTTGCAGTACGCAGAAACATTAGATTGTGTGAATAATGTAGATACAGCAAATGTGTTCAGACTTGGTTTCCCTTGCTTTCTCTTCATTTCTTCACTGCTGTTACACTTTCATGTATTCTATGTAGGGATGGGTCAAATAACAAAAAATATCGGTTCTGATTGCGGTAGCGATTCTAAAATTCAAATATTGTTTCTAGTATTCAGTTCTATTTTGAACACTTGCCTTTTGCTTGCAATTTTATTAAATCAATGCAGGTAAAATTCATTAATGTTATATTTAACCTATGGAAGAATTGAACAATAACAAAGTGTGAAGATAACATTTAATGTACACAGATAAACTTGTTGTATTAAATGTATTTAAGGTTAGTAATATGTAACAAATTATTCTTTTATTATATTAATATGCTGTGATTGTGATATGTTTGGAAAATACTTTGATTAAGTAACTTGTGGTGCTAAAAGCCAAAACATTGTGGCCTGCTCTACTTTAACAATCTATGGTTATTAAAAGAATGCCAACAACTTCATTTTTCTTTTTCCTTCTTTTAGGCATTGACCCCATGGCCAGCTTCATTTTTCTTTTTCCTTCTTTTAGGAATTGACCCAGTGGCCAGCTTCCTTTTTTTTTCCTCTTTTATGCAGTGACATGCTGGGTTTTTTTTTTTGCTGTCCTGGAATGTGACACCTCTAAAAAATGCTTTTGCTTCTTCCTTTCTTCCTTTTCCACTCCATCCTTCCCATGGAATTTTGTTTATCCTTCGGCTTACAACAAAACAAAGAAGGCTTGGAGGAATGTATTGGTCGGCTAGCAGTGTTGCCTACTGGAAAGGGCTGAAGGATAAAGAGAGGGAAGGGAGAGGAGTGATGATGTAAGAGGGAGACATGAGATAACAGACTTTTCCCATACACTTCCTGCTATACATAATGGAACAGTTTATGACCACCACTTCTTAGCCTGATCTGTCTGTATATCTTCCCTACCCCTTGAAAGTGCATCTGCTACTACCTGGGCTTTGCCAAGGACAATTCAATACTCAGGTTGTACTCTTGTAAAGCTAGTATGCACCGTGTGATCCTACCATGTAGCATTTTACAAGTATTCAGATGACATACGGCCTTATGATCAGTCAACACAGTTGTGTCCCTGCCATAGATAAATGTACGCAATTTTAAACATGCAAATATAATACTAAGCAATTCCTTTTCCGTGACAATGTAATTTATTTTCGCGGTATTCAGCGCCCTACTTGCAAAATTAATAGCAACATATTCCCCTTGATTATTAACCTGAAACGGTATGGCTCCTACAGCCTCATCTGAGCATCACAAGCTATGAAAAATCTCTTATCTAACCTGGAATGGTGTAGCATCATACCTTTTGCAATAATTTCCTCAGCAGGGTACAAATCTTCCTGAAATTTTGAATATATTTCCTAAAATGGTTGAAGAATCCTACTAACCTCTCTAACTGGTTACGGTTGATTGGATATGAGTATTCTTGAATGGCTTCCACTTTATTTGGATCCGCACGAATTCCTTGAGACTAACTAAATTACCTAGGAAACTTAGCTCCTCTTTCAGGACTGCAGACTTTTTAAGGCTAGCAGTAATTTGGCCCGGCCTCAATTTTCTAAGTACTAACTGTATGATTTGGCAATGTTCCTCAAAAGTTCACGTAGCAATTATATCATCATCAACATAAATTGTAACCAAATCCAAAACTTCGGGCCCTAGAACTTCAAGTACCCTAATAAAATGGCTAACAGAAACATTTTAACCAAAAGGCAGTCTTTTGAAACAGTATGTCTTTCCTTGATGTGGAAAAACAGTGTAAGGTCTTGACTGCTGCACCAAGGGTATCTGCCAATACAAAGCTATCAAATGAATTTTTGAAAAATATCTGCTTCTTTCACATTTCTGTGATAATTCATCCATTGGTTCTGGTGACTCCCTATCTTGTACAATAATTTGATTTAACTTTCTTGCGTCCAAACACAACCTGCCTCCCTCCCCCCGTTATATTTTGAACCACTACCGCTGGATTTAAATACTCTGAACTAAGCCTCTCGATAATGTCTATCTATCATATTCTGTACCTCTTGTTCTACAGCTGGTCTTAAATCATAAGCAGTTGGATATGGTTTCTGTATGAAATGTTTGTGTTCCCTGATTTCTAGGTGGCATTCATATTTATTATGTTCATCTTCTAAAATTCTTATTTGTTTTCCTTCTTCTTCCTCCTCTTCTCCTCCCTGCAAATAAATTTCCCCCATCTCACCCTTTGTGAGATAATCTTGTTCAATAAAATTATAACACATGTTGACCCCTATTGTATGCTCATCCTTTAAAACGATTTGCATTTTATGAGAGTTTTCCAAAAATTTTTCTTTTCCAAATGGAAATTTAGTTCCTAATATGTATTTCTACACAATTCTCTGCATAGTTTATAATAGCCCCATGCTCTCTTAGCCAGTCTGCTCCCAACAAATACTACATTTACACTGAGCTCTTTCACCACTAACAAGGCAATCCAAATATTCTGGAGCTATGTTACTTCCATAATAATATGGAATAATATGTTTTTTTTTCTTCGGTGCACATAATTTACCATTGGTCCATCCCTGTCCCCAAATTTGCCTGTAAGTAAATTCTATAAAAAATCATCCTGCAAATGAATTCTCGTGTACTTTCGTAGATAAGCTGCCTTGGTTTCTGTGAAACTTATCCATTCTGATTCCTTCAACAGCACCCACTGTGAAGCTCCGGCTTCTAACTAGGGATGGGTCGGTTCGGTTCTTCAGTTCCAATTTATACTGGTTCTTGAGGCTTGACTCTGAACCGATTTTAGGTTAACAACTACTACTCTGTTCTCGTTTCTACACAGCAATAAATTTACTAATATTTTGAGATGATGATATACTTTGTATGAAACATTATGAATTAATCTAGTTATGGCAAAACTCTGTTATTGCAAAGTAACTACCGTATTTACTAGGGATGTGTCGAATAACAAAAAATATCGGTTACGGTTACAGTACCGATTCCACAATTTAAACATTGGTTCTAGTATTTGGTTCCATTTTGAATACTTGCATTTTTCTTGCAACTTCATTCAATCAATGCAGGTAAAATTCATTAAATGTTTTATTTAACCTACTGAAGAATAGAACAATAACAAAGTGTGAAGATAAGATTCAATGTATACAGATAAACTTGCATTAAATTTATTTAAGGTTAGTAAATATGTTTGGAAAATACTTTAACTTAATAACTCGCAGTGCTAAAAGCCTAAACATTGTGGCATGGCTTTAACCTATGGTCATTAAAAGAATGTCAACAACTCCAGTGGGCAATCTGCCTTTTTTTTTTTTTTTCCTGCTTCCTTTTCATTTTTTGCCTCTTTTACATAGTGACAGGGCAGCCCTCTTCCTTTTTTTTTTTTTGCTTCTTTTATGCAGTGATTTGCTGGTTTTTTTTTTTGCTGTGTTGGAATGCCACACCTCTAAAAAAAAAACCGTCCCTTCTCCAGCCCCCTTGGCAAGGTTATTCTCTGCCTTACATGGAAACAAATAAATAAGGCGTGGAGAAATGTATCAATCCATTGGCTAGCAGTGTTGCTTACAGGGGCTGGCTGAGTGTTAAAGACAGAGAAAGGAGAGGACAGTTTAAGACTACCACTCCTTAATTATTTTTTTTCCATGTATGGCATGCCCCCCAGAATTTTTTTCCTTTATTTTGGGAAAAAGGGAGCGCTATATAGGAGGTAGTTATTTTCGTAAAGACTGAGTTTTGCAGTAAATTTATTGCTTTTTATAAACGAGAACTGAGTAGTTGTTGTTAACCTAAAACTGGTTCTGAGTCAAACCTCAAGAACCGGTATAAATTGGAACCGAAGAACCGAACCGACCCATCCCTAGTATTTACTCATGTATAGTGCACCCTTTTTTCCCAAAATTTCTGAAGTGTGCACTATACACGAAAAAAAAAATTTAGGAGAGGTAGTCATAAACTTTTTGGTGATGTTTAGAAGGAAGTGTAGCGGAACAGTCTGTTGTCTCATCTCTCGCTCTTACATCATCCCTTCTCTGCCTTTGTCTCTCAGTCCTCCCCCGTAATCAACACTGCCAGCTGATCCATACATTCCTGGAAGCCTTCTTTGTTTCCCCCTTCCCCGACAAGGTCAGGGGGCGAGAAGGGAAAAAGTGAGGGTTTTTAGAGGTGTCACATTCCAGCATGGCAAAAAAATACTAGCATGTCACTGCATAAAAGAAACAAAAAAAAGGAAGCTGGGGGCCCAGTCACTGCCTAAAAGAAGCACACCTCAGTTGTTGACATTCTTTTAACGACCGTAGGTTACCGTTATTGTACAGCACGCCACAATGTTTTGGCTTTTAGCGCCACATTAAAGTCTTTTCCAAACATATTACAATCACCACATATTACTGTAAAAAAGAATAATTTGTTACATATTTACTATCCTTAAATTAATTTAATACAACAAGTGTATCTGTATACATTAAAACTTATCGTCACACTTTGTAATTGTTCAATTCTTCCACATGTTAAATAAAACATTTAATGAATTTTACGTGCATTGGTTTAATGAAGTAGCAAGCAAAAGGCAAGTATTCAAAATAGAACTGAATACTGGAACCGATGTTTAAATTGTAGAATCTGTACCGGAACCGGAATCAATATTTTTTGTTATTCGACCCATCCGTACTTCTAACCTATTCACAAAAAATTGTACCTGTTCATTGGACCCACCTATAGAATTAATATTCCTTTCACATTTATGTATGAACTGTATGGGATTTGGTCTCTGATTGTCCGTGAAAAATTTAGGTACTGTCCTCTCAAAAGCAGTTATCTCATCAACAGGCAAAACAAATCTATCCCTGTGGTTTACAGAGAACTCTCGCCTGGTATATTTCTCCTTACAGTGCTGTTTACATTCCTGCCTGATAATTTTTACTTCCTCCTTAATATTTTCTAAATGTTAGCCTACTGCCAGACTTTCCTGTAAATTTGTTTCAACATTTCCTACTAAAGTCTCTTCCACCTGCTGTATATGTATTTCATTCTGATTTTCCAAACCTTGGCAACTTTGTGCTACAGTTTCTACTCTACTTTGACATTTTGCATTTTCACCTTCACTCACTGAAATATTCTTTGATAAATCTACAACCCTGTTTTCAAACTGGTTTACTTTGGTTGCTCATTTCTCCCTAGCCTTCTTCAATTTGAGATTTGGGTCCATCTTTAATTCTGAAAAAACCTTATTATCAACTAATGCACTTTGCAGATTGTTTACTGTCAATTTCAAATAATTAAAATCTGTTTTGAACACACAAAATTTTCCTGTTAACTCTGCTTTTTGTTCTGTCATTAACCTTACGAGCAGGCTTATTTGATCACTTATTTCAGGCGTCTCTTTTCTCTGAGTTTTTCCGATTGTATTACCAAGACCTAAACCTGAACTATTCACTTCCATATTGGGCAAGTTGAATTCTTAATGTGACGGGTTGGTACCGAAACCCAAAAAATTGTCACCTTCACTAGGGATGCTATCTTTATCTGTTGGTGTTACTCGTGTTTCTTCTTGTCTACTAGCCATAATACCAAAAATTATGACAAATACTTAACCTGTATCAATACACTATAGCACAATTACATAAAAACAATATATCTTCATTTTTACCTTAATTCACGATTGCATTTATCCACAGAGGGTAACACAAACAAAACAAGGCTACACAAAAAAATTACAAAATTTGTAACGGGAGAAAAAAAACATGACAAATATTCAATTTTGATTACAATTGTTTGCACTTGCGATTTTTCGGCGTGTTGTTTTCCACATAGTCCCATGATGTCGACATGTTGAACCGGTGTTTACCTTGTGTTGATGTTATCTTAGGGTCATACATCTTCCCATGGCTGAAACAGAAGTTCCGGCGACTGCTACAATTTATATTCAGCCCTACATTGGGCGTCTTGTTGTTACTTTGCCGGCCTCCTGGCCAGCAGTGAACAAAGAAACAAGATCGCAGAGATGATGAAGTTTATTCCAACTTCCGTAGCCTACTGGCCAGCTGCGATGGAATACACATTCAAAACACTACTGCAATTATTACCTGTCCACTAGGTGATAATAAACTTTTAGTAAAAATGTTACACGTTTTATAGAAATGACATGACTTAAATGTTTGTTATTTTTTGTTTTGGGGTTAATAAGTTGTTTTGGCTGCTGGAGTTGACTGGAACAAGTTTCCTGGCCTGGGGCAACAGTGGTTCTGCGGTGAGTCCGGGGAGGGCTGCTGGTCCGGCGACACTGGAACCAGGGATTCGCGATCCCTTGTGGAATGGGCTGTTCCTGACAGAAGTCTGTGACGATTGGGTGTGGTTGGCCGGCAGTCTTGATCGGGTGCTGAAATGAGTGGGCCGGAGCTGGGAGGTTAGGTCTCTTCAGCTGGCGGGTGGCTTGAGCGCGTTCTCGGGGGGTTATGCTGCAAATTGCAGTTGGGGCTGGGTTACAGCTCCCGTTGGCTTTGGAGGCCGCTGCTGCTTTCCTTTCCTGCCACTTCATACCACTCATTTGGGTGTACGGCATACAGGTAGGTACAAATATCGGCCTCATGAGAGGAGAGCAGGTAACGATGTTCCCCAGCTAAGTGTAGAACCAAGCCGAGACCAAGCAGACCAGAGTCGTACCTGATTACTCCAACCGTCAACAATTCAGTGCGGTGTGTTTACCCTGGAAGTTTTTACAGCATTGGGTGTATGTCCAAAGGTGGGCAGTCCTCCAGAACCAGTCTATCACTCCTTCCGGTGTCAGTTCAGCGCGGTGGATGGAGTGAATCGGCTGGACTAGTAGCTGACTGACAGCCCTTGAATTATGATGCTAGTGGTTGTGGCTCTGCTTTACTGCGCACCAGGTGCACAGTATGGGTGGCCATTGACTGGGTGTGTTACCCTTGTGGCCTGACGTCT
Organism: Clitarchus hookeri; assembly: GCA_002778355.1. NCBI lineage: Eukaryota > Metazoa > Arthropoda > Insecta > Phasmatodea > Phasmatidae > Clitarchus > Clitarchus hookeri. The sequence goes on from NQII01000505.1 coordinate 637,929, forward strand.
ACAGAGGATAAAATCACAGTCACCCTGGAATTATCACTCACAGGTTTGAGAGAAAACGTGTTTATTCCGTGAGGAATAGACATGGTGACACATACTACCTCCTAACTAATCAGGAACTGAACGGAAGTAAACTACGTAAACCAGGTGAAGGGAACCTGGGTATCTAACCTGAACAAGAGCAAATGTGGCTAGGTAGCTATAACAAGAACTGTCCCTAACTTTCAATGCCATTGTCCAGAAGGGACTTTGAGGGCTACTACCAGAAGGGTGGTGGGTGTTTAACGCTACCAGAAGTGTCGTGTGGTTGCCGTTACCAGAAGGGTAGGCTGTTCAAGGAGTTCGAAGACTTCTGCGGAAGTTGCTGGTGCAGGTCTTGAAGAGATTCTGGTAGGTCGCGATGACGTTGGGGTCAGCAGGGAGCCCTAGCACACGAGGTGGTGGAGCGAGTTACTGGAGATGAACTCAATAGTACAACTTGAGAACAACTGACATTCCTCAGCGGTGCACTGCCATATATTCTACCTGCCCGCTGGCTCGCCAGGGATGCGGGCAACGAGCTCCTCCTCCTGGGCGGAGCTTTCCTCTCTAGTGCAATCCCTCGGCCCGTGGCCAAACTATGCGCGTCTGTAATGCTGGGTAGCCTTGGTTGCGCAAGCTTAGGTGCTTAACTCGGCTGTTTGACTAGCCTCAATCACATATGAGGGGGTGGCGTGACGTCTGAGGTGAACAATCTTGGCTGACGTGTCCGTGGGTGCCCGCGCAACTAGGGGCATACTTGTAAGCTCTCATAGTAAGTCGTTTCAGCGTTCAAACTTTGCCTGGGGTAACGTGATGATACGTACAGATGAGGCGGAGTCGTGTTCATATCTATGTCAAATAAGCATCACGCATCAGTTTATTCGACTTTCCCTTGTCACCATAACAGCATAAACACAGCTGTGTACACTCATTGTGCATACATTAGGTAGACAGCACAACTTCCATATTTAAACACTTATCACACTGGCACAGTAGTTTTTATTGTATAGATAGGTATGTTATCCTTGTTGTTATGTATATATTAGTGGACTGTTGCTGTCACTAGTCGCCACGAGAGATACAGTATATTTCCGGACATGCCTGGAGGGAGAAAGGTAATGCCATCCTCCCTTCCGCCCATCACTTCTAGCATGTAGATGGTCAGCCATACCTCTCCACGCTGCCACACTACACCTCTCCGGCCGTCCTACCCCTTCCTGTGTATCTGCAGCTAGTATGTCAGCCCTCCCCTCTTCTCTTCATAGACGCACCAATCCGTTTGCCACGCCATATCGGTGCGGACCAGTTTAAGACTAGTGGAAGATTGGATTACCAGATTTATTCTTCTAAAACGCCAATTATGATTTATTTTTCGTCTTTGTTGTGTTTTTTTTTCTTTCATTAATTGCATATTGTTATCAGTGTTCTGCGCCACCCTATTCAGGCAGCTGTACTGCTGAACATCCCAACCGCCGCAGTTAAGGTGATGACCCTAGACGTGAATCCGTGTTTACGTAGATATGCTAGTTAAAATTAAGAATATTGGATGAACTACAAAAATTCCTGTGTTCATTATAATATGTAACAGAAACAAAGATTACCATAAGTTTTTAAAAAGGGTGCAATTAAAAAAAAATGGCGTTTATCTTTGGTTGAGGTAATTTTATTCAAATTACCTACTATAATATGACAACCCATGTAACAATCTCCATTTAATAGGTGATGTAAAATAAACATGGATAAAATAATAAATATGGATAAGAATTAAATATAAACATTTTTGTTTTTAAATAAATTTCAACAATACATAATAATTTATTAGTGGGGTCCCAGGGAATACTTGAATTAAAAGTTAAACAAAATTCTCCTTATTTTCTAAGACAATAGTGTATTTTTTTTTTGGGAAGGGGGAGGAATGAGGCTAAATGTTGCATGCATGATGCATAATAATATCAGAATATTGAATCATATTTTCAGGTTTGCCGGTCCACTGCTGAATCTGGAAGAATCCCCAAGCAAAAGGTAGTTATGAGAGGGGCATGGTGTCTCGGTTAACAGGGTTACACCCGATCCAACTCCATTACTTCAGGCTTCCATTGCCAGAAGGCCCAGGAACAGCAACCCGAAATCCAAGGTTTTCCGTGAACCACTCTTTAAGAAAACAATTTTACTTTTATAGAAATCGTGAATCAAAAATAACACGAGAATGGAAACAAACAGTAAACACTACTCACCAACAGTGGTAGTCAGTAAAAATATCACAATATAATATTGTAAAAATTTTGTAAATACTTGGAGTCAGAAGTACTGAATAGTTACGTGGCTGAAATTTTGTTATGTTATAGTTCCCTTTTTTAAGGTCGGTAGGTTAAATAAGAGGGCGTTGAGATATGAATTAGGAAAAGAGTAAAAGATACCAGTTAAAGATAATTACAACATGTTAATGAGGTTTTAAAATAAAGATCAATTTATTATAACATTAGTGGCCTCGATCTACAGAGAGAAAGGCTAGGGGAAAGTCCAAGGAAGGATAATAAGGAGAAGGGACTTACCCAAACTCAAACACGCGTCTGCCTCGCTTGCCGCCCAGGGAAGGAGGAAGACATCCAGCCCGGTGGTCACCGCCGACTGCGACTTCCCATAGTTCTGAGCCCTGTCCACTCTTCTCGCTCCACTCCTTCTCTTGCTTTGCTCCTTAATCCTGATTGGTTGTGGCTCGGTTGGTAGGTGGAATTTAATTTAGGATTGCCGATACCCTTTCGTCACCATGACTAGGCAGCTAGACCCACATTTTACTCCTACCTCGGCGGATTGTCCAGCTTGTTTAGACTTTCGCCATTTTGACTCCGTTTCTGGAAAATGGTTTATAAAACAGCATTTTGCCCTCTTTTCGGGCCGGTGCGTGGCTTTCATGTTGGGCAATATTGCATAACGAAGAGAGTCAAGTGTAACAGTTACGAAAAGGAAAGGGATAAAATCAACATATTCCAATATTGGGTCAGCAGTCTTCAATATCCTAAAGATGATGCTACACTTGCATATGCTTGCCACTTATAGATACATAACGATCGCAAGAACGATAATTGTGCAGTGAAACAAACATACAATGTACCAAGATTGTTCATAAACAAAATTTTCTTTAATAAAAAACTTAATTCCAAATAATACCACTAAAAGCATTCTTACCTTTAATTATTACAATGCAGCCTTGATTTTCAATGTAGATAGTTGGAAATGCCAACAAAAATGTCATAATTTATGTTTACCATATTAAAACTGACCAAGGACAAAGTTTTACAAATTAAATTACACAATCTTTTGTAACATTTTACTTGAAAAAAAATTGTCCGTTTAATTTTTATGTTTAAATTATTCATTAGTGACTGCCATTTTGGTATGACAAAATATTTTACAATAATTTTCCAAGTTGCATAACAGATGGCAGTGGAAATCAGGAACAAGCTTTACCAAACAATGTGTGGCAAGAAAAATTTTGTGTTGCCGAAGTGTAAAAACTGCGAGAATATAAACAATCACTGTTTCGCTGGCAATAAATAATACCTTCATTTTAGGACTCACAATAATGTTCTTCAAACTTTTTCGTTTAAAGATTCTTGACAAAAGCATTCTTCCATTTTGAGACAAACACGACATAGACAAAATATAATTATGTTCAAATACTTCCAATTAAATCTTAGCTTGCCATTAACTAACCTGGTATCTGTCACAAACATATCATACAACACCTCCCCTTTACAGATACCATGTATATTGAACAAGATACAATAAAGAAGAGAAACCACTATGAAAAAAATTAAGTTAATGTTAATTATCAGAACAGTCTTAATACAGAATCAACACTCGAATATTTGTATATTACTAATGTATCCTCAAGAGTCAGTTCTGAGCACACAGAACTCTTATCTGTTGTTTCATACCACTCACGACCATTTCGCCTTAGTCCATACAAACTTTCAGAAGTTTACCCACCTGTTTTATACCTCCAACCTCAAAAATATATACATTCACAGTAATTGTGTTTATGCAAGACAAATATCAGCTCGCACATTTCTTTCTCATCTTAATCAGTTCTGACCACCTTGGCTTTACGTGTTAAGTCTCGATCATAAATTATCCTCTTCTTCTCTGTTCTTCACTACGTTTCCCAACATTATATTATTATGAACAATGTCCAAACGACGTTCAGACCTCAAGTTTGATCCTCTTATCTTGAACACACTCAGTGCATCTTTCTGAATTACCCCACACTTGCCTTATCATTTTTACATTTTCCAGCCTAGGAATTTTATTGAAAACAGCTTCACGAACACGCCTTAACTTAAGTCTCAATTTCCTCCATCAAGTCTTCATTTCTTTCTGAATTCCCTGCGTTTATAGCAGTTGCATTACTTTTCACCTTGACACATTCTACTACATACAATCCACTTGGCTCATAAGTACTACAGTACTTCCTTACCATCACTACCTATTCCACACCTTGAATTGAATGTTGTCTGGATTCCCTTAACTGTCAACTTACTAACTGAGATTACGTTGTAACTCATATTGGCAGCATACAAAACTGAGGATAGTGCTAACGTATTGACGTTGACGCGTGACAGTCGGGATGGGGTGCTTAACACGTCATCCTACCAAAGGGGTTCTATGTGGGTTTCGGTAAGAGAACACCTAACTGGACCTTACTAACTTGTTCTAAGCTTGTTCACCCCAGCCTTTGAGCAGCCTCATGTATAGAGTTGTCCTAGTAGGACGTTGGCACGCTATGTAGATGTTGGTGGCAGTTAGGACAGACACAGATGCTGGATTACCTCCTGCAGGCCGGTGTCAGGGTTGACTGGTGGCTGGCCTCTGCGAGTGGCGTGCGGGGCCCCTTCTGGGTGCGACTGGTGTTCAGCCGGTAGTCAAGCTGAATCTGGCTAGTCCTGGGGCTGGCTGGCTTCGGGTGGTGGCAGCGGGTGTTGACGGACAACGGATGGCGTCACTGATGCCCAGGCCCACAGGCAGTCCGAGACGTAGGTGCGCTATGATGGGATGATGTGTTCCACTGGTCTTCTGGGGTGGCTCGAATAAATGCTGTGGAGTGACCGAGGGATGAGGCCCCTGCAATCGGCAGGTGGCTTGGGCCTAATCCCAAGGGGAGGAGTAGCTGAAGGTTGACTGGGATGGGTTGCCTGCTAAGGGACTGTAGGTGTAGGAGCCGTAGAAGCCTTCTTGTCTGTCCACTTGGTTCCACCTCGTCGGGTGTAGGGCANTGTCTAAGAACCGATGCAACAAGATAGGGGCAGGTGACAGAATTCCCTAACTAGTAGTACCCAGAGGCAGTGGCATCAGACCTGTCACTCCAACCAGCGTATTTCACGTGGTAGATGGAGTGGTTTAGCTGACTTGGGATGGCGCTACTGCTTCATAGTGTGGTGTTTATATGGGACTGGGTCACGGCTCATCAGGTCTGGCACTCCAACCAACTAATTTAATGTGGTGGATGGAGTGGGGTAGCTGACTCGTGTGGTCCAATCTCCTCCTTGTGGAGTGTACTTAGTAGGGGGCTCTACCATATGTGTGTGCCAAGTGCCTTTGCACACTGGGCCCACAGTATGGGGGGCCGGTGAATGTGTGGTGTTTTGATGACGTAGACGTACATGCTGCCTGGTCAAGGGAGTTCACAGTCCTACTTTAAGGTCGGGAACAGGTTGGCAAGACGCGGTCACCTGCCTCTCCCTTGAAGGATGGCGTTTACCAGGTAGCGGAGAGGTAACAAACCACCCTTGGAATCAGAACTTGGTGGATAGACTTAATGTATTTATTCTCAAGAAAATAAAATAGGTGACTTACTAACTCCTAGGCTCTCGTGGTTGTCAAGCAACCGGCGGATGTTACGTTACAAACAGGTGGGGGACCTGTTAGGCAAAGATACAAGCTAGAGCCATGAACTAAGGAAGTCATGAGAACGGTTCTAACCCTGCTGTTGACTAGTGATGTCCTGAAGGGACGGGGGTAACACTCCCAAGTGGAGTAGATGTAAAGGGGGGTTGAAACTGTCTTCGGCGGTAGCTGGTTCTCGTAGAGACATAAGGAGCAGAGAGTCCTAGCACAGCTGTGGTAGGGCAAGCTGCTGAGTGACAAGGCAGAACAAAGACAATACGATGACAACTGGCATTCTGGAGGCTCATCCAGCCTTAAATCCTCTTGACAGCATCTCCCTTCATGGGCAGCGCAGCCCTTGCTGTACTCTCTTGGTGAAGAAATGAAGCGGGGTAGTTTCCCTGTGTGCGGGTGGTATCTGACGCTCGCTTAGTGGCAGGCTGGGTTCGTTCGGCCTACTAGGCAGGGGCATTTGACTGACGTGTGTATATATGTAACTGGCAATGTGAGTTTGTGTGTCGTTCTCTTGGGTTACCCCAGGTTGGGAGCGTGCCTATCGGCTGTGGAGGCAAGCAGACTTGGGGTTTGATTCTCCGTTGTGTTACCGTAGCGTCGCACCCTCTCTCAATAAACACGTCTTCTATTAACTTCCGAGTACTCATTGCTAAGGGTGATTGTAACTCCAACTTCCATAGACGTCAGCCTGCCAGGGAAGATCAGGAGACTGCGTCATCCCCAACATATTTTTCGAACCTAGTGTAGGACTGCAGACTCCCTTAACTGGGTGCACGTATGTCTATACAATACACATTAGACAGCCACCCATAGTGTGCACTTGGTGTGCAGTATGGTAGAGCCCCAATCATTAACCACAAGGTGGTTAGTCAGTTCAGTCTGTTCACTCACCCACCACGCTAACTGTCGCTGGAAAGAGTGAGAGAATGTGTTTGGACGTCTGGCCCCTTTGGTCCACATCCACGTCGTTGTCGGACTCCCGGGGTAAACCCACCACTCTATCCACCGCGCTGAACTGTCGCCAGTTAGAGTACTGGGGTACAACTCTGGTTGACTCGGCCTCGGCTTAGCTCAACACTTAGAGTAATTTGTCGCCTGCTCCTCTCTTTCGTGGCCGACCGTAGAATCTACCTACATGCTTTACACCCGTAGGAGAGAGGTTGCTAGGTAACCGTTTCTCTTGTCAGGCGTGTAAGGGGTGGGAGCATGCCAGACTAATCGAATCGCCAACACCAACAGCTGAACTAGATAGCACTGTACCGCAGTGATGATATATGGTGATACATTTACCCCCAGTTATTTGAAATTTGCTAAACAACCAGCTTGAAATATTGTTGCGGGAAGTCTTAAGTGATGGGAGCGAAAGATATTTGGATTAATGCAATAGCCAATAAACGATAAAAATGGATAATTTTATCATTATTTATATAGGAATTTTACTAGGACCAGTGAAAATTAATGGTGGTTACTATTTTACGGTATATGTGTTTTCAGTACACCAAGAATCTACTATATATAGCATTGGATAATATCAGCCATGCTTGAATTGGCATCAATGAATTTTTTGTTAGGTGAATTTACTATCATTTGAAGTGTCTTTAACAGATCATAAAAAATTAATAAACATTTGAAGAAAAACAACATACCACATATGCTGGCATACACAGTTCTCAACCTTCATCCCATCATTATGCAGTCAGGTACTATAGATGAATTAATGCAACACTTGTTTGTCTTCCTTGAACTACTCCTTCATTTAGATGCATCACAGACACTGCAACGCTCATGCTCGAGAACCTAGATCACTCCGCAGTCTTTTTGCACACACAGTCTAGTATTTCTGTGCTGCCAATAACCACTGGTCCTCCAAATCCCTGAAATTTTACTCACCATCGTGCCCTCCTCTCTCCCTACACACATGCACATGTTCACGTGCACACATGCAGATACTATATGCACAAACTATCTTCAATGAGTTAAAAGAACTGTATTTATTTCTGTGCTAATCCTTTCTAGATTTTTCTGCACTTACGCATGCCCAGAGATGACTTAATTTAGCATTGGTGTGTTTCTCAAAAGAGGAGACAATCTACGACCTTTTCAAAGGTGTTGGCAGCTGCCGGAAATGAGCTGTAAATCAGGGACAGCCAAGCATGTCACATCTCCACCCCTTCACAACACATCATCACATGCTGCAACTCTCATCTCACCACCCAGGAGCCATAATCATTTGCATCCACTGTCAGGTTGACATGGGGGAGCGGGTACGGACAATTAGCTCACAGCATTGCCTTTTCCTTAAGTCTCTTTATTCCAGACAGATTTAAAATCTTTGGGAATCGGTTGATTTGTCCTAGAGATATGACAGAAAACCTTCAGTTTTTCATGTTACTATCTTCGTAAATGGAGGATGAAAAGGTTATATACTAGTATATTAAATTATAGTCATAGATACTGCCAGTAAACAAAGTTAAATTTAAATCAGTACATAGTTTCGTAGATATAACACACTAAGCTAAAATGTTTTTATAGCTGCCTTTCTAAATAAGTGTCTGGCACACCTAAAATATGTAAATTAATATAGTGTACCACAGTACAACCTCTTCTCCAAATTTGGTAGGAATCTGTTGATTGTTTCCAGACATATAACAGGAAAACTTTATTTTTTCATGTGGGTCTGTCTTGCAAAATGGTATAGAAATGAGTCTCAGTATAGACAGGTAAGATGGTTATGATAGATACTGCCAGCATACAAAGTTAGTTGAAATTTATTTTGTAGTTTTGTAGATATAACATACTGTGTTGTTTGAATGATTCATGCAATGTGGGTAATTTTTTAAACATTATAACATACTGAGCTAAATAAATTTATACTACTGCCATTTTGAAAATAAGTGTGTGCCCCACTGACAACCTACCAGTTTACACAGCCCTCCATAGTGCTACTTGTTTGCTAAATTTGGGTAGGAATATGTTGTTTTTTCCCAAGAGATATAATATAAATATTTTGCCATTTGATATGTGATGCTATCTTACAAAATGGCAGATAAGAGACTTTGTGTAAACACATTTGATGGTTGTTATATATACTGTCAGCATACAAAGTTAAGTTTGAATTGAATTTATGGTTTTGACGATATAGTATACTGAGGTAAAATGTCTAATGTCCACCATTTTAAAAATAAGTGTTTGGCCTTTTTTTATAATATACCAGTTTACATCACCTTCAGTAGTACTACTTGTTTGCCAAATTTAGTAGGAATATGACAATAATTTATTTGTGTTGCGCTATCTTACAAAATGGCAGACAAAATAGGTTCTAGGTAGAGACATACTGTCAACATGTAAAATTAAGTTTGATTTTATTTCATGGTTTCAACAGTATAGCAAACTAAGCTAACTACATTACATAGCCGCCAGTTTGAAAATAATGGCCTACTTATAACACACCAGTTTATCACCTACCACAGTACTACTTTGCCAAATTTGGTAGGACTATGTCAATTGTTTCCCGAGATATGGCATAAAAATTATTTATTTGTGTGGTACTTTCTTGCAAAATGGCAGACAAAAGTGGTTTGTTGTTGGCATATTTGATGCCTGTAATAAATACTTTCAGTATATAGAATTTGGTCAAAATTGGTTGAATGGTATAATAATAAATATACAAAATAGCCCTTCATTGTTTGTGTGGCTGCCATTTTGGAAATAGGTGCCTAATCAATTTAGATTTCATACATTTATGTGGCCTACTATTGTATTATTTACATACCTAATTTAGCAAGAATTGGTTTAGTAGTTCACAAGATAAAACGTGAAAGGTTTATTTTACACTTGGTGCCATCTTCCCAAATGGCAGACCAACATTATCCATCAATAGCCATCTCTAAATTCAGTTCTTTATGATTCACTTTCAACATACAAAATGTGGTTTCAATCAGTTAAATGTTTCCAGAGATATATCACTCTAAATTTAAAAAAACGAGCATCATTTTGAAAGTAAGCGTTTGACATGGTCAGAAACTATAGAAGTCAGATGCCCCAATAAAGTATTGTATGTGTACGGAGTTTGGTGAAATTTAATTTACGCGTTCAAAAGTTTTTTTGGATGTGTGCACACACACGTAGGGAAATTGATCTCTCAAGCCTTTCTTTCCTTTGGAAAGTAGGCTAATAATTCAGTCATTTTATATCAAAGATGGGCTTAAGCATCAAAAATAATTTATCAATAGAACCAGTATTTTATTTGGTATATGAGCAGTAAATATTTTGCAAAATCTTTCGCACCTAAATCATTTTACTTTTGCAGAATTATTTTTAAAAGTTGTTATCAATTTTATTTGGCATTAATTGTATCAGTTGAATGGTTGAAAATAAAAATTTTCCAACAAACATCATTGAAGTATTTAGTTCTAAAATGGATATTATCATGTTTGATCACTGTATTAATGATACTAATTACATTACTAGATTAGTAAGAGAAGGTATTACTTGAAAAAAAAAAAGTTTGGAGTTAAATGTGTGAAATGTATAACAAAGGATGTTTCTAAATTTTAATGAAAAATGTTTACATAACAGACTAAAATATAAAACAACAGAAATACACTATGTGTAAAATCATTGACTTAATGAAATCTTTCATTATTATAAACACTATTTCAGAGCCGTCCAACACAGCTAAAAACTTTTTTTTTAATTGCTGTATATCATATATACATTATAAAATATCTTGATTCGGAATCTTAGATTAAGCTTTGTAATTTCACACCATATTTTCTTAATTTATTATGTTGAGTCTTGGTGGGAGTAAGTTTCATGCCAAATCTTTTGTCTAGGAAATCATTCGTATATTCTCATGATGTTGGGCTGAAAAATTCACAACTCTCCTAGGAGTACACCGATGCAACCCAGGAAGTTACTAAAACACAGGCAGCTCTCATACATGTCCTGTGTCATTCTTTGCTCCAAACAAAACCCTAACAATAGAAAGCTCTAGGAAAACATATGGAAAATATAAGAAAAAAAATATTTAATGCAGTAAATTGACGAGAAGTTAACTGGATGTACATTAAAAGTGCATACCTTTCTATATCAGCAAAATTGGAAGTTCGAGCAAGTACCACACGACTTGATATTTTAGGTAAGTGTCCCAGCTCTTGTCGTAAGCGGGATCTGTGACACCATTCTCCAAAAATTAAAAAAAAAAAACATTTAAAATTGAAATTTACATTGGAAACCATATAAAAAAAAATTTTTATTAAATTCAAATATTTGCATTTTATTTTTGGGTAAACATTGTTGCTATATTTTTTTCCAAAAGTATCTAAATCTCTTTTTACATGCAATAAAAGATTTTTTTTTANTATTTAATGCAGTAAATTGACGAGAAGTTAACTGGATGTACATTAAAAGTGCATACCTTTCTATATCAGCAAAATTTGAAGTTCGAGCAAGTACCACACGACTTGATATTTTAGGTAAGTGTCCCAGCTCTTGTCGTAAGCGGGATCTGTGACACCATTCTCCAAAAATTAAAAAAAAAAAACATTTAAAATTGAAATTTACATTGGAAACCATATAAAAAAAAATTTTATTAAATTCAAATATTTGCATTTTATTTTTGGGTAAACATTGTTGCTATATTTTTTTCCAAAAGTATCTAAATCTCTTTTTACATGCAATAAAAGATTTTTTTTAAATTATTTAAAGATTTTGACAATATCTTAAAAAAAAACTTTTCATCTCAAACTCAACATAAAATATTACAAAAATTNAATTATTTAAAGATTTTGACAATATCTTAAAAAAAAACTTTTCATCTCAAACTCAACATAAAATATTACAAAAATTAAAAACCTTCTACAAATAAATTCTTGTTTCACCCCATAGTACTCCATTATCAGTTAAAATTTTAACAAACATTATAAAAATCCTTTCTACCGAGTCCTATCCACCAAGCAAAGGTGTATCTTTTAGTTGCGTGTGGGTCATCTCTCTCAAATTGGTTACTATGCACACACTTGATGCATAGTTTCCCTCTCGTGCACCCTTTCCAGAACACTCTCATACGACAGTTGATGTTCTTCAGAGGCACTTCTGGAACAATTTCTCATAGTACTTCATATTTGCAGAACTTTTTGGTCAGTTCAGACAAATAAAGAGCAGATGACATCACCAGGTAGTCGAGCAGGAGGGGAAGGCAGGGGAGGCGACACACCCACCAGTCAAAGCAGTGAGTTGTCATTTCATACCTTCCACTAGGTTGATTAAACATGCCCCACTCTGCCTCATAGAACTGGGTCTTGTGAAGATGAAACCAGGCATGGCACCTAGTTACTCTGNATTAAACATGCCCCACTCTGCCTCATAGAACTGGGTCTTGTGAAGATGAAACCAGGCATGGCACCTAGTTACTCTGGAACCTGGCATTTTCTCTCCTACGATGATCTTTGACTGAGGCGGGCGAAAACTTGTGATACACTTATCATAATGTGTGGGCAAATCATAATGGTCTACTNTTAAACATGCCCCACTCTGCCTCATAGAACTGGGTCTTGTGAAGATGAAACCAGGCATGGCACCTAGTTACTCTGAAAGCTGGCATTTTCTCTCCTAAGATGATCTTTGACTGAGGCGGGCGAAAACTTGTGATACACTTATCATAATGTGTGGGCAAATCATAATGGTCTACTNGATGATCTTTGACTGAGGCGGGCGAAAACTTGTGATACACTTATCATAATGTGTGGGCAAATCATAATGGTCTACTTCATAATTCAGGTCTTGCTGGTAATTCTCTAACTGATGATTCCTCTTTTACAGTATTTATATCAATTTGGTCCTCCTTGTTACACAGTCTTGTACAAACTGTTTTTCGACACCTTGTCTTCTTTCACCCAAAGTCTGTAAATAGGTTACAGTTAAACACTTTTGGAACCACATTTGTAAAAATTCCAATTTATAACTTTAGACTTTTTACAGCAAAGCTGCCAATAAAATGTAAAAATTATTAATGTGTATTGTTTTGAATTAAATGTGTAATGTTTAACTTGGTGGCCCCTGATATTAGTCTGCATTACATATTACAGCAAGAATTCTGGAAGCAGTTACGTATTTATAGACCTAAACGTCTCACTGTGTTGTTTCAGTGACCCAATGATTACTAGTGATTAGGCTCATAGAAGGTACCACATTTATTTTTTTTATTTTTTTGAAGGATACACAGGGGTAGAAAAAACTGAGCAAATATTTCAAAAGTGTTCTATTAACTGTAAATCAATTTTTTTTTAAACAAAAGAAAAAATTTTAACACCAAGATGTTTACTTGTCATTATCCAATTTTTTCTGTTGCTGAAGGTTAGCCTAGCCCTTCTTTACTGGGGTTTTTTTTTTTTTTTCCTTGCATTTACCTTACTTTTTTACACGTACTGTGACTTCCATGGTTAGATAACAGATGCTCAGAACGTAATGTGCATTGGTTCATATTGCTCTCTTATATGTAGTTGTATAGTTGCTATAAGTTCACCTCAAGTGAGAGCAACTCTCTTTGCTTGTTGACTAACCCTACCCAGCAGTGGCTGCTTGCATTAACTTTTGATTGGCTTTCATTTGCTTTTCTTCGAAAATAATTGTTAAGGAGCTTTGAATTATGAGACTTTGCACTGCTTCGTTGAAACTTTGGGTTAACTAAATGCATGTTGTGTACTCACTATTTAATTTATTTTTGGCATTGTTGGAATGCCAGGTAAATTAAATGCTTTTATACGCACTATTTAGTCCACGTGTGGCATTGAAAGTGTAGATGAACTAACACTGTTATGTATTCACTCTTTTATCTGTATGTTGCATCGAAATGCTGTGTAGACTAGAGCTTGGAATTTACATATTAGTTAATCCTTGGATGGCATTTAAGTGCAGTGTAATGTGTGTGCAGTCCACTCTCTTGAACTTCATTTGTCATAATACTCATTTTAGCTAGTTTAAAAATATATTTATATAATAGAGATGATTAAGCCTTAAGTTATATTTATTTTTATGAATCTGTTTTTGAAATACACTGTGAAGATCAGTCAGGACCAAGTAAATGTAATGAGGGATACAGTACCAAGATTGTGTTTGTAACATGACAAGGTTGTTACTGTGGTATCTGCAGCCTTAAAACACAAAATATGTTCTTTACCTTGAATTTTAGGATTATTTTTTAAGAAATTAAGTAAAAGTTTTGTACATATTATTAAACTGTGTATTTTGTTTCAAGACATTTTAAACTTAACTGGTTGTTTCCCCTAATGAATATGGCTTCAATTATGATTTACTTGTTATCAGAACTTGATTGTTGCAGCTTATAATCTTTTACCATGTACAGTGTTCACACATATTATGTACATCACAACTTTCTTGTGTGTTTCAATTTTGTATTGTCTGTGCTGATTCATTTCATTTGCTATTAAACTTGCAACTCGTTTATTCTTTATGCATAACAGTTTGGAAATATACTGAAATTAAATGGACCACCTGACCGCTGGGCAGTGCACTTGTAATGTGGTTGGTCTCAGGTGTTTGTTTTTTCAAAATCCCTCACTCTAACAACCCAGATATGTTGTCCCTGTTTTTTGGCGAATTTGCCAATGAGGTTTGAACTCGTACACTGCAGAATGCCAAGTAATGAGTTGACTGGGTTGTGTTAAAGGTTAACTTCATGTTTCCAGTCCTCTGCCTAGATATGGCAATATGGAGGGAGATAGGTGGCCCTGACTAGACAGAGACAGCAGGGAATGGTAGTTTCTCGTTGTAGCGAAGCACCCACCACTCCATCCCTCCCCCTGATCCTCAGCAGTACACAGCCCAAATGTGTTCCCTGTTGCTATTTTTATGCGTAGTTGTTACCTGCAGTTCACATACGTGGTTTATACTAATGTTGTAGAAGCACCTACCTGGTTTATGCTAACTTTGTACAAGTTAGTTGGTAGATGGCAGCATAGTATCATGGTGCTTAACTGTTGTTTTACAATGACAGTTCACTCTGATTGTGCCCCTGCCCAAGTTACTGTAAATGAGAGTCTTGGCTACATGTTTGCAGAGTGATAAATAACTAATTGTTTGCAATAAACCTGAAGCTACCTTTTGTTTAGGAACCCCTCTATCTTATGATTTGAAAGAATTCTTAATTGAATTGTAGATGTATGCTCAAGACCAGTACTGCATGTGGCTCGTCAGGAGTGTAGCCGTCACCTGGTTCAAGCCAATTTGGTCCTCATTGTGACTAATACTACAGCTGTCTTACATCACTGGGGTGGTTTTTTGAATAATCCCATATGGTGCAGATTTCTTCAGACCTGTGACAGGCAGTGGTACAATGAAGGGCTTGTCCCTCTGCCTGTGAACATTTCATCATGTGACCCAGTGGAAGTATCCAGTAAAGGTCTGTAAGAAAGTTGTGAGGAACAGGAGATGTGTGTGCATCACAATCTCATTTGTCACTATTTCAGGCATTCACAGGGTTATAGAAAGTCTTTGTGACTCTTTACCCCATTCACCCTAAATACCTTACTCTAATTCCTGTTGGTGCAGTGGATTCAGTGTAGCAACCAGAATGACTGACTGCATACACAATGTTCCCTTTTTGAACAAAACCAAGCTCACTGCCAGCCAAGGCACAGGATGAGCCTTTAGAGACTGTAATAAATTTGTAGAGCATTCCAACAGTTGTCAACTGAGCATCTAAAAATCTACAAAAACAACAGTTTTTTCCTTTGTGCTGCCCAGCTGTTATCCCACAAACAACTCACCGGGGTAGTAAGGATGATCAGCTAATGCAAAGAAACAAAATATAATTGCTATCAAAGCTTTGATATTTGTGCCTAAATACTCCTATGATAGTTAAATAATCTTTTGAGTTTAATGGTGTTGACCTGCCAGCAAATGCAAAAGACAAAAGGTGCCCAAGAAATTGCTACCATATCAAGCATGATGTTTTGTTTGCACATCTTCTTTCATCCTCCAGCATGGTAACATCATGCAAGAAGTCATCAAGAATGAACCACTGGGCAAGAAGTATAGTCCACATGCAGTCATTCCTCAAACATGGGGGCTAAGCTCATTTCACATCATCATGCTCAAACTAGCACTGTACGAAAGGGATGTAGGCTCTTGCCTGTCACTCTCCAGGGAGGGTTGATCTCCATCATAGGGAGAGCTCACAGCCATGCACTGGCTTCATTGGTGCTGTGGCAACACACTGGGCGGTCCAGCAGAAAGTATATTAGGTTATGGGGGTAACCCATAGCCTCTGCAAGTTATTACCTTATGACAGTGCCTCTTGCAAACTGGAAAATGTGCAGGTACATCCTGTCTACTCAACTCAAGACTTGGGTAATGGTGCAACTAGCATCGAACTGGCATTTGGTTTCCTGACACACTGCCTACCGTAGTTACGGGAGAAGGGAAAAGTTGGAAAAGATGCATTTGTACCCTATAGCATTAATTCATTTATTCACTTGCTTTGGCTATTGACTGCAGTCATGGGCAATGTGTCACACCACCAGTGGTGGTGTGAAAACCAAGGGTCTTAACACTGAGGAATCAGGCCAATGCTTCCACCGTTGCACATCTCTGCATGTAATACCAGCTGTGTCCTTTGTTCAACCTCACTAAATACCAGTCAGTATTAGTCAGAGTAACAAACTAAAACTATCAAAAGAATGGTGCCCATGTTGGGAATACAAGTTGTGGACCACGTCTCCCCACAATTACTTAAGTGCAAGATAGGCAGAGAAAGAATAACTGTCCAGACTGCCAGGCAAGCTTATTTTCAATAATGCACATCCCTCAACCTAGCCAAGTTGTAGGTGCCTAAAACTAACCCAGAGTTTAACTTTGCTGCTGTGCCCTAAGGTAGGCTCTTACGCAATCGCAGGCAAACATCCTGTGCTAGCTGAGCATGCTAACATAGTACATCATAACTAATGAATTCCAAAATAAACCATCCCAAATAGGTATGTGGGGCCTGTGTATACTCTGCTGGAGAAGGTGAGGGTAGGGATAGGGTCCCTCATCCGTACAAAGAATTCTACCTCCTTTTCTGAATTACTCCTTCATGAATAGCATTGTGCGAATGCATCTTTTTCTCACAAAACAAAATATATGTTTATGAACTTTCCTGAAACTGAAATGAAAGTGAAAAATAATTTTATAAAAGCTCAGTCGTAACAAAAATTTAACAAATTTCATAAAAATTTAGCAAGTTATTCATTGTAAAAAATTTGTTGCAAAACCAAACCAAAAAATTTAATATGGAGTATTTAGTGCAAGGGTTCTGGCCTGCATTTAAATTAGAGTTTTGTGGTGTTATTTTAGTTATAGAATAATGAAAACAAACAAGATGATTTACAGACAAAAATTTCCTTTGCTGGTGCACTAAATGAACATTCATTAAACTCCCGAACATTCAACGAAATCGAGGAATTTTATTTTTGTTTCATTACTACTTGTGGCAACCAAATTTCTTACTGAAACAAAAATGAAAGATGTAATTTTTCATTTTTGCTTGGGTATACCAAATATTTGCACAACCCTACTCCTGAAGCATGACAGATTACTACTCTGAGTTGAGTTAATGTGCCATGTTCCCAGACAGCACAACCAGGCAGGAAGAACTGAATTCTTGACTGTACAGAGAGCTCAAGCTACAGCAGCATGTTTCTTGATGTGCAAGTAAATCCAAAAATTACCCACATACGCAGCATAGCTTTATCTAAGTAATCGTCAGGAAAGTCTAAAATAATTTTGGTACATTACAAAACAAATGATCCTTTTTGAAGGTCACCTTTTTAATTTAAAATATTGATTTTGTTAATTTTTGTTGTTTTGTTGTACGTATATTTGTGATATTTCTGATGTCTGCCAACTTGAATACATGTTGCATGTTACGTACTGTAATCTTCAAACAACATAAATCTTTAGGCAATTATATGAATTTATTGTTTATGTAACAGGGAAATTTTTTGTGTTGGCTAGTCTTGTAAAGTTCCTTCTTATTGTAGATTGGAAGTGAGTCCGCCCAGAGTCAGCCAGACACGAAGCAACAAAGTACAAACTTTGATATGGTAAGCTGATGTGCTTACTTATTGTTAAAAAAAAAAAAAAAAAGTAAAAAAAGTTTTTTTTTGTAAAGTCAGTATTTAAAACTGAGTATTTGTAAAGTATTGTTTTAGTGGTTATTACAGCTGCATCATGGTTAAGTGACCACTTATGAAATCATCCTTTGAAATAATCATTGTACATTACAGAGTGTGCACTGAAACACTAGCTGGAGTAATTATAATGTTGGCAGCAAATTAGGAAATGCAGTGCCATGTCTTAATATTTTATTAAAAATATCATGTTTAAATTAGTGTCAATGAAAATCTGTTTCTTTCTCACCTGCACAATTTCATGGTGTTACTTGGTTTACATATGGCAGTGTTATGGCAGAAGGGTATGCAGTGGCCAGACAGAAAAAGTAAAGAGGTCATTCAAAAGTGCTCAGTCAGCGATGAACCAGCTGTAATGCAATATATGGTTAACAAATTGCATGTGTTTACATATTTTTTGTGTGAACATATTCCATTCAAACCATGAATAACCACAGACAAAATTTTAGTGGGTNTTTTTGTGTGAACATATTCCTTTCAAACCATGAATAACCACAGACAAAATTTTAGTGGGTTTATAAATACACAGAGTTGTAGTTGTCAGTAGAATGATACCATGTAGTTTGAAAAGTGTATTGTGGAAAGGTAGAATTAATTTTAACAAAATGCAACGTCATCGTAGAGCAATGCAATTTATTGTGATAAGCTTTCATCTTAAATTTATTCCTATCATTTTGGATTTACCAACTTGGGCCAGGCAGTTACACTTTTAGATGATTTTGCAGATATTGATTGTTATGGTCTAATACTGCATATACTCAGTGCTGATACCAACACTAGGAATAATATTTATGATAAAATTATATTTAAAGGTATTTGTGATGTTTTATTAAAAGTAAAAATGTATTTGTGACTTATTATTAAAAGTAATTTCACTAAACAGTCAAGAACACGTTATGGCTCTTTACAGTCGTTACACTAGTCCTCCAAATGAATATCTTGGAGTCCCAGATAACCACAAATGTTTCAGTGTTTTCGAGAGTTCATCAAAGTTGTTTTCCACCTGTCATCTTGGGAATAACTTTTATACAGCTTGATGCAAGGCTGCTAACTNGTGTTTTCGAGAGTTCATCAATGTTGTTTTCCACCTGTCATCTTGGGAATAACTTTTATACAGCTTGATGCAAGGCTGCTAACTATGGCAGCACCAACCAGTACCTTCTGTGGCAGGATTTCTATTCCCTTCAAACAGTGTATATACAAGTTTGTAGTTCAGTCACAGTAAAGCACTATTCACTTAGATATACACTAAAGTCGCTGCCCCCTCACTAAAACAAAGTTTTCCTTATAGGGAGGGAACGGGGACACAACTTCCACATTGGACACTGGAATATGCCTTGTTCCATCTTGACCAGGGCCACTCTGACAACTCCACCTGGTCCTCGATTCTCTTGAGTTACTTGACCCTGCTTCCATTTCAGAGGTGTTGGTTGGTCTTTTTAGAGTACTCATGTCAAGGGAGGCTAATGGGTCTGACCACTTTGTTCTGCTGTAGCGTGTGTAGGTAGTCTTGACTCCAATGTTTCCAATATGTCTGATGCATTTGTTGTAGCTGCTACCTCTGGTTAAGACATGAGATCCGTGAAGAAATGCCTCACTAATGCTCTTGGAAGTCAAATTCTGACTCGCAAAGTGTTGTATACAGTATTTATTCNAGTCTGACCACTTTGTTCTGCTGTAGCGTGTGTAGGTAGTCTTGACTCCAATGTTTCCAATATGTCTGATGCATTTGTTGTAGCTGCTACCTCTGGTTAAGACATGAAATCCGTGAAGAAATGCCTCACTAATGCTCTTGGAAGTCAAATTCTGACTCGCAAAGTGTTGTATACAGTATTTATTNATCCGTGAAGAAATGCCTCACTAATGCTCTTGGAAGTCAAATTCTGACTCGCAAAGTGTTGTATACAGTATTTATTCAGGTGGAAGCTGTCCTTAACTTTTGCTTCCTGTGTGCTATTAGTGGCAATCCTAATTATCTCACTGCCTTGACTACTTCACATTTTTTTGATAATTGAAACTGTAACTTCCATTCCAGAACCAGATATTATTTATGTACCTATAGTACGCCACCAAAGTGAGGTGCTACTGGAGAATTCATGTGCCACTGGATGCCTTCTACAGTTAGCTTAGTTGTCATATGTTGACAGTGGGCAGTACTGTTCAAAATTGTATACAACTCTCCAAGTGCTGCCTTCGCTCCAACAAAATGTATCGCTTTATCTAAATAAACATGAGCACAGACACTTAAATGGCCAACCATGCTCTTCAGTGCAGCCAGGAAGTGCTCCATAGACAGTTACATTACAAGTTCCAAGTTTAGTGTCTTTGTACTCATGCAGACAAAAAGGCAAATATATGATTTGTATGATTTTGCATTTTTCAGCCTTCTCATACTAACGGGGAATGGGCCAGTATAATCAGCCCCTTCATTCAGGAAAGTTCGAGTTTGCTCAACTCTGCAACTATGTAATTCACCCATGGGAGGAGCACAAAATTGATTACGTGACTTAGTTAAGTCTATATCTAATGGTGCAACGAGCATCCAGTATTTCTGTCTCTACCAAATGAACAAATAAAGAACCTGCATGGAGATGCCTTTTATGCACTAAGTCAATCAGCAATAATGAGAGATGGTGCTTGGCTGGAAGTAGTAATGAATGTTTTAGTTCGTAACTCTGGCCTCAATGTTTTAGGCAACTTCCTTCACACAAAATGCCACCATCATGAGGAAATTGACCCAGTCAACATTGCCTATCTTTAAGTGGTTTTCCTTATTGCAAAATCTGAATTTCCTTTGCGGAGCTGGGGGCCAGGACAGTTTTAATTAATGAAAGAGGAGCATGCTGCAACTTCACTCTGGCTAGCAACCGTGTGTNGAGCTGGGGGCCAGGACAGTTTTAATTAATGAAAGAGGAGCATGCTGCAACTTCACTCTGGCTAGCAACCGTGTGTGTGTGGAGGGTTTGATCGACAAGTTCAGTTGTGCATGAAGCGAAAATAGTAAGCGACATTCCTCTGCAACTGTGTTAAAGAAGAATACTTAGCAAAGGAAACCCCATCCAATTCTTTCATTTTAACTGAAAATACTTGTCACTGTCTTGAGCTTCACTGCTTCCGTGTTGTAACACTGTCAATGTTTCTTCCTGGTGCTGAATGTTGAGCCAACCCAGGTGGTCCCTGCCATTACATACGGTGGTCAAATAGTTCACAGGGCAACAATCCCTGGGGTTGGGCCTACATCCCCCAGTTAAATCCTCACCTAACCTAAAATAGGTTAGTCCAAACAATTTTTATGGTCACTTAGGTTTGTCATGTGTACTGATCATCCACCTGGCTAGTTATTTCCCTTGTGACATGCACCGCTTATAGCTGCAGCTCACAAAACAAACTAAGCTCACAAAGCTAATAAACCTACTTAAGCTAAACTAAGTTAAGTAAAATCAAACCAAGGAAATCAATGCTAGTTTAAGGAACAAAGCTCTTCATCTAAAACCAAGGGGTAATTATCTAGAGTAGCGGCTTTTCTGAAGGAAACGTCCTAGACCAACGAAAGTAGCAATAATGGGTTCTGCACAGCTTACCTTTTTAATATTGAAGAGGGCTTAACGTTAAAATAAGTAGAACATATTAAATAAATCGTCAAAAGTACGAGCAGTTTGAACGCTCTGTTTACATTGGTCGCCATGTTTAATGGCTGCGCATCGCTGTTTCCCAAGCTACCTACCGGCCGCGGATATTCAGGAGGGCGTAATGTTAAAATAAATAGAACGTATTAAATAAAATAGTTAATAGTATGAGCGGCTCGGCACTTTTTTTTACGTCGGACGCCTTAATTTTTGGTGAAGTAATGCATTAGTGACATGAACAAATGCACATTTTGCCGTCACCTTATTGACTGTGATCTGTAGACGTCATCATCATGGGATTTTACGTTGAGGTTGAGAAGCCATTAGTAGCATTTCAGAAGCGAGATAGTGTGGATGTGTTTTTTGCGATTGTGAGTTCTGACGTCCGAATCTGATAGTGCGAAGGCTTGTGATTTAAGATTGGAGGGTGCAAAAGTGAGTGCTTCTGTGCGTAATATTCGCCGATGTGGCGGGTGTTACTTTATGTTGTACTAGATTGTGTTGTTTTGTCGATTGAGGTAAGATGTACGGCAGTTGAACGGGTCGTTTACCTAGGTGTGTTGATTCATAGACTTCCGGTGTGTTTAACTGTTACTTTAAAAGCCTAAAATCCTAGCGTAGTTTAAAACCCTAAAATCCTAGATTAGATTAAAATCCTAAAATCCGAGGTTAGTTTAAAACCCTACTATCATAGGTTAGATTAACACCCTACAATCCTAGGTTAGTTTAAAACCCTACACTCTTAGGTTAGTTTAAAACCCTACAATTCTAGGTTAGTTTAAAAATGTAAAATAGTGATTCACTTGTCGTGGGGTTAAGTTCTGTTAGGTTAGGTGGGCACATATTACAAAATTAGTCGGACGTTAATGCCTCTATTATATTTGTGTTCTGCATAATTAGTACAGTCGAAGTATACCACTTTAAGGTGGGTTTTTTTTATATACAGAAAAGCCCCTACTCTGGATAATTACCAACCAAGGCACTATATCATAAATAATTATAATATAAGTTTAATCTTTAAGTGCGCTCTTCTTTAATTTCATTCTCATCATATTTGTTAGTCATAATGGGTAGTCAATTTATTTTTATGACTTTATAGTGTAATAAATGTACATACATTCATTTCAAATTATTATTATCAGTCTCATGTCTTGTTTCATTGTTCTTGTGTGTGTTCATAATGCTTTTGTACTTGTATACTAATAAGTGTGTACAGTCTAACATTAACTTCAACATGACCAGTACCTTGTGTTACTGAACTTGTTTTTAACAATAAGTCAGGAGAAAAACACCCTAGTGTCCACAGGGAGAGTCTGTACCATTTAAAAAAAATTCTTAATAATTTTTCCTATTTTTTGTGTTTAGTGTTGAGTAAATTCATTATATTAGCTTAATTTCAATTGGAGATATTATTTTATTTCATTTGGAATTGATGGATTTTGAAAGATAATTATCTCAGTGAATTGCATTAATTTTAACTTTTTAAGGGCCTTCATACATTCAGGTTTTTTCCAGCCTCACAGCCTCACAAAATACACTTCAGCCAAGTTGTAAACGCATTTCCGGGAAGTTAACCGCACACACGTTTTCTTTCAGGATGTGTATCTTAACACGTCACGTATTTTTGTGTTGCTGTCACATCCTACTGCAAGTTTATTATTATTATTACTATTACTACTAGGCATGAAACGCATCAAAAGCTGCAGTTTAGGTAAGCTCATCCAGGTGCTTGTATCGAGTGTTCACCGCATATCAACCGCCCATTCTTCGTTCCACCAGCTAGCTGTGAACATCAGACTTGATGACGCGCAACTCCAGACCTCTCTTGTAATCAAGATGTAGTTTCGTGGAAGTTCATCATACATCTCATCATCCAGTTTGTCGCCTCGTTGTTCACCCCTAGTAAGAGTAGCAGTTATGGGGTGAGGCCAACGTCCCCNNNGTACCCCGATCTCCACCCTGGGTGATAGTGAAGCAGTGATCGTCGCTTGACCTGGTTTTTTCCTGGTGCATGGTGGCTTTGGCCACTTCTATGATTGCGCTTTCAGCCCTGGGTGGCGTGCTTGCGAGCGATGGGCGAGTGGGTACCCTGGTAAGGATGTAAGCTGGTGCAACGTTGGCTGGCCGGACGTAGGTAGGTGTCTTCTTTGGCAGTGTAGGTGACAGCTGAGAAATTGCACATTGTACGTGCCAGAGGAGGTTCGAGGTAGAGCTTGATGAGCTGATGGTAGACCCTCTCTGACATGCAGCATCCTCTTTCTTCCAGGAGTATACCTAGTTGCCAACTGGGCCGCGTTCCCTTAATATCCCAGCCTGAGCTAGCCCTTGTTTGGCAGCTTTGCCCCGTCCAGCCCTATAATGAGGCATAAGGTGGTAGGAGGGTGACCGGTTAGGTTGATAGTGGGTGGCCAGAAAGGGGTAGCCACAACCTGATGGAGTGAAGGATGTGGAGATCAGGTGGTGTTGGAGACCTGTACTACTGGTCTTCAGTCCAGTGACTTGCCGCGAGGGACGTCACAGTCTGACACCATTACCAAACTGGAGGTTACAGTAGGAAGCTAAGGGCGTCCACTCTCGTGGCTCCCTGGCGTGTGATATGTCGCGATCTGACCCAGGTGTCATGAAGAGCGGGGCTCCTGTTGGGGTTGGTCTACCATTTTTAAGCAAGTGACCTAGCGCGGGACGTTACGATTTGACCCAGGCACGTACTGGAACGCAATATTCCAAGAGACAACTGCCCTAGTGAGGCCTAGGAAACAAGCTTCCTAAGCTGCACCTTGAGACCGCTATCAATAGGAAAGAAAAAGGAGCAAGATTTCGGCTCGTCGCTAACCCTAGAAGAGTCTGACTAGGACAGGTGACGAACCAGAAAGAGAGGGGACAAGGTGTAGGATTTACAGAGTGCTGGAAGAGAGAACTCAATCAAGTCAGATTTGGGTCTGTTTTATTGATTGCTCAATCAAACACAAATAAACCAGCCTGTGTCCTGACTGAGGCCTGAAGGGACAGTCCTAAGTTGCAAACTGGTATTTTACCTACTCTCGGAAGACGTGGCAGCGCGGGGAGTGATGGCGACCCCAAGTCAGCGGTACTCGCACTTGTAATAACTGTAAGTAAGCTACACGGTAGCTGGAAGCATGGCTGCTTCATTATCCTGATGGGTAGCAAGGCGGTGTTGTGCAGAGTAGAACTCTCTACTGGACTGCAAAAGGCAGTGGACTTGAAAAAGTGGATGGTTGCTCAGGCAGCGTGACATTCTGTTAAAGCGAGGCACGAAGTCTTGTAGTTCTCTGGCAGTGTGATGTTCCATAAAAGACTGAGGACTGTGGATCCTATTTATAATCTGTGCACAGGGGTTGTGGGATGTGGAGAGAGAGACGCGAAGGAGAGAAGAGAGTAACTGAGAGTGGCGGAGACTTCCTCTCACACGCCAAGCGCTGGAGGGAAGCGATGTGATGCGGAGCGGGTTATAGTGCAGCAGGCTGCAACAGCCAGGCAAACCACCTTTGCTTGGAAGGTGCCCTGTGGAGTGTACGGCGTAACGGCTCTTCTTAGGAGGGGGTCATGGCTGTGGCGAGGCTAGATGAGAGTATGACATCGCTCTTGGTGCGTCAAGTTTAGATGTGTTACAACGTAGTTTAGTGGTGGTAGGCTGCATTTGTGTACTTTTCAACCTCCGTTATGGGTAAGTGTTGTTCTGCTGTTTTCCTGATCCAGTTTCGCGGTAACTGTGATTTTGTATTAATTCGTACCCGACCTTTCCAGAGGTCGCAGATTCGCAGCATCACCGATAAAAGTTTGGCAGTCCCATTTTGCTATATCACTGTTATCTGAGTACCAGTCCGTACCGACCTGTAGTATTGTGAAGACTACAGTTTCGCAGTCTAACCTGGTAGCTGTGACGAGGTACTCATGACTCCCATCACGTTCATCGAAGAACGGCCATGGCGTTTCTGCCTTCTCCTCTCTGCCGGCCATCTCCACTTTGTTTTAATTTTGATTAAACCCACAGTTTGTGAACTTCCCACGTTTTAAATATTCAACAATTTGTGACTTTCAAATTTACAAAAAAAAATGAACTGTCAAAGAAAACATTTGTTCATCATATACCCGGCTTACTTAATGTTTTATATTCTTTATGAGATTAATGTCCTGGCATTTAAATACTCATATACAATAAATCTTGTTTGTAAGGGGACTCCCCTTTAATTTTCTTTCTGCTATTATACAAGTTTTCATCATGTCACTTTCTTATGCCAGCAAAAGTTATAATGTTTAATTTGTTGTTTGAAATATATTGAGTAATCTAAGTACTACTCGTGGAATTCTTTACTTTACTCCCCTCTGGATTATATATAACTATTAATCTCATGTTCTCATTAATCACTATTTTTGGGAGCAGACTTATAACCAAAACAAGGCCATAGTATTCTATCTACAGTGGAAAACGCTGACCTGTTGGTACAAGTCATACAGGGAGCAGGTTGGAAAAGATATTAAAAATGAACAGCATTCACATTCCAAAACCACCCTGTACCTTGATTGTGTCATTTTGAGGAACAGAAAATGAATAAAAAGTACATGATTGATCTGGTGGGAAAGTGTCTCACATTGCAATGTGGTTGTACAGATCCATTTTTGAAGGGTGAAGCTCCCTGATGCAGAAATGCCAGTAAATTCATGCTGCAGACAGATGACTTCCTCAACTCAGTTTGGTCCTATTAAGATGTCATCCACGAAAACATCTCGCATTATTTTTTGGGCTGCCGTTGGAAGGTTGTCCCTTTCATCAAGGTCGAACTGGTGAATGACTCATATTACCAAATGCCACAGTGTTCAATTAATATTCAAGCAATTGTTGATCAAGGGAGAACCTCCAAACAATTTTTTGATAGTGGCAATCGTCAGGACGCAGCAGTATTGGACAAAACATTTGTTCTATGTCTTCAGTGAGTGCTACCAAATTAGAATGGAAACAAAGCAAGACTGTGACAAGATCTGGTGGGAGTTTAGGACCAACAAGTAGGTATCGTTGAAGGACTCACCTTTGCTGGTCAATGCAGATGCATCAAAAACTGCCCTCAGTTTGGTGCTTGAGCTATCAGAACAAGTTCACTGTGGTGAGGAACAAAATTGGCAAGTAGCCACATAGTCTCCAAATCTGGACGTCTTGCCTTCAAGGGCAATGCCACAAAATACTTTCCATTTTCTCCACGTGATAACATTTCCTTGAAGATATTTTCAGCCTGGATATCTTCTTTTGTTCTAGTGGTGAGATGAACTGGCACTTAAACTTCCCAGAACTTTTTGATTTGATGATCTACTGGTTCAGCAAGTGAAGAAATGAAAAATGTTTGGCATGATGTTTTACAGTCTGGTCTTTGGTTAACCTTTCCCATCAATGACTACTCAAAATATTGTAAAGAAGCTGGAAAAACTGGTGTTCGGCGAAATATACGACTGGGGCCAAAATAGGTAAAATACAGCATAATTCTAATAACTGCAATAAATTTTTGTCTTGGGGGGTGAGGGGGCTGGAGATAACTCCACCACAGGACTGATTGAGCACCCTGAAGCTCCAAAACCTAAACACACAAATCTGTAGTCACAAAAACTGAAACCACTGTACTATGAGCACTCGCTCGACCATGAAGAGGTACTACACCTAAGGGATCAAATACAGGAGCACTGACTTGAGATAACTATTCTTCTGATTAATGTTTTAGAACAAAAGAAGAATAAGAATCACTCGTACACATGCTAGAAAGGATGTCTAAGTCTATTTAAATTTTAAAAAATTAAGCTTCAAATCATTAATTTTACTTCTTTTTATTTTCTTTTTCTAAAATAATTTTGAGAACACTGCTATCAATTTAACTGAAGTATTTGGTCTTGAGACCTTCTCGTCAATTATAACAAAAACTATTTTTGAAACGAGATCGTCGTTTTGCTGAGCTACTTTACCAAAAAGACCGTCCAGTATTGCTCGCAACTTTTTAACTGAAATGTCTTGACAGACTTCACATCTAANTTTTTAACTGAAATGTCTTGACAGACTTCACATCTAAACAACTCTAACAACTTTGCTCACAAATCGACAACGAGGGGAAAACTTCTTGCATCTTTTAAAACATCTTGTCAATCGTCTAAATTAGGCAAATCGACAAACATTTAAGAACTCAGATGGCGGCTTTTAGGGCCTTAAAAACACAGTTTCATCATCAATTAACTCAATTACTTCGGCATCATCCCCGTCGCGGTTCTGANCTTTTAGGGCCTTAAAAACACAGTTTCATCATCAATTAACTCAATTACTTCGGCATCATCCCCGTCGCGGTTCTGAAATTTACTACACGTCTAAAAATTTTGTAACTTATAACATCAAACTACTTTTAATCTATGCTGGAGCCCAGGAACCAACTACTATGAACTACATGCAAGAAGTTCACTTGACTTTACTTGGCTACATGCCGCAGAACCGCACCGGGCCCCTCCCGCCTATCTCCTGACTTCTGCTCCAGTCGACCTCTGCGTCACGCGCGACCTTCTTGCTTCGTGGACCAGCAACGACTCCCCGACTGCGACCGCGTCCTCGCTCCCATGTTACTGTTGCTAGACGGGCATCGGCGAAAAATCTGCTAGCACCGCATCCGCCTCACCCCACGGTGCTCCAACCTACCTACTCCTCACCCCTCGGTGCCCTAGAGCCATGCACTGCCGTCCTTGTGCTGCGCTCCCTCAGCGATTTCACGCATCATGCCACCGCTTTGCCTTCCGCTTCACCAGTGACCAGCCACAACACACGTGCATACATCCGCTGGCCTGGCTGCCCGAATGGAGATCCAGGTCAGTACTTCCCCACGGCCGCGATGCGTGCTCACAAGAGCCCCGGCTATCCTGATCCCTACCCCAGCCATCAGGCTATATATGGGTGCGTGTTATACAAATTTGAAAAACAACTGAATTAACACCAAACAGCTAAACACTACTATTCTTTAACAGCCAGAAGGTCAAAACTAATAAAACGCTAACAAAAACAGAACGACTAAACCCCCCCCCCCCCAAGACTAATGACTTCCTAAAATAAAAAAAGCAAAGGTCCGCATCCAAACAAAAAAGNCCCCCCAAGACTAATGACTTCCTAAAATAAAAAAAGCAAAGGTCCGCATCCAAACAAAAAAGGACTTAAAAAAATCTGTTAAAAACGTCAACAACTAAAACAATCATGGTCTAACATTGATCTGAAGAAAAAACCAAAGAAATTTCCTAAACTGCAAAAATTTACTTTGTAACAATATTAATGACCACAGACTCTCCAGGTGATCCTTCAATGCTCTCATCTTTAAGAAATTTTGTGAAATACTGTGATACCCAAAAGCATGTCAACCTATTGAAGATTAGTCGTAATAGGGATTGAGTTTCACAAGTGTTGCCACCTTTGCTTTCTTATAGGAAGTTGTGGAATTGACAACGCACTTTGCAACAGCACATCTACCTCCACAGACATTTTCTCATCAATAGGGGCCAGATGTTGTGGTGTTATTTTAAGGCAAATTTTGTTTTTAAAACTACCAGATTTCTGTGTTATAGTTTTTATTATGAAAGTCTTAGAAATTTAAACGTCATAACTAAAATTGTGCATTATTCGAGTCAACATTGTACTGTGTTAGCGTCGGACTGTAGACACACTACTGTATCTGCATAGCATCAACAAATATTTTATAGTTGCTTCTAACACAGGCACATTTAATAGTAGCTGAAGTTTTGGAATTGGTATCAGCACTGCTCCATTACCAACTTTTCACTTAAGTTTTTTTTGCAGGTGTCTGTAAATGTTATAATGAACCATGTGATATAAACTTTAGGATGTGTCAGGTTTTAAGGGAAAATCAGTAAATATGAGATGGTAACTATAAGTTTCCTGTAAGTTGGTTTTACAGCATAGCTAACACTGGAAAGATCCATATACAGCATGTAGAGGGGAAAGGGTGAAACTAATATTTACGAGTACAGTTTCCTGAAATATAAGACATTTATGCAGTAGGTAGTCAAAAACTCTGGTAGTGTTCATGATGCTGTTGATAGCTGCAAGCAGTCCACAATAAGTGAATGACAAGAGTTGGGGCAGCAGTGATTCACAGTCCAACTGGCTTTGCCAGGCGTCATTAGTGTTTTTCTCTAAACATCTTTTACATCAATTTCTGCTGCATTTTGCTTACCTAATTTGATCAACATTCTTTTACTGAAATATGTAATTTTTTAAACACTGGCTTATCAGAACAAGTTATNTGCTTACCTAATTTGATCAACATTCTTTTACTGAAATATGTAATTTTTTAAACACTGGCTTATCAGAACAAGTTATATTGCTCTACAATGCTGCTAGCACATCCTATTTTAATTCGACCCTTCCTTTTCACTATGCACTTGTCAAGCAGGTACCATTCCATGCATATATCCTCTATAATNCTATTTTAATTCGACCCTTCCTTTTCACTATGCACTTGTCAAGCAGGTACCATTCCATGCATATATCCTCTATAATATGTTTGGTTATGAATATACAGAATCAGCTATCTATGTTGGCAGCTGAATTGCTTTAATTGTGCTTCTGCATTTTCAATATTCTTTGGTAGCTGTGTATTTTATGTGGTGTAGTACAGTGTACAGTATATATTAGATAGTTTTGTACATGTCATGTGTTACCACTACAAAAATGCACAAAACTAAAAATTGTAAAAAAAAAACTAGTATTTACTCAAGTATAGTCCCTGCTTTCATTAATTTTTTTTGTGTACTTGAAAAAAAATTAACCTGTTTCTGACAATAGTACTTTGGGTATACTAAATGTTTATGGAACACTTTCATTTTTCCTTCTATTGGTAAGCACCTGGCTGTGGGGTGGTATGGTGGTGTCATTGACATGATCATGAAGGAAACAGAGTAAACAATTGTCTTTTTATTGGCTGGAGAGGGTAGCTTCCAGGCAAGTTTCCAATAAATGCACATATTTAATGGTACGTTACTGCAGTGAGTAATAATGTATGGACAAGAGGAAAGAAAGTAAAATTTGCCCATATACAGTAGAACCTTTCTAAAACTTCCCCCCTCACTGTTTCTGTAAATTAGGTCGTCGTCGAAAGAAGGTTTCTACTTGTATAAGTATTTTCGTAAATTTTGGACCAATTTTAACTTGCCTCCTTTCCCTATACATTAAATTTTGTAATTTTTTGCATCAAGTTCATTTTCTTTTGTCTGTAACACAAACATTACACTACATTAACATTTGTGAAAAATGCAACACAGGATACATGTGATTGAAATGAACTTTATACCACATATTAGGTACATGACAATACACAATTAATTAGGATTACAGAACTGTACATGATCCCTGTCCTAGAGAATTCAGCATGATGTGTAGCCCTCCCTATGTGCGGCAATTAGAGCCCCTAAATGACGTGGCATGGAATCAAAAAAGACCTGGATATGTTCATTGTGAATCTCCCTCCCCGCAATTTGTATGCGAGTCCACAAAGAATCAACAGTGGTCGCTGGATTTTCATGACGGAATAAGTCGCCGACCAACAATATTGCAGACATTTTCAATGGACAACATGTCAGGCAAACGTGCAGGCTAGGGAATTGGTGGTACCCGTCGTACATTGAAGAAGGCCTGCACATTCCTCACCGCAAGTGGCCGGGCGTTGTCCTGCTGAAATATGGCATGTGGAGTTGCTTGAACAGCAACCACTACATCCCTTATGTAGTCGTTGCTGTTCAGATTGCCCTCAATACGTAGGAGTTGAGATTGCATGTTGTATCCAGTGGCGCCCTAAATCATCACACTTGGTGTTTGTCAGCTATGCCGCTCGACACTGTAGGCTGCCAGATTGCAGTCACCACGGCAGTGTCTAACATGTATGCGGCCATCACTGTAGGACAGGTTGAAGTGGGACTCGTCCGAAAACAGTACATTTTGCACTCAGCATGCCAGCGATGGCGTTCGTATGCCCATTGCAATCTGAGGCATTTTTGGTTTTTGGACAATAGAAGCANCACTCAGCATGCCAGCGATGGCGTTCGTATGCCCATTGCAATCTGAGGCATTTTTGGTTTTTGGACAATAGAAGCAGACGCAACGGCATGTGTGTCACCAGTCCAGCCCGCAGCAGACTGCGTCAAGCCGTCGACGCAGACAGGTCCACACCCGTTGCAGTGCTCCAGTGTCGAGCCAACACTGTGGGCGAGGCTGTACGGTCCGTTACGGCTATGCGGACAAGATGGCGGTCATCCCGTGCTGTGGTTACATGGTGTAGTCCAGTACCCGCTCGTTGCGTATGTCCCTCTTCTATCCACTGGTGCCATACACGCATCACTGTTGTAGCAGCATGCCTGCACGAGCCGAAATGTCACGGTATTATATACCCGTTTCCCGGAGACCAATCATTCNTGTAGCAGCATGCCTGCACGAGCCGAAATGTCACGGTATTATATACCCGTTTCCCGGAGACCAATCATTCTGCCCCGCTCGAACTCACTCACTCACATGCTGATATGGCGCCCATTGATGTCGACGAGGCATACTGGCACTTGCTTTCACTTGTTCGATGGCTCTTCACTGACTTAGCTTGGATTAACACAGGCCTTTTCGGTTACACAAGAGAGGGCTCTGCTTGGCCTATGTGTACGCTATCTCTCTGCATTCGTAATCGCTTATTGCTAGTACAGTGTTCTACATATCCTCTGCATTTTGATTCCATCGGGCCATTTTTTCTGGGTGTTGCAATTTTCACAAACGATATTGTATCTTAATAAGCAGACATCTCATTTAAAAAATTACATCCCAGAGGCATGTACATAGCCTCCAATTGCCTCCCAAAATGTTAAAATCATTGAGTGGCACAAGGCTTTACCAAGCATTGTAAGTTCATGTTCAATTGTCTCCTTAATTGTTGGCATTGTTCGTTTTGAGCAGCATATTTTCTTTTTATAACACGGTTACACTATGGGTATGGGCTAGCTGGCACTGGGGTAGACCAAATGCATGGCAGAGAGCAAGGTCACATCTGTCTATCGTCATGTTTGTAGAACCCAGAAAAGGGTTGTAGTTGGTTGTTGGTATTGGTGGGAGGAGGCTGCAAGTGAGGAGGCAAGAATGCATCTTGCCCTCGTCATGTGTGATGTATAGAACCAAAATTCTGTGGTGTTATTTTAATATAGTATTCAACTTTAAATATATAGGATTTGTTCTTTATCGTTATAAAAGTTTTTCTGGGCATCGACAGGGTTATTTTTACTGTTATGAAGGTTGTAATCACTTAAACAGTAATGCATCTGTATGCGAAAATGCAATATATTTTAATAACATTTATGCAACTGAATAAATAAGAGTAAGCAATTTATTTGAATTAAGTTACTGCAGATTATTACCAGATAAACAAATCACATTTTATGGTTAAAAGTATTTTTCTAACTTGTTTGTTAAAGTTTTTAAAAAGTGCATATTTTATCATCACTAATTTCTTAAAAGAATGGCTATAATATGACTTTATGGAGAAAAAACATTCTATCATAGAGACAAAACTAATTTTTATATTAGTTTTACTACTTTTTTTGTTTCTTTACCAATTGGTTCATACATTTTTTTTTTATCATTTTGTAAGTTTACATGTTCTTATTAATGCTTGGTTCATTAATTTTAAATACAAATTTTAAGTTATGGCTTTACTTGTTAAAATGTGTATTTTGGATCAATTTTGTTTTATTTCATGTTTTAGCTTAAATTTTAGTGAGTAATGTCGAATTTCACTACTGGAAGTCGCAGCTTGGTTCACTCACTCAGCAGAAATATGAGACTCAAGTAAAGATGCCTTAATAAGAAAAAGAAAATAAAAATTTGTATAATTTCCTTGGAGATTTATTTAAGTTAAACAGTTCACATTCTCGAGAATTTAGAGACACGAACAGTTAGTGATACAACAAGCCAGGCAGATTATTAGAACAGCATATCAGAGTTAATTAATTGTTCATGTTACTAAACTCGCATTGCAAGAAAATTAGAAAGGCAAGAGTTATGTAATTTCCCCTCCTGGCACCCTGGCGACCTCCCACACCAGCGGTTATAATTTAGCAGGAAAAATTGGCTGAAAACTGAGGTTGAAAAGAAAAGGTCAGTAGTGCTTGTCAGTGTGTGCGAAATTCGTCACACACGAAGCCTCTTCCTCGCGGGCTGGTCATAATCTGTTAGCTGATGGCGTGCGCATACGGCTCATATCGCCACTGTACTCTACCCCCACTCCTCCATCAGGGTGCCAAAAACCTAACCATATAAGGGCATCACATGGTACGGAATGCCTTTGGATAATGGTGCAAACCCCATCACCAACACTTTCTCACATGACTAACATTACGCAGATGTTGCACAATCTAATTTCTAGAACATACTTGAAAGGAAAAAATTTCTACAAATATCGTAATAGCCCTTATTTCAGATTGCTGGCGCAAT
This sequence comes from Clitarchus hookeri, assembly GCA_002778355.1. Lineage (NCBI taxonomy): Eukaryota > Metazoa > Arthropoda > Insecta > Phasmatodea > Phasmatidae > Clitarchus > Clitarchus hookeri. The sequence continues at coordinate 672,170 of NQII01000505.1, forward strand.
CTCAATTGGGACTTTAGAAAAAGAAAACTCATAACACATAAACATACTAACATGACCAAAGAGTCTAAAATACTACAAAATAATTACATTTACTTGCAGAACAAAAGCAAATTTATTAAATGTCCCGATCAAATTAGTAGTAACTGCGTCATTAGAAGTGTTAGGGGGTGTATTAACTCAAATATCATTGTTATTTCGGTGTTATCACTGTTCACCATATAACTTTGTTAGTAATGTGTGTGAAGGACTGGGGGGGAGAGAGGAGATATCAAAACAAGAGCAAGGGAGAGCAAAACAACAGGACAAACATGCGTGGAAACATTTGGCCACCTAAGGATGGGTGAAGTCAATTAGTATTTTCTAGTCCTGTTGATGACCTAGGTGGGGTAAGTGATCCCTATTTATTAGATATGTATTACATCCAGTACTGGGCTCACCAAGTGAAACGCAATCTTGTGACCAAAAAAAGCGCAACAAATTAATTTTCTGCAGATTTTCTTTAAATTTTTTTAAGCTCTATCGTTTAAAATTTTTGCAGTTCCTCAAAAACTAGATTTTATAGAAATATGGTCACAATAAATGGGGTCAATATAGAGAGGTTGTACCGTATATATTAATTTATTCACTTCATTTTGTATTTCAACACTGTCTAAGGTGTATGTGCTTTTACATATAATCATAATTATAACAGTTTATTACTAATGGCAATGGGCTTGCTGCCAGACATCAGCCTTTTTTTTTTTTTTAGTTTTTTTTTTTAATTGGTTTTTGGATGGAGAGCAATAAACTAAAACTATCAGGGTTCCCCCACTGGCAGGTCTTTAAGGGCTTTATAATTGTAAAGAAATAAATAGGAATTGTTAGTAAGAACAAGTGGAGTTCTCAAAAATTAGATAGTGAAGATGCCCTTAAAGGGGTGAAATTTACGAGACCTTCTCAAACCCAATTAAATGTAGCAAACACCTCGATCCATGCCTGTGATAAATTTCCATGCTTCCCTAACAAATTTTAGCTAACGTGTATCTGTATATATGTCAAAATACTTTATGTATAAAAAAATGGTTAGGATAACATAGGTGATCTACTGGTAATTGGTTAGACCTGGCAATAGACATTTACATGATTTAACAAAATGCAAAAGAAGAACAGCTAGAAGATTTTAACTTAATCTTCAGCCTCATTGACATGGTGATAGTAAAACTTAAGTTTTTCTCTTGCAATAGCTATTATTTCAATACTTTCATTGTGGAAACTGTGTGATAGTTACTCTCACACTTTCGTGACTACACTCTCGTGACATCAGGCGGAGTTAGATAGTTTGTAGTACTATCATGAGAGTACTCTGCACTATCATATTAACTTGCTGCATGTAAACAGTTATTTTCTAGCTCTCGTGACAATGAATGGGTATTTTTCTTGCACAAAAAATGTTTATAGCTAGATATGATAACATTTTATATAAAACATGGACCAGAATCCATGTGCCAAACTCCAGGAGGTGATTCCTTGTGGAAAATAAGGTGGGGTATACATTGACAACACTATCAAGTTAATATTAAGGGGTGTGCCTGGTGGTGAAAATCAAATTTTGAAATGCATAAATGTAAATATTGCAGGAAGTACTTGAGATGGAGCAACCAAAATTGGAATGATGTTTCACAAATCAGAGGTCGTAAATCTGTGTAAATTTGGTTGGTCAAATTGTCCCCCTTGTAGTTACCCTCTTTTCGCAGGGAACTTTGGAACAATAGGCGGTAAAGGAAAAGTCGAGTCACATTATCACCCACCATGACACAATGAAGTCCTCTTGTCCGAACCCGCTCCGGTAAACTGTTTTTGAGAAAATGCCACTCAAAATTTTGAAGGTATGGTGTACCATGTGGGGGTAGGCAACACATTTGCCACCTGTGTCATGCACGTAGCGTAGAAAACAGGTGAGGATGTAATCGGTGTTTGCATGGAGGTGGCTTTGGCTGTTGGCAAGTCAGTATGTGCCTGCAGCTGGTTGTGGAAGCATGGAACGTTTCATGCGAGCGGAGCTAGCCAACATACACATTGTGTATGGAGCAGCTAACACGAATGCAAGGCAAGCAGTGGAGCTCTACCGGCTGCGCTACTCAGCGCGATGTCAACCCTCCTGTGCGACATTTGTTTGGCTCCATCAGAGATTGTGGGATGAAGGCTCAACGATAGTGATGAGGCCGAATACTGGAGCACCACGGACAAGGCGAACAGCGCTATTTGACAAGGACGTGCTTCGCAGTGTGTGGCAGGAACCATCTGTTGGCTCCCTGGCTGTGGGGCGTGGTGTGGGTGTTAGCCATTCAACGATCCTGAGAGTTCTGCACGAGAACCGTATGCATCTCTACCCTGCAAAGAAGGTCCACGTTCTTAGCTAACATGATTACATGCCAAATGTTGCATTCTGAGAATCATTCCTCAAAGAAAACNAAAGAAGGTCCACGTTCTTAGCTAACATGATTACATGCCAAATGTTGCATTCTGAGAATCATTCCTCAAAGAAAACAATGTGCAACCAAACTTCACATCAATTGTGCTCTTCACAGATGAGGTCTATTTCACCTGGAATGGAATATCAAACAGGAGGAACAGCCAGGTCTGGGTGCACGCTTATCATGACCACATGCACCCCATGGGTAACCAGTACACTACAGTGTCAACATGTGAGCTGGCACTGTCAGCAATCACTTGGAGCCTTATTTGCTACCCGACTGCTTCATTGGAGCCCGCTACCAGACGTTCCTGCATGAGGTATTGCCGGAGTTCCTGGAAGAAATACCTCTTGCGATTTGTCACACCATATAGTTTCAGCATGATGGTGTACCACCACATTTCCCTGCTGCCATGCGCCGCCGTCTTGAAGTCACATTTCCAGGCTGCTGGAAGCACAGAGGTGGGCCCATACATTGGCCGGCCTGATATCCAGACCTGACTCCTCTGGATTTCTTTTTATATGGGGTCATGTCAACTCCCTGGTCTACAAAACACCTGTGGCTAGCGAGGAAGATCTCATTACAGGTGTGATAATGGCATTTGATTCTGTACGCGCCATTCCAAACACTTATGCACAGGTCCTGGCCAACCTGATGCGCGATTGCCGTTTGTGTAATGAAGTTGGTGGACAGCAATTCAAACAGTTATTGTAAAAGCTTCCATTAATAAATACATGCTACCTACACATTGTCACGCAATACTCCTATCTGCACTTGTTTCTATGTTCCCTAAGCCTGTCCTCATTTACATAAACCATTACATGTGGATGTACATCCACGTAGCATGGCGCAGGTGGCAGATGTGTTGCCTACCCTTGCACGGCTACACTGCACCTTCAAAACTTTGAGTAATGTTTTCTTGAAAACTGTTTACCTGAGCGTGTTTGTACAAGAGGACCTGTTGTCTTCATTGTGCCATTGTGGGTCATAATGTGCCTCAACTTTTTCTTTACCGCCTAGTGTTCCGAAGTTCACTGCAAAAAGAGGGTGACTACCCCTTCTTATGCAATGCAAGGAGACAATTTGACCAACCAAATCTACACAGATTTACGATATCCAATTTGTGAAACGCCATTCCAATTTCCGTCACTCCATCTCAAATACTTCCTGCAATATTTACATTTATGCATTTCAAAATTTGATTTTCAACACTGCATTCCTTCCTTAATATTTATAACATGATAGTGTTGTCAATGTATACCCCACCTTATTTTCCACAAGGAATCACCTCCTGGGGTTTGACAAATGAATTCTGTTCCATGTTGTATATACACTCACGCCCATATACCAGCTTGTTTCAAAAAAGGTGGGTGCTACTTACAGAATACGTAGTACGAAAAATATGAATGAAAAATTATATGTAAACAAATGGATAGTTTAATTTCCCTTCTGTGTAATCGCCCTCCAAATATAGGGGGACTTGCTATGGCGGATGGAGTATGCATGGTACGTACACTGCCCAGTGCATNATGTTGTATATACACTCACGCCCATATACCAGCTTGTTTCAAAAAAGGTGGGTGCTACTTACAGAATACGTAGTACAAAAAATATGAATGAAAAATTATATGTAAACAAATGGATAGTTTAATTTCCCTTCTGTGTAATCGCCCTCCAAATATAGGGGGACTTGCTATGGCGGATGGAGTATGCATGGTACGTACACTGCCCAGTGCGTGTGGCGTGCTGCGGTAAATGTTCTAAGTGTCAGCCTTGCAGACGTCTCATGATGAATGATCGCACCCTCTTAAATACATTGCGGTTGGTGCATCATAGTCGTCCACTGTTTCCCATAGACACTCATAAAGGCATTGAAATGTTGTTGTTTCGTTCGGTTGTCGTCAATTTGGAAATGTGTTTTTATGTACATACTTCTTGCCACCACACAATTACAGTTAGCTTGCGCATACATTATGATCATGTCAGACTTTTCTGCATAAGTGTATTTCATTTCACTGCTAGTGCACATACCTGGCAATACAACAGACCTGCCATTATTAATTATTACATTCTGTGCAAACACAATCGGTCTGGCCGGCACATTACTGTGGCGTACTTAGCATCATCTGCATCCAGAATTCATACTCCGTCCGCCATAGCAAGTCGCGGGAGGCAACTACACTGAGAGGAAGCTGAATCAGCGATATGTTTGTTAATGTTGTTTCTTACCAAATATTATGTACTACTCATTCTGTAAGTAGCATCATATATTTTTTAACAACCCATATATGCACATACACACACATGCATACATACACACACAGTTTTTAAGTTTTAACATGTTTACCTTTGATGTTCGAAATTTTCTGGAGCATTACCAGCAATACACATTCTTGTGGGACAAAAAACATGGAAAAATTTTAGATCCGGCAAAAAAAAAGATACCTCTGAGGAAGCTTTGCTTCCAGATAATGGACTGTAGTCTACCAACGAATTTGGAACCAAAATAAGGAATATTGATGATGTCCATACAATCAGAAAGTCAATAATATTATAAATTCCTGCAAAACTGGTGCTGGTGCATGCAATGTCTACAAACCAAAACTTCACTGGTTCATTTTTGCTATAAAAAATACATACACGAGGAGTTAGAATTTTGGTGTGTTGAATATTAACTTATTATAATCATCATCATCATATTACTAATATTACTAATATTACTTTCTTTAGGCACATACGGTTTATTTATTTGCTTCTCTTAAATTAGAATTTGGAAATATTTCACCATCAGAATGATGTAAGCTTCCTAATGCCATAGCAATACAAGTAAAATTGTAATTGTCATCTACTACTGCTAAGAAAACAGTGCTGTATTTTCCTTTGTAGTTAAATTCCAAGGATCCAGAGTTTGCTGGATTCTGGGTGGCAATATGCTTTCCATCTATAGCTCCAATGCACGTGGGAAAATTCAATTTTGAATTAGGATCATCTGAAATTATTTCCCATTCACTCTCATTTTTTGGTATCTGTAAAAAAACTTATTTGTAATAATGCACATATTGACTGATGTACAGACTAACAAACATACAGTTGGGACCCAATTTTTGGAGGACTCATGGTTCCTGAGAATGGCCTAGTAAAATCGATGCCCTCATAAAATCGTAGCAGGCTAGCATTTACCCCTCAAAAACCTAAAAATGGCATTAAAAGTGTGCTATGTGTGGCCACTCGTTGATTCCAAAAAGGGACAAATAAATTGAATCACTTTTTAGGGGATAGTTAAAACTGAGATTGGTAAAGTATTTTTCATAATTTTAAAAAATTCCTTTATTATTATTAATATTATTATTATTATTATTATTATTATTTAACAGCCAACGTCTAGCTCACCCTTGAGAGCTAGAAAGAAGGGCTCCGTATATGGAATGTTCACTCATTTTCTTGGTAGACAGTGAGGGCAGACAGGTATATCTATTATGTGATACACCCCAGTGGTAGGGCAGGTTTTAACATGAGCCACATAGGGGCTTGTGTAGGCACAATGCTCCTTACAAAGATGCCGGCAGAGTGCAGAGCAATAAGGGTCCAGTCCGAGTATCCGCCCGGCTGGTGAAGTTGGAGGCCATGAGACGGCGATGGGTTGTCGCTTCGGTGGCGTTGGTGGCAGTAGTGACAGTCTGCTGGGAACTATGAGTAATGCACATGCTGGAGATGCAAGTGCTGCGGTCAGTCAGTTCCATGTAGGAGCAGGTGCACACGATGCCCGTCTTGCACAGTCTTTTCCTTCTCTTTACAGTACACCCTTGGGATGTAAATCCTTGCTCCTCAGAGCACCTAGACTGGACAGTGAGTATCTTCACCGCCTTTCTTTTGACCAGCCTAATGTTGGGGCATGGATTTTTGTTGCAATGCAATGAGGTGCAAAAACAAAAGAAAGTTTAATAATTAACTATTATTGGATTTAGTGAGGTTGTACAAGTACAGGATCTATGCAAATAAAACAGTGATTCTAGGTAGAGCTGTGGTGGAAATAGCTGGCGTCGGCCACCCAGGCAGGAAGTGACTTATCTTGGTGCCGGTTACATGGGGTGTACCCAGTTTGGCTGGGAGGTACACCTCCTAAATGTAGATGCTGAGGCCTATAGTGTCAGAGAGAGAGAGAGACCCTTGTTCCTTCCTTTGGAAAGTGGTGGTTCTTCGATGAGTGGTGCAAACAGCTCATAGTCTAAATCCCACTGAGATTTTGAGTGTTTGTTCTTCTCAAGCCTGTGGACCCTGGAAAGAATCTCCCTCCTCTTGCCACAGTGGTGACCAGAGGGATGGCATTAACTGCCAGTAATCAGAACACCAAACTCTGACAGTAAGTGAGTGTGTCCTTCTGAGGGTATATTCAGTCAAAAATATTCCTTGTCGGCCGGGCGTGTGCCTGGAAGAGTGAATGCAGAAAGACACACAGCGGGTTAAGCGGGAAGAAGAAAGTGAAACAAGAACAAATTACTGGTAAAATTAAGTAAGCATGGTAGATAGTTTTTTTGTCTCGTCTAAAGGTGACTGCATAACAAGTATCTCCGACCTGTGCTCAACTAGTGTCTGAAGGACGAGGGACGGGTTTCCCAAGCATCTTACTGCAATGGCTGTAGCAAGGGTTCGAGTGAAGCTTGGGGCAAGGGAGACCTCTGAATGATAGTCCGATGTGGACATGCCACTTGAGGCGCAGATCAAGACTCAGCTGATAGTTATAAGCAAGAGCAACTGTATTCATTGAAAAACACAAGTTTAAACAGTGTGAGCAAGTTAGGCTAGAATTCGACATTGATATGCTTGCAGGAATGGCATAGGAACAACTACCATGGTAAGCATTGAGCTCAGGCTGGAGGACAAGTATCCAGTGAGCTGCCCAGATTCGGGCATGTGTAGTGGTATTTCTATCGTCGTGAGTGTGTGGCGAGTGAGAGGCAGAAAGAGATGGCTGGCTGGAGGAGGTAACCATCCCTGTGCATAGCCGATATACGCCTTCCGTATTTGCCAGACCGCCTGCTCTCCACTGAGGGGTGGGTTCACCCACTTCTAGGCAGGAGTGGCAACATAGCAGCTCGTGTAGATAGACGTCCTTCTAGCAGCAGAGGGTTTAATATGATATGGCGCTCAGCATCATGTTGGCCTGGGGGG
>NQII01000505.1:679818-708092 GCA_002778355.1 Clitarchus hookeri
GGGGGGGGGGGCTACATGTGGTCCAAGGATGGCTTCTATGTCACGTCAAAATGCTATTTAGTTTTAAATTTTATTTCTCGCAACTTTACAAGCAAAAACTCTCATCAAATTGAAATTTCAAAATACTTGTGGGTCATCAACAATTCGTTACAAACTCAAATTAAAACATAACCAAAGCTGAGTCCTTAAAAACCAACACTTATCAAAACCATGATAAATCCAAAAACCACTGGCAAACCCAAGTCGTAATATGCAAAAAGAGAAGGNAACCAACACTTATCAAAACCATGATAAATCCAAAAACCACTGGCAAACCCAAGTCGTAATATGCAAAAAGAGAAGGTAGCTTATCTACAAGCAAGATCACAATGGCAAGACAAGCATATGATGTACTACAGTCGCATTGTGCACGGAAACACACTTTCATGGATGAGGAGGTGGGGCGTGCAGTAAATTGGTGTTGGCTAGTGCTGACAGGTTAGGGGGTGGTATCTACTCTAAGATATGCATTGCTTGCATTACAAGGTTCGCCAAGAGAAATGTGTCGTACAGCAACCCAAAAAGTGCAACAAACATATTTTACAACAGATTTCCCTCAATTTTTGACTTGAATTTTGTACAGTTCCTCAAAAACAGGTTGTAAAAGAGACATGGTCATAATAAATGGGGTCGCCACAGTGAGATTGTACTGTAGATACAATCTTGCAAGAAGTTGTTAAGGCTCTTAAAGTAGTAAGTGACCAGCACTCGGTGATTGAATTCTCAATATTTAGAGATTATGATGTTGCCATTCAACTAAATCAGCTCCCTGTGCGTGAAGTTATAAAGTTGTAAGAGCGAATTGAGAGTTCATTCTCTTGTGCACTTCCGCCTACTGCTGCAGCTTCCTCGGGGACATTTTTGCCTACTGTTTCTTTCATTACCTATTCAGAATCTTCAGTTAGTAGCAAAACTTCCCAGAGTCAATGAAAATGAGACTGTTACTTCATTAGTACTTACAGGAGCAGAATCTATTACATTGTATTTTCTCAACTGAGATAATAACTCTGAATAAGTATGTTTAGCTGGGGAAAAACATGAAAGAATAGAAAAATTTTCATCACTTTATTACAAATGTTTTTATTTCTTTTCTTCTATTGTAATATTGAAATTTTATTTTGTGCATTTTTTTTTATTTCTCAGGATTCTAATTTTGTAAAAAATATTGCTTTTAATATTTTAGAATATATATTCTTACATATGCAGTTTCTTGCATACTGGCATAAATAGCATCTTTAACATGTGGCAAGAATTTGCTAATTGGGCACTTCAATACACTTATACAGGTATTGAAGAGTAGTCAGCAAATCAACAGAAGCAAGGAAATGAAAGTCAATCTGTAATTTCAGTTTTGCTGATATTGCAATGGTCTGTTTTCTTTATTTTATTTGCTACCTGTAAACAAATGTTTTGCATGTTTGAGAGTTATGTATTGTACTGTATGTAAATAACAATTTTTATAATTAAAAAAATGTTTTAATTTCTGAACAATGTCTTGAACACTTAATAATCAATCTGAAAAAATTTGGGTTTTCTGATGCTAGTTCTTTGAGTGATGTACTTGAAGCACCAAGACTGGTCCTTCCCCTCAGCCAGTCTCTAATGCAATTTTTATTTATTAATAGTAAGAATTTCTGCCATAACCCTGGCCACAGTATACACATCATCAGACATTTTTAGTAAACTATTGCAATTTTGACGCATGTAAACAGATTCTATTGTGAGAGTAAATACCACAATAGGACTCAATTGTGTCAATGAGGCTTTAGAAAAATACTTTGAAATAGACAATGGAAGTAAAATCTGTACGTAGAACACACAAACTGCATTAAATGCCTGGAAATGTACACACATAATTTCAGTTAAATTAGGTTGACAAGCATAATGAAATAATACTAATATTTGGCAGAAATCATAAAAGTTGTGTAACTGTCCTGGCAAATGTTCAAAAGCCACATGAGAGATTTCAATATCTAGTTGTGGAACAATAGTACAAAAACATGCTCTTCAGAACTGAGGTTGTAAGTTTTATGTGGTTTATGCTGCACCTTCGAGCAGGACTATGTATTACTGGCCAAAACAAGTGACTCACAGCCCATGTTTGGCATGACTACAGAGCTCATGTAACAGCTAATGGGCAACATGCAAATTTCACCAATATTATTGAAAATGATAGGAACACATTTGTATATGCGTGTAAAAATAACAATTCTCAGTTTTTTTTTTTTTTTTTTTTNAAATCAGTTTTGACAAAGTTATTTGAGTATTAAAACAGTAACTTTCACGGCCGCTGTCACGTGAATGCGGAACGCTCTCTCATTGGTTTGACAACACTAGTCATACACCGGCAGCCAGCTCCGGCACATTGCAAACACGCAGCACTAAAATGAAAGGCAACTTTGTGAAAGTGCAGTCGAACAATCTGCCACGAGTAGATACAGATATGCTACTTAATTACTTTAATTCCCATTTTTTTGTGTAACTTGAAATAAGAGGTGTAAAATTACAAAGGTAAGAATGTGATCTTCAAAGCGACTGTACACCTACATCACATGTTAAAACTTATTTCTTTGTACGTTTTATTGATTTACGTATTATTATTATTATCATCTGTATTTATGTTTGCGATTGCTAAGATTTAAAGTAGGAAATTAAAATATGCAATAGGTATTACATTCACAAGAATAACACAATTGTAATGACTGCGAGTGCAGTGAGCGTACTGTGTTGTCGCGCGCCATGCTTGATGTGTGATAAATTAACTACATTATTTAGAAATAAAACGTAATGTTGTGTTGAGAAAGAAGGTTAGAAATATTTCTGGATTCTAAACCACGTTTCAGTATCCATTAAAAAACTTTTTTTGCTTTATAAGTGTCAGATAACGAGCAGTATGGTGGCATCTCTACGAGACACACTATGACTTCTCGAGCAGCTGCGGGCCGGTGGTGAACAGAATGCCGCACTGCTGGCCGGCAAACCTGTATTTCCGCGTTCCACCTCGTTTATAATCACTATATTAAGGCCTCAAATATAGTGTTTAGAAACTAAAAAATTATTTAAAAAATAACTTGCTTATATTGTTTCTTATCTTTTGTGTACCTACATACCTTTTATTTTTGTACCTAACATACCTTTTATTATTCTGACACCATGATAGCTGTGTTTGCACTTTATTTTTAAACTGTAAGAACTGTACACATAAGCTGAAAATATAGATATGGTAGTTTGAGAAACACTTAATACCTGGGATGAGATGAAATACAGCAAAGGAAATCCGTAATAAAAGCTTAAGAATTTGTTTTGTTCTCAAAAACTGTTTTCTTTCTGTTTATTTAAGGGTAAAAGTAACACAGCGTACTTGCATAAAACGCATAGGCTAATTAGTGTCAATTTTGTGGGCCTCGTAATTTTTTGTAATGTCCATCTCAGTAACTTAGAAAAAAGGAGAAGGGCAAATAATGAAAGTAAGATCAGCCTTGATAAACATTTCTAGAAACATGCATTTTAGTTTTTTGAAAGTAAAAATTAAGTTGCTATTTAACTTAAATTGTTAGGCTTATGAAAGCTAACTAGGAAAAATTCAAAACAACTGAAATTTATTAGAAATTGCTATCTTTGAAAAATACTGTATAATATAAACCCAACTTTTTGCAAGAGGGACTCATGAGCCCCACCCAAATAATTTAATATTTAATTTTCATGGCTTAACATTGTGACGTGTTATTATTTAGGAATACAATGTGAATATAGCCTTAATATGATAGCTGTGCTCTTGAAACAAATGTTAGAAGTAATATTAAATTAATAAGAAATATCTATACCAAATTTTGTATATAAGGCCTAACTTGTAATGTATAAGCTTATAAAATGTAAAATTTACGTTGTGTGGCTAAATTTTTTGTATACATATTTATATGCCTTTACTATTATGAAATACGTTAACATATTTTTTATACTCACGTCTACATCACGTACAAATTGCTAAACGTGTTATGGTGCGTATTAAACAATACCATAGTACCGTAATGAAGGTTAGGTCAGATGTAAATAGTAGATATTAAGAAGTTCAGTGTTAAAACTACCTACATAGGGGAAACATAAACACCCTAAATATAATTACGTACATCAAATTGGTTTTCCCAAACAGAAAGAACTGATTTTTGGCTAAACATCTTCAATGTCTCGCCTAACTGCGTTAAACCAAGTTTTCCTGTTTGTTTCGTTTTTTGTAACTAACAAATATTTTATCAGGTGTTTTGCGAGATGTACTAGTACACTGCGGTACAATAAACCATTTAGATGATTTTGGTATACTTGACTGTTTATTTTCTCTTTTCATTGCTTCAAACAATTTCTATTTAACCAAATACACATCACCGCTGAAGTAAACAAGCGCGGTGGCCGAGGTTGTATCTTACTTGTGACGTCACGGAGTGTGAAGGCGCAACAGATGCGTTTTGGCGGGCGTTTCAAACATAAAACTTTCAGTCAATCATAACTTTTTCAAAACTAGTTTTTAAATTGTGATATTTTGTAAATACATTTCTAACACATAAATGAATGGAAACCAAGTGCCAGCAAAAAATGTGCATGTTGCCCATTGTAGGCATGCTTGATAATGTGTAGTGTGCTGAAGCAACCTAATCTATTCTTTGTTAATTATATATATTTATATATACTGATTGCAACTATAACCTTAACCTGTATTAATACATGCACTGTTCATTTACTGTGGTTTGTTTTTGTTTGCTAGCATGTATGAAATGAAGCACAAACAGGCCCTTTTTTAAGTAACAGATGTGAATTAGCAACATAAAAATTTCAACTAAGTTATCCCATTTACATGCCATGTTTTATGATGAAATTTCATGTTCTAATTATAAGTGTTAGTTTTGTTACAGATAAATATTTTGGAAGTAAGTGTTGCACAGGTTAACTTTACCATATAATTCAAAACATATCAGCTAAGTTTACAGCACATTCCAAAATAATATAATTGCTTTGTTGTTCAAATAGTTTACTCCGAATTACGATGTGTGGTCACTATTCACATATTGGTGGTAAATGAAGTACTATTACTTTCCAGAAAAGTAATTTGTCTCCATTAGGTTTGTATTCTTACTCTTTGGGTGTGATTTGTTCAATTTTTGAGCACTGATAATAATGCCAAATATTTTGCAGGCATAATTCTTGTTTCTCTTACAACCTATATTCTTCTGCTGCAGTGTTTTAACTACTGGATTTAAAAAAAAAAGTGTGTTATTGTGATCGGGAAAGGATTACTGTTTGCATAGAAGAATAAGAAATATGCGACTGCAAGAAAATGTGTGATTGGTGTTATGAAAAAGATGTCTTTTTAAATATTATTTTTTAAAAGCTACACCAAGTATGCCTTGCACATATAAACTGAATATGTGATATACTAGGAGGTAAGTGGTCCTTGAACACGATCTTTGAAGTATCTGGATCGTTGAACATGATGGGATGGTGCACAAACTGTGTAGGTCCTCCTTCAATGTTTCCTTTCACATTTTTTGTTCTGTCTGGTAGGGTGCATAGCATATGACCGTACACTTCACTGGAAAGTTATACTACCCAAGTCCCAGACCCAGCCTATTTACTGTAAAGCAGAGCATGTTCTGTGTACTATCACCACCCAATTTTTAATGCAAAATTTCAATTGAAAATTAAAACATGGGGGATTATACTAGAGTAAATACAGTATTATCAAGAGTGTAATAATGCCAAATAATCAAGGAATCTTTGCTTTTATTAACAACAGTTTATTCTAATTGAAATGTAAGTTGTGTGTTGTAAATAAGCCAAGATTTTGGAAATATTAAATATACGTGTAGTAATTGTATGAGGTGCATGAATTAACGGGAAAGCTTGCGAACTGGAGACTGTTATATAAATGAGCGGNAAACTGGAAACTGTTATATAAATGAGCGGGATTGATTTTTTTTTTCATGTATGTAGAAATTGCTAGAATTAGTTTTGAATTTTGAAGTTGGATATCCACAGATGTAATTTTGNGAACTGGAGACTGTTATATAAATGAGCGGGATTGATTTTTTTTTTTCATGTATGTAGAAATTGCTAGAATTAGTTTTGAATTTTGAAGTTGGATATCCACAGATGTAATTTTGTGAAGTGACTAAATTTGTGTTGTTTGAACTTGCAATTCAATTTTGTATATCTAGTGACGTAGTGTTTTGACTTATGTTAGTGTTATTTAGGTTTTGTTACCATCTGCCATGTACCCAGTCTTGTCTCCCAAGTCATGCATCTGTGGGTTTAGAGTAAAAATTCATTCCCTGGTGTCATAGGATGCCTCCCCATTATCCAAGATGCCTGTTGATCCTGATTTGCTCGAAGACTCACTTGATGGTGGTCCCCCATCTGTCGGCTCAGGCGATGTTCCTGCACAATCTTCAACAACACCCTTGTCCTCCAAAAAGGTGTGTGTGTCGGAAACTAAGGTACAGGTCGTAGTTTACTTGCACAAATACAGTAACACTGTGTATGGTTTCATTACTGTGATTACTAATAGACATTTGGAATAATTGTAGAATATACTTTATACATTTCTGTAAGTTTCATGTTTTATATGTATATTAATTACATTTTGGTGACAAGTAGGTAAATCAATGTAGAACCCTTTTAAGGAGCTCCAGTGTAAAATGTTTTTTATTGAATAAAGAGAGATTTTTTTTTTCATCTCAACTATAAATAAATTTAGAACATGCATATTTTTTGAAAATATTTTCTCATTATTAAGTGTAAACTTTTCAGTTATTTTCATATTTATCTTAAGAGGGTTTTATTTTTTAACATGCTGGAATGAATTGCTGTGATGCATTGCATGTTTCAAAACTTTTTTTTACTGGTTTTGTTACACAAAATGTTGCAGTTAAGCTTGCATAGTTGTTGCATTTTCTTTGCAGTTGGGAAAATGCTTGTTGTTATTGCCATGGTCCAGTAATTTCTCGTTTATTGTAATGTAATTTTTTGATTTTATGATTTAGTAATAATTGTAAGTTTTGTTTTTGTATTTTTGCATCTCCATCAGTAGCTGTTCATTAATGTAGTATCAACTCCTCATAAAATGTGTGTTACCTTCAAGTGCAGAGTGATTCCTGTGTTCTTTTTTTTTCAGTTCATTTCAATAAGTGTTGGGGGGAATGATGCTTTCTTATCCTCTGGAAAGCATACATGAGACCATTCATTGATCAGCAAATGTAGTCTAGTTTTTTTTAACAAATAGGCTATTCATACCTGTTTATACAATAAAGAGTGAAGTTTGCAATGTCACTTAGCTCAGTTCAGATCCCTTTACAGTATTTCAGTAATAGATATAATTGCACAACAGAAAATTTTTTTCTATGTTAGCTGTGTACAGAAATTGTTTTTTTGTTCTCTGGCCCATTATATGTGAAGTACGTATTTCAACAAGAGTTGTTACACTATCATTAATTCTGATAATATCACGTTGACAATGCCAGTATGTGCAAAAACTGTTGCCCACCAAACCCATATTTTGTTTCTCCATCTTACCATGATTGTGCAGGATTACATCAGAAATGAGTTCAAGAAGGAAGAAACAGTCACTGCAGTCAGGCATGATAAAAAAAAAAAGAACTACTTATTTTAAAACATGCTCAGTTCTGTACATGCTTGAATTGGCCCAGAACTTAATCTGATTGCAGTTAGTTCTTTTCAAAGTAAACTGGTTATGTAAGTGCAACTGAAAATTACTTTTCTTCTGCCTTGCACTCTGATTGGCTGCTATGAAGTAATTAAATAGTATGATTTTAAGATTGTTGAAATTAACGAGATTTTCTACTTTCGTCGGAGTAAATAAAAATCTCGGTCAAGTAGTTAAATCCTTTGTACTATTACAGTCCGAGTAATGTTGGTTGTATTAAAATTTTGTTTTAAAAAAAGAAAAAAAAAGACTTCACATTAATAAGTGTTGGAAGTGACAAGTGTGTGTTTTGAAGTTAGAATTTACTTTTGTTTGCATTCAGGTACATAGGTGTAACCATATAAACTTATTTTGTTCACAAATATGATCAAACATGACTGCCAAATGAATTTACTAGAAACTTGTTTAGACCACTTTTGTGACAGTCACCTGTGATTACCTATTAACCTGTTGGTTGAAATACTGGGTCACAGGAGACTGAACCAGCCGGAGAACTGTCAAGTAACTTAAATTGTAGTATTTAGTTCCCTTTCAAACAAATCATACACGTTCTCTCACCAGCATGAGTGAATTACCAACTTTCGTTACGTTTTCACAAACTGCATTGAGTTTTACTGGGTAAGCCAAGGCAAAGTAGTGGTACTTTGGAGTGTGTAGGACAGCCTATTTTTAATGAAATAGTAAGGTTTCAGAAGTTTTGTGCTGCTCATGATTCTATTTGCAATCTTTTTTCCCCGACTTTTCCCTATGTGTTTAATATCTTTGTTTGCCTTATTCTTGCCAAATCTAAGTAAACTTCTGAATTATTTTACTATTACTCATCTGTCAGACATTTTTTTTTTCTTTGACATACTATTTGACATATTATTTCTAGAATCTAGTCAATTGGTCAGAGCAAAAAAAATCATACATGGTGTTTAAAAAGTAATGATTATACATTTGAGGTTTGAATCTTTCATCTTACAGTGTCGGTGATATTCCCTTCCGTCACTTTATTACCAGTACATGTAAGCACCAAGGTTGCAAGTAAACTTAAACGGACATAAATTTAATTTTTATAAAAACTTAAAATTGTTCAGAACCCCTGATGACATGACTCCCCCCCCCCTTTTTTTTATATATATATATATATATATGGTTGCCCTTTTTTCTATATTGCCCAAATACCAGTAATAGGGAAAAGCTAATTCTTGCATACCAGCATCTAGCAAAGAATTTTGAGGATGAACTTCCCAGCAGTTGTTCATGCTGTTTTGTTCTGAATGCAAGTTGTAAGATGTTGTTTACAATGATAGCTTTAAAAAAGAAATGAAACAGAATGGTAATTGTAGAGTTTACATTAGACTACCTGTCCCTAATATGGCCACTGGCCCATGAGACCACAAAGTATGCTTATGCCACAAGATAACTACAATGCACTTGCAGTTGTGATATAAATATTTCCCATGTGTATTGTGTCAATATATGATTTTGATAAATGGTGTTACAGATTGAAGTGATGGGATTGTATTTGGAAAAGAAAGGGGTAATAATATTAATTATGTTTTATTTAATGCAAGTGGGAGGAGGGAGTTCGCTAATAACCTTGGTAGAATGAGCTTAGTCTCAGGTAAAGCATAGGCCACAAAAGTTTTTCAACATATATAGGGTCAAACTTAATATGTTGTGTTAAGTGGTAATGGAGCACCATAAAAAATAAGTTTCAGTAATATTTTTTTCATTAACTAAAAGTCATAAACACACTTTCTTTTTCTTTCTTTCCTAAATGTAATATTTGTTAAAGGTTTTTGGACAAAGTTTTATTTAATGCCAACTATGGTCAAGGTGGTTTTTGCCGAAGTAGATACAAAGTAATAACATGAACAAAATTCAACTTTGGCAGCCACTCAATGGGAATGAGAAAACACAGGCATCAAAATTTGCAATTGCAACCATACAAGTAACTCGACAATGCATGAGCAAGAGTGAACTTCAACATGGCTGCTACTTGGCCAGAATGGCAGAGTGTGAGCAGCAGGCACAAAGCTAATCTTAAATCCTCTTTTGAAATGAGGTGTGCCAAAATCTTCTATTTCTTGCTGCTAACATGTGGGTAATTTTCTTGATAGGGACAATTGGTATATCACGCATTGAATGGTTAAGTGGGATACAGGAGCTGTAGTTTGATTGTTTAAGACTGGAATTATGTTTGATTCATTTCCCAACCTATATGCTTGAGTGGTACTGTAGAGTCCAAGGTTCAGATCTTGAAAGGATGTAATAATTTCTTCTGGGTATATTATTTTCTTTACTCTGAAAGAAGTCAGTCCAGAAATACATAAAAGAATAGTTTAAACAAAAAAAAATCTGCAATAAGGAAATATATTTTTTAAGAAAACAAATTATTTTATTTTTGGCAAAATGTAGCACAATGACTATCAAACATGCAAAAAGTTGACACTGAAAGCAAAGAGTAATGAAAAAGTTTTGTAAAAATTCAAGCATTGCAAATAATTTAGAATCTGACATGGTTCCCTTGATTCCAGGTGCCAAAACAGGCTCATGACACACAATTGATGTAAGATTTGGGGTAATTACAGACCAAGCCAAGCTGTACTGGCAAGTTTTGACAAAAGTCATTTTTTTCCAAAAACTGACACTAAGATGCCAGCACAGTACCAAGACCAAGTTTCGTTAAGGGATCAACAGTTCTGATATTGCTCATTCGCCAAATTCTGCTGAAACACATGCACTAAAATTTGAAAGTAATGTTTGGGAAAGTTTCTTAACTATTTTGCTGCTATTGTAAGTTTTACAGTTTTTAATTATAGTTGTGTGAAATTTAAAAGGAAATTTAGCTCTGTCTGTTTACTTTTTTTTTTTGTATGGAGACATTGTCGCTGATAAAAATTACATTTTTTTCTGTAATCAAAACTGCCAATTTTTTCCGAACTCAAACCCATTGTCGTGTAAAGAGGTGTTATATTTTCATAGCTTAATATGACACTTAATTTTGTGTACATTAGCAAGTAGTAGCAAATGACAGAAATAAACTTGCCATTTTTTTAGTCTTAACACGGTTTATTAAATTAAAGGTCTTCATACTTTTATGATGTAGTTTTTTTGCTCAAAGTCATTATGTAGGTTGATTGCATTGCTACTGTAAAGCTATTACTTATGTTAATTTCCAACCTTTATTCACTTTGCACATTTTGAACTTGTTTTCTTCTGCCAAAGAGAAGGTACGTAAATTTTCTTCAACTTGCTGTAGGTAGCAGCAGTTTTAGTTTGTTTCATGTTTTATGTATGCAGTAGTTTGATATAATTTCAATATCCTATTTTAATTTTGTTTTTGCTGATTATGACTTAAACTGCAAAAAATCAATCGTGCCATCCTCTGTTTAACCTTTCAGCATAGCAGATGGCAAAACACTAATAGAATTGGAATATTACCTAAATCCGTGATGTCTTCTCATAAATAAAATTTTGGCAGAAACAATGCAGCATTCGTAAAATCATTTTAAATCCTCTTACGCGATATGTAATCATTTTAAATCCTCTTACGCGATATGTAATGTAAGGAGAATCTGTGAGTTATATTCTAGAGCCAGAATTGTTGCTTAGTTATTCTCTAATCGTTGCCTGTTGTTTTATGAACTATTGGAAAACTTATGTTTATTTCTTAGAAACTACAGAATGCCAAGAAATTGGTCACAGGCTACATATTGTACTCGAGTGACGTTCGCAGAGCTATTGCTGCCAACCACCCAGACTCTTCCTTTGGTGAGATCAGCCGCATCGTTGGCAATGAAGTAAGCTTGTCTACTGTACACACTGCTCAGTGCATGTTTGCCTATGACAGAATTCAGATAGTAATGGCAAGGTTAATGAATTGAGTAAATACTAAGGGGGTCGTCTACCTGAGCAGGCAAGTGGTGTGTATAGCAAAAAACTTATTTGGATGGTTATTGAAAGTCACAAGTTTATCATTCAATCTATACACGAAAATCATTAATTAAATTTATATATGTCAGTTGAATAATTCCATCTTGGAATTCACTTCTGATGTGAAGAGTCTTTAGCATGGGAAGTCTGTGATCACAAAGCAAATTACATAATTTACGGTCCTATTTGCTGCAGTGTAACATGAAATTTTTATAGAATCGTTGAAAGGTTAATTTATATTCCATTAAAACTAATTGTTTCTGCTCAGTTTTATTTTTCCTTCGCAACTCCACTCCATTAGAATTTGTTATCCACGGAGACAGTAAATGTTTCTAGACCCTGTGAAAAAAGTGTTATTGTTGCACCGTAGGTACCACACCACAGCCTGCAGTAGACGGCCCCCTCAATCGGAGTCGAAGGAAGCAGGGAGGATAACGACATGTGTGTTGTTGTAGTGGCGGAACCTCTCGACGCAAGAGAAGCAGTCGTGGGAAGAACGTGCTGCCAAAGTGAATGAGGAGCAAGCCACTAAACAGATAGACATTGAACAGTGTCCAAGTCCTGCTGCCAACTACTTCCCTATCCCTGCAGGACCACCTGTTGAAAATCATGTTTTTGAGTGCCTTTGGGATAGCTGTGACTGGCAGTTTGAAGACATCTCCGACTGCTTCGATCATGCAGCAGCAGAACCAAACGGTCATGTCTTCACACATTTCGCATCCATACCAGCTCAAGGTACATTACAAATGATTTTGTATCTGTCTCAAAATAATATTCTCCATCTGTTTAAGGGTAATGGTGCGCCAACAAAATTAATCGAAAAACTTAATCTACTTTGTTTTAATGAGACAGCAAATGTATAAGATTTTTTAGCAATTCCATACAAAATTTAATGAAGAAAAAAATTTTGTAATAAAGTTATAGTTAGTTTTATGTATTTTTGATTATTCTATCAATTCTGATAAACCACAAGGCTCTTTGGGATGTGACTTCAGAAGACACACAATGAGACATGTTATATTGGATTAAAACTAATTTTAAACATGTAAGCATAGCTAGTTTGGTGTTGTCGCGATTTAATTTTTTTATAAATGAGTCATGTGAAAACACAAACTTTAGGAGTAAGTAGATATAATATTTTAATTATCAGTTATAGTTAGATTGTATCTCAAGCTCAAGTCTGTACTTCAAAATTGTGTATACTTTTTGATTAGTTACAATGGGTCCTAAAATTCATGACATTCACGTGAAGATAGAAAGTAGTGTTTGAACTGAACTAGCGTGAAGAGCTGAGAGCAGCGTGCGTGCATGCACATGTGTGAGGGTTGTGTTAGTGTGTGTTTATTTAGATATATATATATTATATNTATATATATACATATATATATATATAAAGTTTGTGTTTAATCATATCTGGCTTGAAACAAACCTGTTTTGTAATTGTACCTGGCACAGAACTTCTTGGCTACTCAGTCTGGACCTATCAGTGAGCATTACCAAGCTCTTTTGCCACATCTAACAAGCGTCCATCGCAGGTCGTGAAATGTGTCGTGAAATCTGAATTTACTAATATAAATTACAATTTTATGCTTTAAGAAACATTTGAAAATAGTAGAAAGAGAAATCAATAAACCATATACGTGATTTATTTGGGAGTTTATATCTATTAGAAAACTCTTTCAGTAGGCTAACACGTAAATGTTTTTGTTTGTAGTAAAAATGATTTGATGCTTAAATTTACAGACTAGCAACATCTATTAAATGTAACAACTGTCATTTACTTACAGTTGCTTGTAGCATAAGAAAAATAATTCAACTTCATTGATGTAGCTTATAATGGCAGCACAAGTTCTTCTTCCCTGTCCGTGCTTATTATGTCATTCCTTTCCATTACAAACTTCCTTCAGTCATTTGATTTCTTATAAAAATTAAATTTCAAATATTTTTTATAGAACCTGTTGAATCCGTTATGCATAGCTACCATAATTTGTTTTGTCGTCGGGATATTCCCCCTTATCGTAAAATTCTAACACAGTTCTCAGAAGATATTCTTTGGTGAAGTCATCAAAAACCTTAATTCGCTTTCTGACTTTTTTTGACACAAATATTACCTTCGACGTAGATGAAATGCTGCTCTCTCCTTCCTTACATATTTATCGCACTATATGTTGTATGTTCGACATCCACGCCCTCACTGTCAAACTGTTAATTTTGTTTAAAATTTGTACTTTCACTAAATTGTTAGTTAAAAAATTAATGCCAACTAACGATTATAGATTAACATCGTTTGTGAACCACTTCCATTTTGCAACTAATGGTGGTAGCACAATGTTTATTTAGCACTATTATTTCAGCAAAAACTTTACATGTAGGCAACTGAAAAACTGAGAAACGTTCAAAGCCTGTCACAGAACTGAAGCTACAGAACAGAGTAGGCACCAACACCGGGTGGAATGAGCAGCTGTGCTACATATTATCTTGTGTTGACTAAGAACGGGTCGTACCTCAAAGCAAGGCGGGCATTAGATATACCTACGAAATATGGTTCTCTGTTAAGGAGGAAACTAAGAATATCCTCTAATCTGAAAAATAGCAGTGAGTTTACGCAAACTGTAATGTACAGTCATTAATAATGTAAAGCTACAGACTTTGGATTTTCACCTATTTATTCAGCAAAATGGGCCTTTTACCAAAAATGACCTAATTTTAATGAAATATTTCACTATATTTTTTATGCATCTGAGAAACATGTTACTTGACTTGCTGTGACCGCGGTAGCACTGCGAACTAGGCAACAGCGTACAGCCGTGATAGACTATTGGCACCAGCTAGTGGGAGGAGCAAGTCAGATCACCAAACCTTGGGCAGCCAAGAAGTTTTGTGCCTTGTGTAATTATTTTAATTTAATAAGCAGATGTCTTCTGAATAAAATTATATCTGAGAAGCATGTACTTAACCAACCCTTGTCACAAATTTTAAACAACATGGTGCAAAATTTACAAAGCGTTATATGTGAATGTTTAATTGTTTATGCCATAAAACCAAGATGTCTTTAGTGTAAAATGACACCTCAGACATGTGTACTTGACCTCTCCGTGTCATAAATGTTGAAATATCTCTGAACACATTAATTTTTTTACCTAGTGCAAAGTCCATATTCAATTGTTTCTTGCGGAAACATCTGAGGATTTGTTATTAATATATTTAATTGTTTCAATAAACAAACTTCTTTTGAATAAACTTATATCCTAGAAGGGCTTTACTTCACACCCTTTTGTCACCAAATAATGCATAAACACTGGCCCCCGAGCACTGTGAACGTAAAGTAAGCACCAAGTGGAATCTTATGGGGAAAATCAGTGTTTGTATTGTAAACAGTGTTTTTTGTGTTGTAAATACAGTAGAACCCGCTTATAATGTTCCCATTTAAAAGGTTATAAAGCAGGATTTTTCTAGCTGGGAATGTTTCTCCATAAGAACAGCCTGTTGTCATAAACCAAATTGAGATGGCTGTTAATGGAAAAGATTAATCAAGGTTCACGTTCAGAAACATTACTCCAAACTTTTTTTTGTATATTCTAATGAACCGGTATAATACTTATTTAAAAGGTTTTGGGAAGTATAAGAAGTGCCAACCTATCATACCAGCAGAAACCGTCTTTGAAGAAACATGTTCTTGTGACCCAAATGGAAGATATTGTGTAGCATTGCCTTTCAAGAATGAACGCCCCAACTTAGGACACTCCAAGACAGTGGTATCTCGTTGATTTCTGTCCCTGGAATGCAAGTTTGCTCAAAATCAAAGATTGAAGGTGGAGTATCATATGTTCCTGCAGGATTATCTTGACTGAGGCCATATGGAATTGCTTGGGGAGCTTTCACCGGTAAGTGCCAATGATTACTTCATCCCTCACCATTATGTGACTCGCCCAGGTAGTCTAGTACCAAGTTCAGAGTGGTATCTAATGTATCAGCCCATGCCAGTAATAGGGAATATTTCAACGATCATTTACTTGTTGAACCAATTTTATTGCCTGATCCTGTAACGGTTTTGCTCCGTTTCCAGCTTCATTTGGTGGCACTTACTGCAGACGTATGACAGATGTATCGTCAAATTCTACTACATCCTAATGATCGTACCTATCAAAAAATGGTGCGGAGATTTGCGTCAGATCAACCATTGTTTGAATGCCAGCTCAACACAGTGACATTTGGTCTTTATCACCTTACCAAGCGATAAAGATCACTCACAAGTTGGCTCTGGATGAAAAGGATAATTTTCCCACTGCGGCTCAAAAAATCATGCAAGATGTTTACATGGATGACATCTTGACTGGAAAACTCCACTAAGGAAGCTATTAGTCTCCAGTATGAGCTTACAGGCTCCTTTGAATCAGGTGGTTTTACTCTTCACAAGTGGACTTCAGTTGTAACGAGTCAGGTTTTCCCACCAGATAATTCTTCTATTTCTCATTCATTCTCATGCCCAGAAAATGATTCTATAAATGTTCTTGGTTTGTTGAGGAATTCTAAATCTGATTGTTTCTCTTTTTTGTTCCAACCTACTGCAGGTATCAAATGTACCAAACTTTCAGTTTGGTCAGTGGTTGCTAGGTTCTTTGACCCCTTGGGTCTGATAACACCAGTAGTTTTGTTTGCTAAACAGCTTATCCAACAACTCTGGTCACTGCAATTAGGTTGGAATGATCCGCCTCCAGATGTCTTGTTGAAGAAATTGAGTCTGTTTCAGAAAGAGATGGATGATATTTCAAAGGTAACACTCCCATTCTGTGTAGTTCCATTGGGAGCTAAAAGGCTTAAGTTGCACGGATTTGTAGATGCTTCAAAAAGATGATATGCTGTTGTAATCTATCTTTGGGTAGAAGTGACCCATAAAGTTGTAGTGTGTGTGGTCTGTGCCAAATCTAAAGTACTGCTTCTAAAGACTCTGTCCCTACCAAGGCTCGAACTGTATGCTGCTCCGTTACTTACCAAGCTGGTGAAGGTAGTTGCAGAAGTCTACACCATTCTGCCAGGGCTTGAGCTGTTTGCTTGGTCAGATGCCATAGTGAATTAAATCAGAAAGTAAAGAATGGAAGACCTTGTTATGTAATCGAGTTGGTGAGGTCCAATCTCTTTTGCCAACAATGCTCTGGGTGCATGTTCGATCAGAGGAAAACACAGCGAATTGTGCCTCCAGGGGCTTGTTGCCCTCTCATCTTCTCGACCACCCCCGCTGTTAGAAAGAACCTCCCTGGCTATCTCAGTGTTCCCCTCCCACTAACGGTAGTGTAGAGTGTAGCCTGTGAACCTCTAGTAAATCAAGAAGAGGTGGAATCGGAGAGACTGCAACATGTATTTACCCTTACGGTAATAAAAATGGATTCTTTTCCTATCACTAACTACTCAGCTCCAACTTTGTTACAAAGGAGTATCACATATTGTTTTAGATTTGTGAACAATTGTCTTTCAAGTCAACTCGGCCGAGGGCTGCTCACCACTGTCGAGCTACAGAAGGCTCTTCTTACTTTGGTCGGAATTGTGCAGCCGACAAGCTTCAGCAGGGAAATTGAGAATTTGCAGACAAGGAAACAACTCACCAACCAGCTGTGCGGCCTAAATCCATTTGTGGATGGAGGAGGATTTTGCGAGTGGGCATTTTTCCCAAAGTTACCAACAAAAGCATCCATTGTTACTTCCTGCCAAGCATTATTTCAGTTTATTGCTCATAGATTCTCACATAAAATTATCTTCATGCAGTCCCTCTGTTCGTACATTCATTACTCCTACAGAATTATTAAATACTGGGTGCTCGCCGCACCATTAGACACAGGCTGAAACAGTTCAATCAATGCTTCCGCCATTTGCCACAACTATGTACTCCTCCAATGGGTGACTTGCCTAGCTGCAGAGTGCACCAAGCTCGAGCTTCCCTGCATGTTGGGGTTGATTATGCTGGTCCATTTATGATCACCATGGGGAGATTGAGAGGTGCAAAATCTTACAAGGCATATATCTCCCTTTTTGTGTGCACGAGTACAAAAGCACTGCACCTGGAACTTGTAACAGGACTGTCCACGGAGCACTTCCTAGCAGCACTCAAGAGAATGACAGGTCATTGGGGAATCTGCACTCATGTGTATTCAGACAAAGGTACAAATTTTGTCAGGGCTAAGGCAGCGCTGGGAGAGCTGTACAGTTTTTGTAACCTCTGATGCATATCACCAAGAAATGTTGATAAACTTAGCATCTGAAAGTATCCAGTGGCACCTGAACCCTCCAGCAGCACCTCATTTGAAAGGATTATGGGAGTTGGGAGTGAAATCTGTGAAAAGGCTCTTATCACATGCTGTTGGCAGCCAAATTTTGACCTACTAAGAACTGAATACCTTGTTTGTTCAGGTTAGGGCGATTTTGAATTCCCGCCCCCTCTGTTTTGTTAGTGACGATCCTAATGACCTTACTGCTTTGACATCTTCACATTTCCTGGTAATGGAACCTTCGACAGCAATTCCAGAACCTGACTTGACAAACACCCCTCTTTCATGCTTAATCCAACAAATACACCAAACTTACTGGAAATGCTGGAGTCAAGACTATCTGCATACTCTGCAGCAGAGGTCCAAGTAGACAGATCAACAGTCATCCAGCACTTTTGGCACCCCCATGCTTTTTAAGCACGACCAGTTATCTCCTACGAAGTGGAAGTTGGGACGGGTTACTGAAGTTAACCCAGGACCAGATGGAGTTGTTCGAGTAGCGCCTCCATTCGCACAGAACAAGGTGTTCTCCAGTGTCCCACCAAAAAGTTGTGTCCCTTTCCTTCCCAGTAAAGAAAACTTTGTTTTGGTCTGGGGGATGTTTGTGTTGTAAGTAGTACTAAATTGTGTGCTGCTACAGTTGGCAAGTCTGACTCAAGCAAAGACCAGTGTTTTCGCAAGATGGCGGCTGGTAGTTAGTTTTCCGAGAGAAACTTGAGCAAAATGTTTTTGTTCAGTGGTCCTCCGGGTTCTTCTGATGTTAGTAAAATAAACAATCAAAGTGTGTGTGTGTGTGTGCCCCCCCCTCCCCTCTCTCTCTCTCTCTCTATGTATGTATATATATATGCATGCCTACTCAGTTGCTTGTTTAGACGTCTGAATTCAGTTTCGTCCCAGATGTGTTAGTGCATTGTTTCAGTACGTATTTTCGTTCAAAGAGTGATATTATAGTGTTGTGAGTTGTTCAGTTATACTGTATAGTGAAGTGTTGTAATGGCGAGCACAAGTTCAAAACGTAAGCATAAAACATTGAATCTATCTGATAAATGGGAAATTATTAAGAGATATGACTGTGGTGAAACTCCAACGTCGATATGTACTTTGTATGACATAGGGCGAGCTACAATTTATGATATCTTGAAAAATAGAGAAAAATTTAAAACTATATGAAGTCTGTTGATGAAAACCCCCTTAAAATGAGTGAGTTTCCTCAAGTTGAGGACGCTCTTTACACCTGGTTCAAACGACAAAGAAGCAGACATGCACCCATTTCAGGAGACTTTTTAAAACAAAAAGCCCAATTTTTTTATAATGAAATTACAAAAAAAAACTATTTCCGTGCAAGTGATGGTTGGTTTGAAAATTTCAAAAAGCGCCATGGTATTCGATTCCTACAGATTCCTACTCGTCTGCTGACGAGTCTGAGATTTCTGAATTCATCCAGAAACTGAATGTAAAAATCACTGAACTAGGCCTAACACCTGAACAAGTTTATAACGCTAATGAGACTGGCTTAAATTGGCCGCAACTTCCATGTAAGACGTTTGTCACTCAAGAGGAAAAACATGTTTCTGGAAGAAAACTTCAAAAAGAACGAATCATTCTGATGGTATGTGCTAATGCTTCAGGAAGTCATATGTTAAAACTATTGGTTGTGGGGAAATCAAAATCTTCCCAGTGCATTTAAAAACATTAAGGTTGAATCTCTGCCAGTTACGTACATGAGTCAAAGTCGAGCGTGGGTCACTAAAGAAGTTTTTCATGATTGGTACACTAACAGTTTTGTCCCACGAGTAAAACAACACTTGAACGAGAAAAAGTTGCCAGTGAGGGCCATTATCTTATTGGACAATGCACCAGGACATCCTGACAAGGAAGAATTAAGAGTTAAGACAGCTGATGGCTATATAGAGGCTTTGTACTTGCCAAAAAATACAGCCTCTCTCATTCAGCCGATGGACGTAAATGTTAGCAAGACTCTCAAGACACATTACAAGAAGCGCCTACTTACGGATATCGTAAGTCAACCTAACGCAGACATCACATCCCTCTTGAGACAATTCAACATCAAGGATGCCATTGTCAATGCAGCATTTGCTTGGCGTCAAGTAAAATCTCTTACGTTAATAAAATCTTGGAAAAATATTTCGCCAGAAAATCCACTTCTTCCAAAGTAAGATGACAACAAATCTCAAGACAACAATAACAACTCTGAACCAATTTTGGAGGCTGCACTTGCAATTTGCAATGAAATTGAAATTCCACAAGATACAGTGGAAGACTTAAAAACATGGGTTTTAGATGAGACTGACAGTTTACATAAGAGTGTAAATACATTATCGTATGTATGCCTTTCATTTAAATGTTTTGTTTTGTTTTTGTACTGTATGGTATGTAATTCATGTACGTAAATGTTTTCTCAACTTTGACACTAGGCTGTGTATGTAGGCCCCACTGTGGTGGGCCCCACAGTTGGGAGCCAATTTAACTTGACATATTTAGGCCCCACAGTTGGGAAGCCGCTTTACTTGACGCTATATCGCCTCTGTGGAAGACAGAGTGGCTTATAGTGTCGTTGTTAATGTCCCCAGGCACCGACTATATGACGCCTGAAGGTTAAGGGGTTTGCAATAATTTAGTCTTTTACTGTTGTATTTTGAAGGACGAATATATTGTCTCGAATTCAACACAAATGAAATACATCAGCACTGGAGAGGTGTGGTACTGTGATAATTTGGTTACTCGGATTGACTGCTAACGACTTCGTGATGGAGGGGGGCTTCTTTTGACGGTGATTGTATACTTAGCTCTTGCTGCGGGTGCTGTCAGCTGTCGTGGGTGAGCTCCGGCGATGGGCGGCCTTTGGCAAAAGCCTGCAAGTGCTGCTGTCTCACTGGACTGCTGTTCTACTGACGTGGCCAGGGGGTCCGAACCCCTGACCTAACTCTCTGCTCCGCGATCTTCGACTCACTGCTCTCTCGGACTGACCTCTCTGCGCGTTACTAATCAACTGTCTGACCTACTCTGGACGGTAGTAATCAACTGTTGTCCCACTACTCTCGAAAAGGGGTTTTTATGCTTGCCAGCCTCCAGTCTTAATTGTCGGCACGTGGCGCCTTGTGGNTTACTCTCGTCAGCTACTTTTTCGGGGCTTTTCCACCTTGTCCTGTGGTTATCTATGAGGGGGGGGGTTCTCAGCACCAATCCAGCTCGTCAGCTATTCCTTCCGTGGTGCGTATATTTTGAGTTTAGGCGAAATACACATGATAATTTGCTGATATCTCGAGAAATCCCTGCGCTCCACAGATCTCCCAGCAGGCTAGAGGCGTACGGGGGTGAAGGGGGGTGGCAGGGATGCCTACACAGCAGGACGCGCAGCAAGACACGTGTAACTGCAGTCCACCACCTGCCACGTGTCGCCTGGTTATGCCGGGGGGGAGGGGGTGGTTGTGGCCCAGCGTCGCTCTAAAATTCCTAAACCGTNTGCCACGTGTCGCCTGGTTATGCCGGGGGGGAGGGGGTGGTTGTGGCCCAGCGTCGCTCTAAAATTCCTAAACCGTCACACGACAACTTCTTTTTTCTCATTCTGTAAAATTAATTGTTTTCATAGCCTATTGTCCTAAATGGTTCAAAATACAAAAATGACTGTAATTCCTGTAACTTTCTGCTACTCATAGAGTTTTAAAAAACCACTTTTGGTAATCCAGACAGTTTCAGTAATCCAGCACCCTCTCGGTCCCATACCTGTCGGATTATCAAATGTATTTGGTTGTGTGTGTGTCTATATATCGATATATACACACATACATATATAAATAATTGATTGGTGATTACTGAAAATTATAAAGAAACAAATCTTAATTACCATATTTATTTTTAATTACCGTATTTATTTGCTTCAGTCTTAAAAATCACACATTATTTTTAAGAAATAAAATTATAATCACTTCCACTTGCATTTTATGCTTGATCTTTCACACGTGGCATCCATAAAGTACAAAGCAAACGTACATGGGAACTTAAAACAGCTGAGTGTGTCCTTGTTTCCTCCCCTTACATTGTTGGTGAAGGGGAGATGGCTACCTATCAACCAGCCTGCCATCCTTGCAGGCTTCCTCTCCTGACCAATGAGGTGGAGAGACAGCCTGAGCTGCTTCAGCATGTCTCCTTCGCTCTTTTATCCACGCACATTTTGTATACTTACTCTAAACTGCAGATTTTAACTTTTTTTTATGGCATTCCAATCAGGTGTGACAACATGACCAAAACCTATTTTGTCACTTAACATATTTTTAACAGATTTTAATGAGTTCTTGCAATAATTTTTCTATTTTTCTTCAATTCTTGGGATTTTTTGACAGTTCCCAAGAATGATCACGTAAAATTGTTACTGCATAAACTCTGTACTCACTCTTTATATTGGGCATGGTTGTGCTCCAGGTTCGATATAATGGACAACCAATCTGCTAGGGGACATTCATTTGCAAATCACATTACAGTACTGTGTTTCTCTGTACACACATATAACACAATAACAAAACTATACATGAAACAATACCGAAATGTTTGTCTTCAACTTAAAAAGGTATGCATACAGTCACAAACGGAGCACACTATGGTACGCTGCAGCAGCAAATCACTTATTTAATACTTTGTGTGCATACCCTTAGCACGGATGATTGCCTCGAGATGTCATGACAGACTGTACCAATGCTGTGGTGTGTTCTGGGCCGATTTTGGACCACTCTTCCAAAAGTAGTCTTCACGGAGCTTTCTTGCTTGCTTGCTTGCTTGAAAGGCGGTGTTTTTGTACCTGTTTGCCTAGATATTCCCACAAATGTTTTATGGAATTGACATCTGGGCTCTGTGGTGTGGTTAGAAGCCATCGTGGAGCATTATACAGTAACCACTCCTTAATTTTCAAGGCAGTGTGCTTAGGGTCATTGTCTTGTTGGAACACAAAGACCCCTGCCAGACCCAGTTTCTGCAGCTTTAATAGGTTATGGCACAACACACTTATATACTTGGTGACATGCATAGCTCCTTCAATAAAAGTTAAATTCCCAACCCCAGAAGATGCCATGCATCCCCAAACCATAACACTTCTTCCTCCGTGTTTGACTGTAGGTATAATGTGTTGCGACTCTAATTCCGTGTTTGGCCTTCGTGACGCCCACCGTTTGCAGTGTGAGCCAAATATATTAAATTTTGACTCAACAGAAAAAATCACAGTATCCCAAAATTGCTTAGGCCTATGGTTCATTTCATATAAGAAGGCCACATTCTGACAGTCGGTGAGTGGCAACGTAACGTATTGAAAACAAACAACGCGCCATTTACAAAATCCTGTATCAGCTGATGCACGAACGAACAGAAATTAATATTACGTTGGCTATTCTGAGAGCAGTGCCTGCGCACATCAGACAAGCAGAAAATACGCGGATAAGAAAAAGTTCGTAGATTAATTAATACATTTTATTTTAAGTGGTCATAAAACAGCATTTTTTAGTTTTAGAAATGAAACTTTGTGATAAAATAGTAATGTATAGGTGTTCAAAATGAGATGCACAGTAAAACAATCCGTATCCAAATGTAAGGAAAAAATCAAAACCTTTTTTTCAAATTTACAAACTCTCCAACCATGTGCTGCCATCTTGCGACGGACAGGAGCACCTTCGGTTACAACACGCCCTCCCACTCTATCTGTTATCCATATCCCGAACTACACCCAGAAACATATTATAGTTTTGTTGTTTAGAATAACGTATTTACGTGCATATACAAATGGTTTTATTTTCCTGTGAGCTCTGTATAATTTTTAAAGTAACATATATTTCATGTACAACAATTTGTTGTACAAATAATTTATATTCGGCCGGTAATCGTTTGTCTACGTAAATTATACGCCATATTGTTCTCTCGAAACCCATCTCCTTGTTTCCTTAGAAAGTTATGTAGACACGCGTGAATAGTTTTTAAGCAATTCTAACGTTATTCCACGTCACATATTTCCAACTCGAATATATTAGCTATAACGTCCAAAGTGTGATAATAGATACAACAGACCGTCTCGCAAATGTTAACCCAAATTCACTATCTCGGACAAATTAAAAAAGAGTTAGCAAATATTTAATTATTTGCAACATTTTATATTTTTACTTTTATAACCTACTTATTTTTTTAAACAGATGTCAGTCTTAAAATATCTTAAAATTGGTTTAGCATTACAGTACAATGAGAAGTGGATTAGCTGACAGCGTGTTGATAAAAAATACAGCCCGACTTGACGGACAAGCTGATGGCGGAAGGATACGTAGTCAGATGTAAACAGTGGCGCTGCTTTCACCGAGCTGTCAAAAAGTGGCCTTCTTATATGGTACAGAATATATCATGGTACTCATTGGCAAAAAGAAGGCGTTTTTGTCGGTTTACTACAGAAATAGGTGGTTTTTTCCTGGCTGCCCTATCATGGAAATTGGCATTATATAATACATTTCGTACAGTTTGAGTACCTACAGTATGTGTAAATGTTGATGCAATCTCGTCCGCCAAAGATACTGCACTTGGGAATGGTTCTTTACATGCTAAAGTGGCAAAGTGCTGTCGGATCACAGCACGTAAGGACTTTAGGCAGTTCCAAAACAAACTGAGAGAGTTTTCGCAATTTCGCAATAACTCCTGTCTTGCTTATAGAGAGAAACAACTTCTTTGTGTTGTGTCACAGACAATTCTTGTTTCTTGCGCCCAATTCAGACCACTACCTCTCACTGCCACAATAGTCTGGCAACTGATGTGCAGGGAATCCGTCTTTGTACGTACAACTACTGGAGGTGGATAACATGGGTTACACCTCCGCTGTATGAATACTTTTTTGACTATCACAATAACATCTTTCCCATTGAGTGCTCGTTCTTCTGATGTTTGTGTGCTATTAACTAGTACAACGGGGCATCCTATTCCGCTCCTGTGTCTGCGTAGGGCTTATGGCTTTACTTTGCCTCAAATACACATGCTAGGACTAACCATTTGGGTGTATGAATACTTTTTTGAGTCACTGTATGTGTGTAGCATCGAACACAACTACACATTGATAAGGGTGTGTAGTGTAGCAAGGGAGAGAGAAGTACTTTATTAACACAAAGCTTTTCTTTACAACAGCACTATTTGTAGGTGCAGACTAAATTACTAGGTGCACAGGTTCCAGCCAGTTTTTAACGGATATTTCAATTTATATATACAGTAGAACCATGGCGCGTGACGTCGGATTACTGATGACTTTTTCCGTGATGTCGGGCGAGACCACAAATTTGGCTGGGTTTACGTGACGGTACACCCCGACTGTCAGCGTGGTTCGGCCCTTGACCTTAAGGGTCTGGTCGTGTTGGGTCATGCGTACGAGGTGGGTTTGAGGGAAAGTGAGGCTCTTTGTGCAGGGGTGAGCACGTCACTTCTTACGAAGTTGCCCGTAGCCTCGGAATCCAATAGGGCGAGGGTCCTCTGCACATTGATTTCCACCTCTATGTGGGGGGCTTCGGGTAGTTCGATTTCCTTATCTAGTCTCTGGAGGAGGGCGGGCCTGTGGTTCCCGGTAATGGTGGCTCACTTCGCACCCTGGCGGCAGCGCCGTTTCCTACCTGGTTGGGTCCTTTAACCTCCGCTTGTCTCTGTGGGGAGTCAGGTGCCCAGGGTTATTCTCCCTTCCCCCGCCTGCCTCTTACCTGCCTGCTTCACTGGGCAGTCTCTGTTAACATGCCGTTCTGGACAGAACCAGCACTTAGAGAGCGTTGCATTGAGGATACGGGTAGGGGAGGATTTCTCCTTCACTCTGGCTGCTTATCGGTCTCTTGGCTTTTACTGGCACGCGGCTTGTCCAACAGGGTTTGCGCCTTGTAATTTCGCTTTGTTTCCCGCGTCCTCTCCACTAGCTCATCGACGGCTTGTAGCTTCGGGATTTGTAACAGGTTCCGTAATTTGGGGAGGAGCATGCATGTAATATGGCGAATGCGGCGCTCCTCATTTCCTTCGGGGAAAATTCTTTTAAACATTTCAACCTTTTGCGTGATGAATATCTCGGCCTCATCGTCGGTGGCCTGGGTTCGGCTATGAAATTTGGTGGTTAATTGGGTTACTACCTTTTCGCCTGAAAACTGAGTGGTAAGGCGTGAACACAGTGCCCCCACTCAGTGTTAAATTCACCGTATTTATTCCACCATTCGAGGGCTTTTCCTCTTAATTGCTTCTGGGTCCTCCCAACCCATTGCTTAGGGAGGACCTCGTTATCGCGAAATTCCTTTTCGCAGTCAAGGGTGAATGTGATCGGGTCATCGTGCAGCCTTCCTGCGAACTCCGGAAGTTGAGGCCCATCGCTACTTCGGGTGGTGGTTGAGCCCTGGCGAGTGTCAGGATTCTCTGGTCGGTATTCCGCCACACGTTGGCAAACCTCACATCTCTACACGAGGCCTGGTCTCGTGATTCGCTCATCTGGCCAGCCTATGCATAGATGATGGTAAGTCTGCACACTGAAAATGCAGCTTACCATGTTTATCCCTTGTCCGGCGCAAGTAAGCCATCTGCAATATGCTGTCTGGCAGGTTTGGTAGTCGTTACACCGGAACTCGGTATATCTGGGCTCGTCTGTCCATCCCAAACAGAGGTAATGGAAGCTATGTTGGTAGTGTGTGCATACAATGTTATTTAACCTAGTGCCATGGTAAGTGGCTATATGGCACCTTTCGGGTGTGGCCTTAGTCACGGCATTAGTTGCGTCTTGGTCGGCTATGCTAGCTTCGGTATCTGACATTTAGGCTAATTATTTGAGCATCATGGGGTGTTTTCAGACTCCCCGAAGTCTGGTTGGCTTTGGTTTGACTCCCGGCTAGATTACTGGATCTCGAGGTCGTGTTAGCCTAGTTCTCATTTACTATTGGTAACTAGCAAAGCGCTGTGGCCCCACGTTGGGTGCCACGAAAACTCTTGAAGCACGACGTTGGGTGACTTGACGATGTCACGGTCGGGCAAGGTTTTGGTGTGTTGGTCAGACACACTTGCGATTTAACTGGCTGACCTTATTGACTGTTGATTGGACCCTGGCTAGTATACAAGATAGGGCGCATTGTTTGACTGCATCATACAAAGTCAGTCGTGGGCTTAGCTACCCGGCGTACTGGTTAGCACACTGCCACTGGTTTATCTGTACTGGATGTGGCCCGGGGTAGCTCCTTACTCTCCTGCTGGTGTGGCTGCTGTCGGCCGAAGCTGGTGCCCAGTCCTTGGGTGGAGGTGCCGTTGTGGCTGGTGGTGCTGAAGGGTGCCCGCTGAGGGTTGCTGGTCCGGCTTCTCTGGAACCAGGGATTCGTGATCCCTAGCGTCCTTGAGGGAAGTCAGTGACGGCCAGGTGCGATCGGTCGTTGGTCTTGATTGGTGGCTGAAATGAGGGGGAGGGAGTTTGGAGGTGAGGCCTCCAACTGACGGGCAGCTTGAGCGCGTTCCTGGGGGTTATGCTGCAAAGTGCAATTGGGGCTGGGTTACAGCTCCTGTTGAATTCAGAGGCAGTAGCTGCCTTACTAGCTTGCCACTTCACACCACTCCTTTGAGTGTAAAGCATACAGATAGGTACTAAAGTCGACCTTACAAAAGGAGAGCAGGCGATCCCTGACTAGGTGAATAACCAAGCCGAGACCGAGCCAACCAGAGTCATACCCGATTACTCCAACCGGCGACAGTTCAGCGCAGTCGTTAGAGCGGTTGGTTTACCATGGATGTCCAACGACGACGGGTGTAGGTCCAAAGGTGGGCAGACCTCCAGGACCAGTCTATCACTCCTTCCGGCGACAGTTCAGTGTGGTGGATGGAGTGAGTCGGCTGGGCTGGTTGACTAGCCGCCTTGTGGGTTGTGTCACTAGTGGTTGTGGCTCTACCGTACTGTTTCACCAGGTGAACAGTATGGGTGGCTGTCTAATGGGTGTGATTACGTGCGCCCGGTTAAGGGAGCCCGCAGTCCTACTCTAGGTTTGGCAATGGGTTGTAAAAGACGCGGTCTCCTGCTTTCCCCTGGTGGGCATATGTCTATGGAGATACAAGTCACAGTCACCCTAGAATTGGTACTTTGAGGGATGTTAGAAAACGTGTTTATTCTGTGAGGAATAAACACAGTGACCCGTACTGTCTCCTAACCAACCAGGAACTTAATGTAAGTAAACTACGTTAACCAGGTGAAGGAGACCTGGGTCTAAACTGAACAAGAGCAGATGAGACTAGTTAGCTAAGATACTAACTGTCTCTATCTCAATGCTGTTGTCCAGAAGGGACTTCGGGTGGTACTGCCAGAAGGGTAGTTTATG
>NQII01000505.1:714702-753786 GCA_002778355.1 Clitarchus hookeri
CAGCAAAATGAGATTCGTGATATTTTCATTGAAGCTTAAACTGCAAGAGTCCAAGGTCACACACATAATTCAAAAGGTGCAAACTCTTTGCAATGTTTCTGAAGTGACGTTAGCCACAGTGCACTTTTCGATAAGATTGGTTAAATAGATATGGCCGCAATTTGATGTTCAGTCAGTTTCTGCAGCAAGAAAACGTAATGCTCTATTGTCTGACACCAGCACTCAAATAACCACCTTCCTTGCAGACAATGTCGAGCCATCTGTCCTGACTGCAGTTGTATCACCCGTGAATGTAAAGTTACCAAAGCTAAACCTGCCAATGTTCTCTGGACAGTGGAAAAACTGGCCCACATTTTCTCAATTATATAGTGCTACCATTCACGAATCATGCTTTGGCAGATGTGGAGAAATTTCAATATCTTACTTGATCCCTTATGGGTGAAGCATTCCAACTGATAAGAAACCTCCATGTTACCAGTGAAAACTATACTGTAGCATGGGAATTACTAACTTCGCACTACCAAAACAATAGGAAATTGACCGCAATGTTCATAAACCAGATTCTTGACCAGCCCCTGGAAAGTGATTCAAACCTGAAGTTACTTCAGCATTTTGTGAATTCATTTAATGAAAATGCTCGAGCCTTGGAAGTCTTAGGTCATAAAGTCACTATTAACAATCCCATTCCTGTGATAGTATTAATGATAAAGCTGGATGTAATACTGCGTACCAAATTTGGCAATTCTTGTACTGTAGGTCAAGACATCCTTCCTGAAGTGTTGGAACTTTGCAGTTTCTGCAAACCGAAGTCATTAAGATGGGTTGTGCTCATAATGACAGTTCTGAGTATGTTTATCATAAGACCCAAGCCGCTCAACCGAAACTATTATCTACGGGTTCTCAGAAACCTCAGAAGTCTGTCTTTGCAACGACATCATCATCCAGCTCATCTAGGCCATGTGTACTTTGTAGACAAACTACCCATTTGATCTACAAGTGTTCCCAGTTCCTGGATGCATCTACAGAAGTAAGAAAGAAAATAGTTCAAGATAAGAGGATATGCTTTAATTGTTTGGGAATTTCACATAAATTGGCTGAATGTTCTTCAGTGAATACATGTATGAAGTGCAAACAAAAACATCACACCCTCCTACACAATGATCAGAACGCTGAAGTGAACGAAGAATCCCCAGTCGCCAGCCGCGAGTATCCTCACCATGATGAATTTGTGGGTTTGTCAGCAAGTGAGTGCCAAACCACAGTTTTGTTAGCAACTGAATCGGTTAAAATATATGGAATTGATGGCAAGCCTTATGTGATGCTGTGCCTTCTTGATAATGCAGCTCAAGCATCTTTTATCACAGAATCCGCAGCTCAGGTTTTATGTCTGCCTCGTCGCAAAGTAGTAGAACGTGTGTCAGGTCTGTCTACAAATGCAGTACATCTCAAAGGAGCAGTGATTGCATGCTACAATCACTGGTGCATCCAAAATTAGAGTTTACTCATTTGCTGTTTGTTGTGTCAAAAATCACTTGTAACTTTCCACGTACAGTCGTAGACTCAGGTATTCGCATGCAGTTGGGTTCCTTTCCACTTGCTGACTCTCACTTTGACAAGCCAGCATCCATCAATATTTTGCTTGTTGCAGATGTATATGCTCACAGTTGCATGATTGGACGTCTGGTACTTGGGAAGCAGTTACCAGTAGTGTTGGATTCAAAATTCGGCTGGGTTGTTCTTGGTTTGTGTCCTTCGTCACAGTCGTCTAAAACTCCAAACCATGAGAAAGTATAAATTATTTTCAGGATTAACAATATCCTTCAATCTACTCTGAAGGGGTTTTGGGAAAGTGAAGAGCCTCCCCAAACCCATGTGAAACCACCAGATGTTGATTACTGTGAAAGCCATTTCATGAACACCCATTCACGTGAAGAAACTGGTTGTTACAATGTTCGTCTCCCTATACTACACCAAAAGCGGCAGCTTGGAGACACTCGTATGCATGCAGAGCATTGATTTCATTCCTTAGAAAGAAAGCTTGCTCACCATCCATCCTTCAAAACCATGTACCAAGACTTCATGTTGATTCAGGCCATGTGGAACCTTACATCTCACCGAGTGAACATCCAGTTGGGTCAGAACGTAATAAGTTTTATGTACCTCATCATGGTGGTGTGAAGACTTGAGTTCAACGACAAAGCTGCGTGTAATGTTTGATGGCAGTGCAATAACCTCAAATGGTCGGTCTCTGAATGATATTCTCCTACCAGGACCCAAACTTCAAAATGTGATCGCTGATATTATCCTCCGCTTCAGGCTTTATTATTTTGCATTTTCTTGTGACGTTAAGCAAATGTACAGGCAAATTATAGTCCATGAAGAGGATAGACCCTATCAGCTCATTCTGTGGTGTGACAGTCCTCAGCCCACAGGTGTAAGAATATTTGCCAAAAAATTTTGCACGGCGTAGCATAAATAATGGTTTCTAAATCTTTACGAATCTATTACAACTCTACCACATTTATTAATTTTTGACTAGTGACTGCCGGCAAGAAATAAGTAATTTTTTCTTGTGGGTGGTTATAGGAATGATACTAGCAACAGTAGTCTTGCAATACATGTTTTAGAACATGTGCAAAGCAATGCTTTATGCCTTGTCAATGCCCAAAATGAAATATAAAATCTGTGGTGCAAGTTATGGTGAAAATTCCATAAATCCAAGATGCATTTTTTACGTACAATTAGTATTTTCCATAACTCAAATTTGCCAGATGTGAATCATTTGTGTGTTTCTCTGTGAAGTGTAATAGTGTAATATTTCTTCTGGTATTTATGTTGTAGGAAACTTATTTCTGATGTTTGAAATTTTAACTGTAATTTATTTCATAAGGATGTGATTTTGGAATTTAGTTATAAAAATCATAATTTAGGGAACACTTAATATTTCTTAAACTTCTTAGAATTTTCGAATGTATGTGACCATCTTGTGTTTACATTTTTATGTACCATAATTGCTTTCATTTTAGTTAATTTGTGTGGAAAATGAAGTCTTAGAAAGCCAGATCAATGAAATGTAATTTCTCAAGATAGCATTAAGCTCATTTTCTAATATAATTATGTAGCACCTGGCAGTTTCTTCCATGCCCTCTGGCCCAGCAGCCAACAGTTGAGGAGTCCCACCTTCAACAACTTACCAGTTCAGTCAGTTTACTAGATCCGTGCTCATCTCGGTGGCAGTAATGGCTCCAGTTGTCTCCTTCCAAGCTTTATGCATTGACAGCTGCCTTGTCTTTTCCAAACCCCTGCCACTTGTCCTAGTCCAAATGTGAGGTGAGATGGACAACTGCATGTATTTCATTCAAATTTATTCATGCTCAGTTTTTTTTTTCTCAGTTAACAATGTTTGTGGTTCTTGAGAGAATGAAAGATCCCTAGCTTATGATCTCATGATCCCTGTCTCCAAGGCAATTTTACTTGTGATCGTGCACCCGTTGACCAATAACAGATAAATCAACAGACAGCCTCTGACTTTGTGACCTACTGTGTCTGGACATTTTGGTTACGTCCTTCCTGAGTGGTCCTGTTTACCACCTCTTATCATATAATCTCTCTCCTCTTCATAATTTTGGGGCCACGATGATATAGTTCTCAGACTACTTGCCTACCACCTAGGCCATGCAGCCATAGGGGTTGAATGATCCTCTGTACAACCCAGCCTCATTGACCTGACCTGTTGCCAAGGATCCGCTGACAGTACCAAGAGTAACAGTTGCACAATTCTAGGTGCCTCGGAATTCACCAGCTGTGCAGCAAGTTGGAGAGCCAACCAGGAGACAGCCAAGTTTTGGTTCCAACAGTCCAACCACTCATTTGGGCATCCTGATACATGGTACATGTGTGATAATACATATACATTCTCACCAGTAGCTGAGTTGGAGTTTGCTGGCCATACTGGAGATATGGCTCTTAGCACATCAGACACCAACATGCCCTTACTGCTCTGATGTGATAGGCCTATGTATTTTCACCAACATAAGTGTTGTCATCTTGAAGGAACAGGAGAAGAAAGACTATCGGATTGCTTGTGCAATATATGAACTATGTATATTCCAAAATACTTTTTAATGCCATCTGTTCCATTATTTTTACTACGTATACCACTTCAGTAGGTTAACAAAACTATGCTTGGTTCATATGTATGCTGATCACACCGAACAGACAGAGCGAAAAACTGGAACAGTCAATTGGAAACCGCCCTCGTATTCCACACGAGCTACGCCGGAATATTTGCTCATGGAAAGAGCAGACTTTGTTGGTATTTCCCAGAAGTCTGCTGTTTCACATGTTTTATATACCAATCATTACATGGATTATCAACATGTATTTGTGTAACAGTCTATGTATAGTAGTTCAATGCATGTATTTATAATAAAAAAGTGAATGGAAATGTTAATTTTACTCACAATATTATCAAACAAATATACTTTT
The DNA here is from genome assembly GCA_002778355.1 of Clitarchus hookeri. Taxonomy (NCBI): domain Eukaryota; kingdom Metazoa; phylum Arthropoda; class Insecta; order Phasmatodea; family Phasmatidae; genus Clitarchus; species Clitarchus hookeri. Next base: position 719,191 of record NQII01000505.1, read on the forward strand.
AAAAAAAAGTGATAATAGTACAAAACTAAAATTTTTTGGAACTATAAGATGAAATTATGCACACACAAAAATTATTCAGTAAAATGTTTACCACACTGAAATAATTTACAAACTTAGAGAGAAAAAAAAATCATTTTAGTGTCTAGTTTGTTGTCAACCACTTACTTAAAAAATATTGGTATTAAAAATATAGAATGAACCAGCATGGTAGTAAACTGAGCTTCTGACCAAATACCAAAAAAATTGGCTTACATGTGAACAACCATATGTTCTGTTCTGTCTGTTTGGCGTGATACATAAATGTCAATGAAGATTTATGCTAGAAATAAAAAACTTATGTAATTTTTTAATTTGGTTTATTGTGCTTAAATGTATATTATATGTTTAATTTACTTTCTGTGTATAGTGATGTGATATTGTTTTACAGGAACTTCATGCATTCACGTGCACCACAACAAACCCAAGTCACTAGTCAGAGTGAAACTTCTGGTTTGTTTTAGTCATCTTGTTGGCTTGTTTGTCGTGCATTTAGCAGTTTTTTTGCTTTGTGTGTAATATTTGCAGCCATTGTTTTTGTTTGTTACTTTAACACGCATCCCTTTTGCATTATTTTAATTATTTGTAATGTTGGCCTCTTTGTTGTTAATATAGTTAAGTTTTTGGTGATAATGTTTATGCCGAAGTAGCTGTTAACACAGTTTTTGTGGTCTGCGTGTAGTATTTGTTGTTTAATATATGCTTTGGTTTTGAAGTCAAGAAAGTTGTGCTTCACCACCAGAAATATTTTTAGAAACAAATCTTTCATATTCCAGTTAGTTATTATGTTGACTTCCTCACACTGAAAGCACATATATAAAATTTTGCACTGATATAATCTACAGATCATGTCCACCTCATAGAATATGTAAGTTCACATCAAAATAAACACCTCAAAAAAGTTTGTAATATATGTACAGAAAGCAAAAACGTATGGAAAATTGATAAAGGATAGCATAGCAATTAGATGGTACCAATACAAAACGTGAAATTTAAAAGTGTGTCTAACAAAAAACATTTTTCCAATATCACAGACCAATAAACACTGAAGAACAACAAAATTAACATAATGGTGCCTCTGACTAGGGAGGGTTTCTTTCTTCCCACTGCAACTTAGTACCGTGCATGGCCTCTATGTCCACTGTAGCCTACAGGTCACTTACACGCCGTGGCATGCTTGTAATCTATGTGTTTATATCATCGTCCGTAAAAAGGTCCCTTTCTATCTGGACAGCTCTTATGAGATCTAGAAGTGTTTCTGAAGGTTGTGGAAGATTATAAACTGCGGTTTTCAACTTGTCCCAGGCATGTTCAATGTGTTAGTGCGCTCTCTGTTGATCACAAAAGAACTACATTACTCCTACCACCCAAACTGCCTTATTGCACAATATTCCAAACTTTTTGTGAGGTGTATGCATATGAACTGTATGAGATCCTCCCTTTAAAAAAAATAATTACCATTTGCACTGGTTAAAATATTATTCTTTTAAAAACGTTATTTTCATTCTGAAGTTATGGTACATGCAAAATATTATGTGCACGTTGTGGAAATTATGTAATGGTTACAAAAAGTACAAGTACCTATATATATATTTTTTTTTTTATGCTACTGTGTTCTGTCAAATTAAAAAAAAAATTAATTTTACAAGTGATCTGTGTAGACTGTGTTGATAGTTTTATGGTAATATGGAAATCATTTTGGTACTTGCTGACTTATTGTAGGCCCTTTCAATATATTGGTTCAAGGTTTGTGAATTTATGCAAGTAATTGAAATAAGGTCTCCATTGTACAATGTTGAATGGCATGTCCGTACCACATGTAAATCTTCACTGTTAAAGCCACGTCTTAGAAAAAACATTTCCGTAAACTTCAGTGTTACAATGAAGCAGCCCAAAAATATACACTGGATTAAAAAAACAAAATTATCATTTGAACCTCATAAAGTATCATAAAATAAGAGCACGGAGGTCATATATTTTCTCAAAAAATTCTCTCCGGCAGTTTTAATTTCAAGTACAGCTGTTGGTTTTTTTTGTAGTTGTAAACAATATAACGCCAGAGTGCTATGGATTTTGAAATACATTTTTTTTTAATAGGCACTTAATGCATTACATTTTATATGTTAAAAGAAAAAATTTTGTTTATATATGCAAAAGCTTTTTTTGAAGGAAATGTCAAAATTTGTGTTGTAAATACACTTTGCTCTGAAAAGCTGACCTGGTGGTCTAAATACTGTTGATGCTTAAAACTGCTTCCAACCTAAAATTGTTGTATTCTTTTATGCAAAGAATGGGTAACATGCAAATCTTGGCTGTTTTGAAATAATCTTATTAAAAGTATACTTAAAATGATATAAACATTTGCGTGGTGACAATGTCATGGATATGTATGTACTGTGAAGATGGTTAACACTCCATAAATAATGGAATCTTCCAATTACTGCAGTGAACTGCACTGGCTGAGTGCCGTGTGTTCGAGTTTGTCTGCTCTCGCTCTGAGTGCAGTTTTTGTTGCATTGTCTTTGAGGGCAAATATGGCAGACAAACAAGCACTNAAGAGTATGTGAGGCAGTTTGAGGGCAAATATGGCAGACAAACAAGCACTCACTTTGGGAAATCACGTGATAGTAGCACTTGTATAGATATAGTTTTAAGGGCACACTGAGTGCACAGCCAGTGCAGTCAAATGGAAGGTCGTCTCCAAGGATTGAGGTATCTGGGTTTTTTTTTGTTGTGTGACATACAAAATATTCACATTCATCTTTGAAGGGGGTGGGCGCACTAATTTTTATTTACATCCACATCTTAGAGTTCAGGAATATTTACCAACAAAAAAAAAATATCTGCATTGTTTCAACTAGCTATTTTCACATGCCAATAAGGGCAAACTTAATTCAGTTAATTGCAATTTATGTGTGTGTTATTCTTTTGTGATCTTTGGAGCTAAACTTGTCTAATGCAGATACATAATGAGAAGTGTTGTCTCATGTCTGCTTTATTAACGTTCTGTTTTGCAGCTATTTCATGCACTGTCTTGATGTGAGCAAATTTGTGTAAATTTAATCCAGAAATGGATACAAGAAAATGCCAAGCCATTTAGGTGCAAATAAAATGGGAGATTAGTATTTTACATATTTCAGATGATTGTGAAAAGCCCATATCAAGTAAATCAGCTTTGTTCACCTATTCTGATCATGAATATATACAAGGACAGTAATTCAAGTACTCACAGTCTTGTACTTGTCGACAGGCACACCCACAAAGAATGGCGACACATTTTTCACACAATTGCACCAAATCCATCAACGACCTTCAGTAAATGTACTTACATTTCAACAGCTACCATGCCAAAAAATCCCTACACAGTCTTGCCACAACAGCTAAATGTATCTGCTCCACCAACAGTGATCACAACATATAGTATGAACAAATAGCCAGAGCATTCCTTGACAGGCACTACCCCAGGCCCCTCTGCCGCAAACAGATTCAGCAAGTCACCTCAAATACCGGGACACAAACCAAGGTCAACAACTAGGTTATACCCCTGGTGGTCCCATGTGAAAGCCTAAGTTAAATCAGAACTATTTTCCACTCTGGATACAAAATTCTGGCTTCCTCACCACAAATGCAGGACCTGCTCTCCAAACCACACAGATTGGTCTTCAAAAGGCCACCTAATCTCCACAACAAACTGGTTCGTCCAAAGCTGCAACCTACCACAAATGTCAACACAACTATCGTCCCCAGAGGATCCCGCCCCTGCAACAGCTCATGCTGTGGCTCCTGTGCCATCCACTAACCCTCAACTTGTTTCAATGGTAGACTCGCTAGCCGTACCTACTACATCCAAGGCAACTATAACTGTGCAACAGAAAATCTGATTCATCAGCTACATCGCCAACACTGTAATACAGAATAAATCGGCCTCACTACCAACACACTCTGGCAGAGAATGAATGCCCACAGAGCAAATTTAAACAAGCCACAGCTGTTCACATCCACAACCCACAAGACAAACCAGTTGTAGCACATGCAGCATCACACAAGGATTCCTGCCACAGCACCAGAGTTGTAAGAGCCCTACCACCTTCAAGCAATAGCGCAGAACTCGGACGCTGGAAATTAGCTCATCAATTTATAACAAATTGCAGGCAGACCCCAGGCCTCAACATAAGATAATCACAGCTCCAAACCATACTCATCAGCTATACTGGCAAATTTTCAATTTTCCCACTGCTCTCTAGTTTGCCACCTGGTCGTTAGGTTTACTACCAACAGCTCCCTTCCACCAAATTGCCCACAATTCGCCACCTGATGAAACTGGTCTAGCCAGCAAAACGTAGCAATCGCACAACTGCGTGAAAAATGTGTGTCGTTCTTTGTGTGTGTGCCTGTCAACAAGTACTAGACTGTGAGTACTTGAATTCCTGTTCTTTTATATATTTTCGGTAGCCTAGCGGACTACTTGTAACATTAACTCAAATATCATGATAATTATTTGTTTTAATTTTGGGTGTGATAATTATTTTACTATCGGCAGCTGTGATAAAAATCAGCATTCTTTTTTCCTTTCTTCAGTGCTTTAATGGTCACCTTCTGGTATTGTTTACTTTAGAGGTCTGAAAGTTCTCGAAAATGAAGCTCCAGCTGAATACCTCCTTGTGGCTTGAGCTCAGCTTGAAATATTTGAGCTTTTATATCGATGTCAGATCATTCAGTTGGTGACTGATGAGGCTGTTTTTTACTATTGTGAAAAACAACACATTGTTTATTAATGAAATGTTAATATTTGAAATGTAAGTCTGTTCCGGTAAAAGGATTCTTTTAGAAATGGAGATACAAATGCTGATTAACAGCAAAATTAGCTTAAAACTGGGATGCAAATCCGTCTAGATGCATCACTTGACGAGACAGTTTGTTAATGTTTGCTAGAAAATAAGACATTATTCATTCATAGAGACCTGAAAATTTAGGAAACACGATAATGCGAATTTTCACATAAAAAACAAAAAATTACGATTTTTGAAAATTTTAGCTGTAATTCACTAATTGTGTAAAATCCTGTAGTATTTTTGCGAATTATTATTGTTTTATGTTACATAGTTGCTTCTTACAACGTATTTGTTGCATATACGAATACATGCAGAGTTGGCCAGTAGATTTCTTCGATATCACCATAAACTAAAACTTGTTTTACTTTCCAGCACATGTGTTTACAGCCATAGATAATATGAGCACAAGTGATGATGCATCACTTCGAGTAAACATTCTAGTGCACGGTCCTGCAAAAAAATGTTTTGCTCATTTAGAAATTTCGCCGTTTTAGTGTTCACGTCTACCAAACACCACGTTATCTATGGAATTTGTGCCAACTAGGTCGCTGAGTTGGTTTACATTTGTAGCATCATTGTGTTTTATCCAACTCTTCTTTATTTTTTACACAGCGGTCAGAAATGTGTTTATATGCATTTACTTATGTAGAATATATTTGTAAATTGAATTATCACGTATTTTAATCTTGTATTCTTCCAGCTAATTGTATTTTATATTTATCATACATATTCTCTGTAAGTATGTGCAGTAAAAAATGACACGCTTTGAACAAAAAAAGTTTTATCAGCGGGTCTAATGAGAAAATCTGTTGTTGAAAGTTTAGATGATTCCTGTAACTTTTAACAACCATATTTATTAAATTTTCATGTTGCCCATTAGTTGGTAGTTTCCAGCAGTGATTTTTGCTTATGTCCTTACATATTTGGATTACAATATTTTACCTAACTTTAAGTGCTAGGCAGCAAGCTATTTCATATAACTGCAGACTGGCTACTGGTATGTTTTTTTAATATTGATTACGCCGCTTTATTCCTGCCCTCTTAGGTTATAGCAAATTAACGGTTTTAGAGCAGGTGTATTTTGATTTTGTAATTTTTTTTTTCAGATGGCTGTTTAATAACATTTTTATTTCAATGTTACTGGCACCGTATGTTTGAAGTAATGTGTCATGTTGTCTTAAATCTTTGCAATAACAGTGTAAATAAATTTTACATATACCTTCCTCTTACACAGGTAAGGTGACACACATAGGTACCTATGTAATGGCTTTCATAACATCAGGTGTTTTTATTTAGTTTAATTATTGGTTTTTAGAACAAAAGTTTTTACAGAATTTTTGTTGTATTTTGACATGATAATGTAAAAATAGTTAAGTGTGTATTGTTTTTTTGTTTTGATACATGATGCTAGAATGTTTGTTTTTGCAGAAGCTACAGTAATGGTTGCTTTTTAGATGTGTGTGTGTGTTTGCTGCCTGTTTCCTCCTCCTGCATGGTTGGTCTGTTGTTAATAGGAATTTTGTACCTTCACGGCGCCCCCCTTTGCCTGTTTACAAGCAGTTTTCCTCACCTGCCATACCACAGTCGTCATTCCAGCACATGCATAGTGAGTACAACTATACCACAGTAAATAATATCCTTACCTGCCAGCATTGGAATGCTCTATGATATGCATGATAGTTTCCTTCAATGTATATTTATGTTAACTTCTGAAATTATTAATTTCTTACTATTACTTATTGATAAGATGATTTTTACATTTGAAATATGGAAATAGTTATTCCTGCAGGGTTAGTTCATTGAAAAGTAATTTTTGCATTGTTTATGTTGAACTAATTTATACAAATCTACTATGGGGTCTCGTACACTTTCTTTCTTTCCAATTTCCATAAACATGTTAGTCAAGGCTTGACAATGATTTCCGACTACTGTTGGGCAAGCTGGAACTGCATTTCTTCATACAAAACCATAATATTTTTATGGCTCCAAAAGACTTCAGAATTAAAAACAAAGTGAGTCATTGATCAAGACAAAGGCATGGTAAAAATCACAATAAAATTATTTAAAAGTGAAAAATGTCACTAATCAGAATTATAATGTTACTAAAATTAAATTGTTATTTTTGACTCTAGGAGTTGTAAGACAAACCTCATATCAAAATTAACTTCTTTAAAGTTAGTTTAAATAAAAATAATTGCATACTTATTTTAAAACTAATCCTAAATACAGTACATATGAACTATTATTAAAAAAAAAAATGCAGTTAGCTTAGTACAGAACCCTTTTATTCTAATTTTCACCTCCAAAAAATTGAGGATAATCTTATTTTTCAATACCAAAAATTTTGAGGTGAATTTTTTTGCTTGGGTAGTAGCAAGTGATACTTAATGCTTTTTTTTTACTTTACACTACTATACATTACATTGCAAACCACTCAACAAAATTGTAATAAAATTTAAACCATGTGCTATATGCAATAAAAAAATTAGGGATAGAGAAAGTGTGGCTTCCTTAAATTTCAATTTATTTTAGATTTAGTGTATGTACATGCACTATATTATGAANAATAAAAATAATTGCATACTTATTTTAAAACTAATCCTAAATACAGTACATATGAACTATTATTAAAAAAAAAAAATGCAGTTAGCTTAGTACAGAACCCTTTTATTCTAATTTTCACCTCCAAAAAATTGAGGATAGTCTTATTTTTCAATACCAAAAATTTTGAGGTGAATTTTTTTGCTTGGGTAGTAGCAAGTGATACTTAATGGTTTTTTTTTACTTTACACTACTATACATTACATTGCAAACCACTCAACAAAATTGTAATAAAATTTAAACCATGTGCTATATGCAATAAAAAAATTTGGGATAGAGAAAGTGTGGCTTCCTTAAATTTCAATTTATTTTAGATTTAGTGTATGTACATGCACTATATTATGAAGACCATGGTGAGGGTGGGTTGTTAAGGGCCCTGACATGCATCTACCAAAAAAACGTAGACTTGTCTAATAGTCTAATAACTGTGTTGTCTCTATTCTAAGCAGCACATTTTTTTTTCTTGATATTTTTGAAAAACAAGGAAAATGAANTCTAATAACTGTGTTGTCTCTATTCTAAGCAGCACATTTTTTTTTCTTGATATTTTTGAAAAACAAGGAAAATGAAGTACCTCAAGAAAAATCTTTGTAGAACCGTAATATTTGTTTAAATAATTATTTTTAGTTGCTATGTCCGTGCCGTTCGTAGTATATAACTTAATAAATTTAAATACTCTTTCCAATTTTTAAAACAACGTAGATAAGTTTTAAAAAAATTTAGTGAAGGCACGGAATAAAATGTATACAGGTGTATCTACTATGTGAAATTGTTCGGTAAAGTTACATGTTCTACAAATAGAATTGTACGTTGCTCCATGATTTGAAACACATCCTCCAAAAAACAACGGAATATTCAGTGGGAGCCAATCAGGTGGATGCTTGTTTGTGAACATGATGTAGGGCAATGTTTCTTTAAGCTACGTCTGGGAAATAACTCGAGCAGTATCTTTACCTTTCAAGAATAGCTCAGCCATCCAGCTGCAAACGTAGCAACTGCATGTTCGAGTAACAGTGCAGCTATCTAGCAGATTACACATGAACTATTTGCTGGCGAAACAGCACTGCCATCAATTGCGCTATCATAGAATTTTATTAGATTTATGGCTTCTTGAAAATAATTTACATAAGATCCTTAAAGAAAAGCAGTTCATCAATTGTATAGCTCAAGAACTTGAATTACAGTTGCAATATTCTTTTTTTAAAAATGCCATCAACGGTACTGTAAAATAAATAGCAGTAATTTACACTGTAATTTGGTTTTCAACACAAATACTACTAAGCTGGTTTTAGTCTTCGTTCCAAAGGAAAGATAGACATATGAGATTGCTTTCCTGTCTGTGTGAATATTACTTAAATAGAATGTGCCACTTTTATAGTTTTAAAACCATGCTGGGTGCTTATGTATTTTCAAAATGGTGGCCATTTTTATATTTAGGGTGCTATGTCATATTTTGGCAACGATGTAACTGATTTAAACCAAATTTACTATGTTGATAATGCATCATACGCATTGAATTTTGAGAAATGTATTGCTATTGATTCACCATTTTGGAAAATAGCACTGTATGTAAATTAAAGCTTTTAGGCTATGTCTGGGAAATAACTCAAGCAATTCTACCTAATTTAGCAAACTAGTAGTACTACATACAGTATGCTATGTAAATTGATTTTAAGTGAGTCAGACGCTTAGTTTTAAAATGGTTATCATATAAACATTGTAGTTTAATATGTTATGTTGCCAATACCTACTACGAACTGCCTTTTCTGCTCCATTTTCTAAGATATTACCACACAAAAATATTATTAAGTTTTGATGTCATATCTCTGGAAACACTCAGCTGATTCCTACCAAATTTAGCATACAAGTAGAACTACAGCAGGCTATGTAAAGTTATATTTTAAATAGGTGAGGCATTTATTTTCAAAATAGCAGCTATATAAATATTTTAACTTAGTATGCTACATCTACAAAACCATGTTACAAATTTTGACTAAATTTTGTCGTGGGCTTTGACGAAGAGGAACACAACGGGCAACTGGATTTCTTTGATGACATATTACAAAATCGTGACTTTGGCCAAACCATTAAGCATCAGCAGTGATATCGCACACTCACAGGGTACCATTACCTACCATGTAATTGTACTTAATTTTAGTGGTGAAATCAATGTATGGAAAACATTAGCTAATCTCTTTGAGGCCCTGGTGGCAAAAAGCCCACAGCTGACGAGCAAGGAGCAGCTGCCATATTTAAAGACAGCACCTTGCCTATTACTGAGGAAAACTTCAAGGTTGCGTGAAAGCTCCTTTCAAGATGGTAAAATAACAAGCATTTAATTTTGTCACCATGTAAAAGCATTGGTTAGTGCAGTGCCAGTTACCGGAAATTCGTACACATTGGTGCATTTGTTGTCAGTTGTCCAGGAAAAATGCTGTGGCACTGAAGGTATTAGGAGTGTCTGTGGACACCTGGGATCTGTTGGTACTTTACTTACTTTAGAGGAAATTCGAAATTATTCTCAGAAGAGAATGTAAAGTCAACATTACTGACATTTTTAACATGTACAAGGTTTAATAAAGTAGTATTTGCTCATCACAACGATTCAGCACAATAATGTAAGTACAGAATTAATTTTTTCGGAAATGTGCACAGCCACTTTATCCACATTGATGGTATTTGTTTCTCCATAAGGTTTATTATTTTCTCAGTGTTTTGTTTCCTCATTGCTTGCAAGAATCAATGTTTCTTTTTAAATCTTTATCATAGTCTACTTCAATGTGACCAAAGGACACCAGAGTGTTGTAGAACAGATCTTCACGTCTATAGTTGGGAACTTGCCCGTTGCTTCACCAGCAGTGCTTATCAGCTCAGCACTGCTAGGGTGTTTCCAGAGTTCTGTCCTCTCTACGAAGTCAAATAAATCATCTGTAGTTGGTAGACAGCATCTGTTGAGAAATGTGGAGTAAGGAGAAATTTACATTTTCCAGTAGTGAAACCTTACTCATATTGCCAAAAACAACACATGAGATAACTAACCTCAGGAGTTAAATAGTGTATTTTCTGATGTACAACCTACAAATTTTTTCCCGGAAACACATTCCTGTAAAATTGTAACAAAAAATACACACTGTCTAGGAACCTCAACATGAGTAAGAAAAAAGTTAAAACTCTAAAAAGTGATTTTTTTCATCTCTGCGTTATCTTAGTTAAAACAAAATACTCTCTCTTATTCATGCATTTGCATAAAAATTATAAAATTTCAATGAAATTATGCATATAAGGATAAATTATTGTTCAATGATCATCAATTTTCAAAAATAAAATTGTGTTAAAATTACACAGTACAATTGTGGCATTATTAATGTATAATTTCAGTTATAAAGTTTCAATTTATAAGTTTTGCATAATAAAACTGATAACACCGAAATCTGGTATTTTTAAAACTAAATTCCCCTTAAAATAACACAACAAAATCTTGTCCCTAGCCATAAGTGGCCTTTCCTGTATAAATCTCTCTTCTATTTGTGGCATGCTGAGACTGTACCTGTTGAGTGACAGTTTCATGTTAACCTCCCAGCCTGCCTGGCAGACAGATGTGCATGTTGCTGGGAGGTAAAACAACCTACTTCACAAATATAACACCCACACTATTTCAGAGATGTCAATTTTTTTTTAATGTGGCGTTTGTTTTTAATGAATAAGCTATAGCTTCTGCAACATAACTTTGCACTAAAACTATTTTGGATAACTGAATGTGTAATAATATTTTTTTCTCTGGGAGGATATTCAAAATATGTGGGCGGGTCTTACATGGGGGCAGGTGGTACATGAGTAAATACGGTAACATATCACTTGCAAATGTAGATGCATGCTACTTAACAAAACTAGTTTTAGCATTTGTCTCAACCATCCATTGTTACCTGCAACAGCACAAGCTGAGTGCAGGTGGTATGCACCACCAGCCAAAGAAGCGTGGGAGGTGGACTTTACAGAGCATGCCTTCTTTTGTTAATGACGCCATGCACTTATCCTTAAAAGGAACACCAAATAAAGCTAAAGTAGGGCTGCCACTGATCTTTGAACAAAAATCTTTGATCCAGCTCCCAAAAATCCTAAAAACTACAATGTAAATATCCTTTAAAAAATTATTTATTTTATAAACTGAATCATTTTGCTCATGAAATATAGAAAATTTCAAGTGTTCTTATTTTACTTGAATTTGTTACTATAAAACTTACAAACTAATATCACTGCAAGTAGAAACATAAGAGAACTTTCTATTAAAATATATATAAAAGGACAGGAATTCAAGTACTCGCAGTCTAATACTTGTTGACAGGCACACGCACAAAGGACAACACATATTTCACACGGTTGCACGNATTCAAGTACTCGCAGTCTAATACTTGTTGACAGGCACACGCACAAAGGACAACACATATTTCACACGGTTGCACAATCATGGCATTTCACTGGCTAGGTCAGCTTCATCAGGCGACGTGTTTCTATCATTTACAAAATTATGCAAGAACAATTCATTATATGTGAATGATTTTATTTAACAGTAACATGAGTGGAATGTGTGTTATTTTTTTGTGAACAAGGATGTTGTTAGNATTCAAGTACTCGCAGTCTAATACTTGTTGACAGGCACACGCACAAAGGACAACACATATTTCACACGGTTGCACGATCACGGCATTTCACTGGCTAGGTCAGCTTCATCAGGCGACGTGTTTCTATTATTTACAAAATTATGCAAGAACAATTCGGTATATGTGAATGATTTTATTTAACAGTAACATGAGTGGAATGTGTGTTATTTTTTTGTGAACAAGGATGTTGTTAGCAACCAATTCTCATAAAAAAAAAGCAGTATTTTCTTCGTTTTCTTGACCTAAATAAGTTTAAATTAAAGTTTCATTACAAATAGTTTTACAGAACAGGACCTTTGCTTCATTTCAGACTAAAATTACCTATTTGATTCAAACTGTAACAACCCTTTTCTAAGACACAAATGTTCGAGATTTTTTTAAACATGATATTCATGAACACAGGCCACATTGCAATTGGCATATCATTAGGAAAAAATTTATGAACAACTAATATTATAATTTGCAGTATTGTGGAACAGAAATATTGAAGTGCATCTATTTTTGTTTGATTTGTGGAAATGTAAAATTTGAATAACTATCCATTGTTTTCAATGTATCCCAAAGTATTTATTCTTTTTCTGTATATAATTATGTTAACAACTGCTCAAAGTTAGTACAAATCTCGATTGTTGTATTATCACCACTTGGGGTTCTTTGTATGTTGAAAATCTGATTGTGGTGTCTATATCACATTATCTATGACTCCAACCTTTTGTGTGTAAACAAAAAACAGGCATGCAAAGTCACAAGAGGAAAAATTTGTGGTATAAATCCATTACTCTGTTTGATGAGAGACAAAGTTGTAAACATTGATCTGTAAAAACACCAGCCCTGAGCTAAGGGAATATTTGAACTAAGACCTGACTTCTGTTCAACACTGTTCTCTGCTGTCCTTCCAATCACCCCACTGCACAATATGAACACAGTGACTCAAATCTCTAGAGTTTACACCACAGCACCACTGCTGGACAGCCTGTTGAATATTTCCTGCAACAGCAGTGCTCTCTTACTACTAAATCAGTTTGGGTTTTGGGTTCTTCGTGCCGGTCCCCATGGCTGGGATATTCCTCATTACCAAATGAATGTGAACTGCAGCACTCTTGTCTGGTGCTTTACCAACCACCAACTCTGTCACCCTGTGAGATTCCCTTTAATGGTGTTTGTAAATATGAGCCTCAACATTCATTTGCCAACAAGTCATTAGCAGTGATGGGTGTGCGTGAGTTGCAATGCCCTTTTAGGGTAAAGTGTTGAGACTAGGGAGGGTGCCCCACCTGGGTCTTCTCCCCTGGTGAAATGTTTTCATTCTTATTTCAGTAGTGTTGTCGTCACTATACTGCACTTCCCTTTAGAAAACAAGTAAATGTGTCATATACTTGAGCATGTTTCTAGTGTGTTATATTTCTGCTCTTTGTTGCCTGACTGTTAGTAAATTATGGTAATTCACGTAATGATAAGTATTGTCAGTTTTACCACCTTTCCAGCAGTTAATATTGTTGCTTTGCATCCATTTCATTAACTGTAAAAATGCTGAAAGTGATGTCGTTGACAAGCTTAAACCAATAATTGCATTAGTAGACATTTTTTTATATAATTTTTTTTTTTTTTTTTTTTTTACTAACGACTGTTAGTCTCTGGATGTTGCTGGCATGTGGCTTGTGTGTGTTTTGCAGTGGTTAACCCTACAAGCACTCTCGCCCACAGCCTGTCACGACAGACTCCATCACCTCACACTCAGTTCACTGGTAAGTTTTGTCAAATGGTGCATGATGCTCAAAAGAGTTATTCTTTTAAAAATAAGAATATTTCGTTTATTTCATACAGGGTTCTGCGAAGCTTCAGGAATACTTAATCATTACTTTAATATGTAATAATTTTAAATAAATAAAATCTTGCATCTAAAAATTTTTGTTTATATGTTTGCATACTTTCAACTACAGTAAAGTATTTTTCAGAGGTTCCTGGTTACAAAGTTTTCCTGAGTATGTAATGGGTCCAATTTTATATTCCTGTTGAGACTGTGGTTGTATTGTATTATAAAATTATGTTACAGATGATGTATTATGACCGCATGACAGTTGAAATGAAGCAATTGTCATGAAAATGTCTTGCAGGTTTTAGGGATGATCATAACTATATAACTTTTAAGAGTAGTCAGGATAGTATATCAGTGCCATTGTATGACATAACTAGGACAAAGTGAGCATACAAAACATACATACATTTGGCACTGAGCATGCTACAGCAAATAAATACACAAAAGTAATAAACACAAATCACACTGCAGTATGGGTTTAGTAAGGAATAAGTTTGTGAAAAGTGGATTGTTAAATAAAAATTTACACCATAATAAAATGTGAATTATGCAATTTTTCTTTTCCCAGAGTTACATTGTTTGTTGATATGTTTCTGTACGTAATCTAAATACAGTAGCAACATTGAAATTAAATGGCACTTGAATGCAGCTTATATTTGGAGCCCAAGAGTTGGACTATTTAACAGAACTCTAAATTTTGTGATTTGCTAGTATGGTTTGGCTTTAAAAGGGGTAGGGTGAGTGTAGTTGCTATATGACAAATTGATTAACAATGGGAAAATTCAGATTAGTGTGGGTATAGCTGTGAGGGTCCAGTAGGTACTGTGGAAAGTGTGAAAGCATTTGGATCATCTTGTACAGTATTAAGTTCTGGAGAATATTCAAAGTCACACTTTCCATATTAAAGTAAAATCTTGTTATAACGTACTATATATATAAAGCCTCAACTTTTATACTTATAAATGAAAGCACTGTATAATGAAATTCTTATTTTAAACCATTGCAACATGGGCTTCATGAAATTATGACATAATTTAATTAGTAATTTCAGTAACTAAAATTAATAAATAATAACAAATAAATGTATACATATTTTTTAATTAAGGCTAAAATGAAATATGGATGTGCACAAATTATGTACCGCAAACATATAGTAATGCCTGGTTTACAAGTACACACGGCTTACTTATTGGTGAAGTTTCCTTTGAAAAAATCACACCACTTAATCCTTAGCAAATAATACTGAAAGGAGTTTATTCAGAAGATGTTTATCTTTTGAAATAAATTATTTCAGAAACAAATCCTCTTTATTTTTCCCACAAGAAGCACTTGAAATTGATCACACACTGTAAAAGCATGCTGCTCTATGTGTAAATAAACATTTTTCGTAAGAAAGGAGTGTAAAGTTTATGCTTATGGAGTATTATTTTAAGACATCTATTCATTGATTTAAATTTATATTTCGTATAAAAATCTGTTTGCTTTTATGTGAGAGATGTTTAAACACTGTCTTCATAGAGTGAAAAACTGCTCTTCGACATGAAATTTTTAGATTTTTTAGGGGTTGCAGTTTAGATTTTTGCGAGGGGTCATTATTTTACAAAGTCATTCTCGTAAGGGTTTTTACTGTATGTTATGAGATGCGGTAACAAAATACAAATACGCTGCATCCCATTTATACATTCACATTTTTATGTACGAAAGAATCCATGGTGATGCTGCATGTCAACACCGTTAATCTAGATCAACACTCGAGGATCTGCGATGTTGTGAGTTGACAAGGAGAATTGATTATTTGCAGTGTGTACGTAAGCAATGTACTCCGACTCTGCAATTGCCACGAGTTTTTACATATTGTATTAGTAAACAAAACCCAATTTAAGTTTGAAATGGGTAAAAAGTCAATACCTTTATGTAAAGTCCATGTATGGACAATTTAATTAATCCTATTTTGGAAGACACAATATAAAATAATTTTCATTATACTGAAAGTCAGCCTAAATTTTGTACGTTAAAGTGAAATGTTTTGACATATATTATATAGGGTATTTGGGCTGGATTTGACAATATTACATCAAAGTGAAAGATATTTTAATGTGAACTGTGTTATATCAGAATTTTACTGATCTAACCTATCAGACCCTCACAACTGTATTACCCATTTGAATTTCCCTTTTTGCTTCTTAGTTTGTATTCCTGGCACTAGATTCGCCAGTAACAATGCTAACCCTGCCATATTGCAGAGTCCCGTAACTCACCACTCACCGTAACTCACCACTCAAGGAAGCTGGCCTGGCCATTAGAAAGTTGTGACCATGCATCCGCATAAAAATATGTCTCTCAGCTGTATGGGTGTGTGTCAACAAGTACAGTAAGCCTCTGTTTACCAGGCTAATTGGGGGAGGTGTGATCCAGTAAACCAGAAAGTCCGGTAAACGGCAGAATACTAAAAAAATGTACAGTCATAAATATTTTAGTGGCTCACTGTGCAGCCAGGAGGTACGATAAGCTGCAAGTATTTCCGGTAATTTACTACAAAGTATTAGCCATCCAAGGGAAAGGAAGGAACAGCGTTGTGTGGTTGACATATTTTCTGAGTCTCGGCTGAGTAGTATTTGCAGCAAGCGCGTCAACTCGCACTGTACTGTTCTATTGTTGTTGTTGTTGTTGTTATTATTAAAATTTCCACTCCTGTGCCTTGCTTTTTTGTTTTTTGTAAGGTCTTTTGGTCATCCTTTAGCAGCAAGAATATGATAATAGGCATATAATGAGTACGTGATACTAATAACAGTACCATCAGCCACGTACCAGGCCGTGTCACACTTCATCAAGCTCATAATGCTCAGACTGTACATGCTGACCTTGACAATTTCCGGTGGTGTTACCTATTGCCTGCTTCCTATTTTTTTCTCGTGCTTCATGCTCACAGCTGCCAGGCAGGTAAAAATGATGCATCGCAACAGGCAGACATTCTGTCTGCATCATTACTCTCCTTAAAATACATTTCAAGCACTCTTGCCACTGTTCAATAAATTATGGCATTTCAAATGCTGTGATGTGGCACATAGCCTTGCCACAGAATAGCCTGCTTCTAGTTTTTATTCTGAGGTAAAAGCCATTCCACACAACAAACATGCATAGCCTTTAACTTAAATGTACAAATGACTATAATAAATTGCAAGTGTGATATTTCCATTAAAAAAAACCTAGACCATAATACATGTGAGCAACACCTACCTGTAACTGCACCGTTGCACAATTCCAAAAATAATTTCTTCCCCCTGCCTTTCAAGTGCATGTGCTTATCTGCCCAGAGTGCAGTAACAATGTATTTCACGTCCTACCAACGACAAGTAGGCACGAAGATGATGATAATTTTTATTATTGTACAGTGGAGCCGCGTTATTGTGAGTATGGCCTATAGCGTCACGTCCGCAATTGAGATAGTTTTTAAATGCACCGTCATTTGCCCTATAATTTTAAAGGTACTTAATTTTGTTTATAACACAAGTGTGTTAATGAAGCCTTTCACTGTAGTGATATGAACATTTGTAAACTTGTATTTTTTAAATGTTTTAACACGTGGCATCGCAAGGGACATCCACCCATTTGCCATGCTCAAGCAAGCCTTTCGTAGTCTGTGTTGCGCGGCATCACTCCCATCAGATGGAAGAGTGTGGGAAGAGGTGCGTGTGGGTATTGAAGTGAGGGATGAAGAGGAGGGGTACGAAGGGGAGAGGTACGATCAGATGTGAAGCTAGTAGAGGACTAGAAAAGGGGGGGGGGGGTACATTGGATATAGATTGGAGGGGCAGAGTGGAACTGTAAGTACTGTTGATTGTAGGAGGGATGGCGAGATGCTATCCGCCTACCACTCCTATGTTGTGGGGGTAGAAATACTCTGCCGCTTGCTGCTTCTCCACGTGCCAGGCGTGCAAAGGGAAAAGCATGATTAAGTCTAAAGAATGTTCCAATCCTTTAATTTGCACAAATATGTACTTGCTGATGATCTCCAGTTAATATTAGTTCTCTTTGCCCAAATTGTCAGTTTCTTAATTAGCAATGTCAACCATGACCTAGCATAAGTATTTTTTTTGTACACTGGAAATAAATATAGTCACAACAGTTGCTAAAAAATGTTACATTGTTTTTGATGGTTCCTGTGAGTGTGTGGGGTTTTTTTTTTTTTTTTTTTTTTTTTTTTTTTTTTTTTTTTTTTTTTTTTTTTTTTTTTTTTTNATTTAAATTGTGAGCGTAGTTTTATATGTTACGGTTTTTGTAAACCTCAGTTCTTTTTCAATTATGGAGTGTGCTAATAAAAGAAAAACATTTGACACTGCAATTAAGTTCAAAATCATATGCTGGGTTTTCAAATGTACTTGACGTAAATAAACACCCTTTTAGTGAAGTTCATTATATAAAAATGCAACAATAATTTTGTGTTGAATATTTCCCGCTTCTGTACGAACACACGCACATTTATCACATTTAGTTCTTTCAATGAAGTTAAAATTTAATGTTATTTCCGTACAAACAAAATTTTTCTTTGCAAAACAATCACATCTCACGAAAAACATTAAACTAGAGGTTCCCACACCACCAATAAAATAAACAGAACCATGACTAGTATATTGTGTTGTCATAACAAAAATAAAACATTCGGAATGGCAACCAGCTATCGTAGCCTACATACTGTTGTGTGAATTATACCGTTGAATTGAGCAGAAATACCAATAGGGCATGTATGCAATTGTGAAGTACAATCTACTATGAGTTGTTATTACAAGTGTATAAGACAGTGAATTCTGCACGATAAAAGTAGTGGAAAAATAAAGTTGATGTAAATTTTGTGTCTAAGTAAATATTGTTAAAATATGCCAGTAATTCACTCTTTTCTATAGTAAAACAAGTTGAAATAATAAGTTTTTCATTTGTTGTAAATGTCTGTTTTTAGTGTTGATATTTTTCATTTCCTTCAAAATATTATTCCTGATTGTCCAAATATTATTACGACCTAACATAGAGCTACATTTGTTTACGTTTGAACAGATATGTGTGTTGTCCGCGGGTTGGAACAGAACAGGACAGTAACATCGGTTCATGGTGCCAGTCCTTCCCATTACGAAAATTTACTGTGTCTAGACATGGGACTGGAGGAAGTGTATTATTGATCTGCTGTTTGCTTTGTGAGCATGAGAGAGAGAGAGAGAAGTGCGGTGTGGCAAACTAAGAGAGGAAAGTCGAGAGACGGGAGGAGAAAGGAAGCAGTCAGAGTGGGTTCAGAGTGGCGTAAGACAGATAGAGAAGGGGTAGCGGGTAGAGGGGTGAGAGATATGAAGAGAAGGCTTAGTGGTTAGAAGGGTGAGAGACAGGAAGAGAGAGAGAATCTGGCAGAGGTGCGAGAGAGAGGAGTAGAATGACAAGGGGTTAGAGGGAAGTAGGGAGGGACGTTCAATGATCTCCAAGTTTTGTGTGTTTGTGAGACAGACAGAGAGACAATGAGTGAAGTAGTGCGCTGATTGGTAAGCAACTAACTCCCTCACGCCTCTTCCACAAACTTGGAGGAGGAAGCAATGTTGCGCTTGTGCTGGTCGTTACATAATGCCACTGTCAGATGTCTCAATTTGTTTTGTTTTAACTTGTCACTGCGTACGCGTAGTTTACGGCATTCGTTAAACACAGGATGCACAAGGGCAACTACAATAACAAAATAAATTATGGGGCACTGTAAATTTTGTTATAACGCGGTTCCACTGTAAATTAAATCCCCATACATACGTCTTCGTGATATCCATGAGCAATACAAGAGTACACTTCAGAAATAAATTCACATTTTAAAAAATGTTACAATATGTGTAGTTAAGTACAATTCTGTTTAAAATGAATGCCAAAAACATGTAAATTTCTTTGCGGGAAATACCTATTAAGAGTTGTTTGCTTTATTTTTTTACTCTATTATTTCATGACAGAACGTCTCATTCGTTGTAAAGTATCAAAGTTATGTAAAGAAGTGTGAAAACACCACAGACAAAATTACTTTAGCATGTTTATTACTTCGTAGCAATCAAAATAAACAAGAAATTACTGATATAACTAATGAGCCTACTTTCTTCAACATGGGTGCAAATAATTTTTAAATAATTCCTTATAAAAACTGAGTTGGTAGGTAGGACTTGCCGTCTCGTTGAAAGTAATATCATTAGAGATGAAACCAGAAACATATGCAACAGTAGTAAGACAATTACAAATGCACATGTGCCTTACCCTGGACTCAAACCCAGAATACCTCGTACCATAAGCTAATGTGCAATCATCTGCATTATGGAGGTCATATTCTAGCATAAACTTTGAATTTAATCAGTGTAATGTTTCGAATGATTGGGTTTAACTAACCTATAAATATTTACAGGACTGTAATTTTGAAAATAAGTGTCTGAGCCACTTAGAACATATAAGTTTAGATGGCTTACCTTAGTACTACTTGTGTGAAGAATTTGGTGAAAATCGGTTGATTGGTCCCTGAGATAATGCATAAAACCTCAACATTTTTGATGTGATGATCTTCATAAATGGAGGACAAAAAGTTATGTATTAGTACATTCGATAACTATACAGCCAGTATACGAAGTAAAGCTAAAATTGATTCCATAGTTTCATAGATGTAGCACCTTAAGCTGAAATGATTTTATAGCCGCTATACTGAAAATAAGTGTCACACTTAAAAATACATACAGTTATATGGCCTACCACAATACAACTCCTCCAAATTTGGTAATAATGTGTTGATTGTTTCCCGAGATATGACATAAAAACTTAATTCTTATTGTGCGGCTAACTTATAAAATGGCAGAGAAATGAGGCTCTGTATAGACAAATTTCATGGTTGTAATTGATACCGCCAGCATACAAAGTTAAGTTGTAATTTGTTCGGTTAATAAACGATACTGAGCTAAAATATTTATGTAGCCACCATTTTGAAAATAAGTTCCTGGCCTACTTAAAACCTAGCAGTTTACACCACCTGCTGCAGTGCAAATTGTTTGTCAAATTTGGTAGGAATCTGTTAATTGTTTACTGAAATATGACATAAAAACTTTATTTATTCGTGTGGTGCTATTTTACAAAATGGTTGACAAAAGTGACTATATGTTGGCATATATGATGCTTGTAATAGATACTTTAAGCATACCAAATTTGAACGTAATTTGTTTAATGGGATATTAGATATACCAAATAAACCTCAAATATCTATATGGCTGCCATTTTGAAAATAAGTACCCAATCAAGTTAATTCACTTGCGTTTACCTGACCTGTCAAGTTATTACTTACATTTAAAATTGGATGAGAATTGCTTTGATACTTTTTGAGATATAATGTAATATAATACCTCTTCAGCTGGTGCTATCTTCCAAAATGGCAGACTAACAGTAATACCTATTTAAAAATTTAGTGCTTACACGATGTTCTGCCAGCATATAAAATTTGGTTTAAAGCGGTTGAATGGTTGGAAAGTAGGCTAAAAAAGTACAAAATGCGTCACTAATGGCATCATCTAGATTTTAAAAATTATATGGAAACGTGGCCATTGGTAGGAATTTGTTTTGTAAAACATACAAAATTTCTGCAGTAAACAGAAACAGACATATTCGGCAGGGTGCATTCTTGAGTTACGCACACATTAGAGAGCAGTTCCTACATGACGAAGAATGCAAATAATTTGCGCTCTTCACAATTTCATCAGTTTTTGTATTCATAAATAAAAATTTTAAACACAAACCCTGATAATTATCTACAAACTACAGAAAAAATGTTACGTGTTTCACAAATTATGGTCACAGCTAAAGTAGACACCTGCAGCATGATTCTAAAAGTAACTTCCACCCTCTGTCTAAAACAGCTGTTCACATTTACGCATATCTTGCTGCTGAACAATGCTTTTTATGCCCTACAAGCAGCAAGTGGATACTGCAATAAAAATAATTGTTGTTTTGGATTTTGTCCGGTAAGTATGAAGTCCGCTGATTAGAGGTCCGGTAAACAGAGGCATCACTGTACTTGTGCACCTCTTTCCTGAGATAATAGAGGTAACTTGGTTGCATCTCTCGCTATTTCTTTTTTTAAGTTTTTTTTCAACAGTAACATTGGTTAGAAATGGTTTCAAGTAGGTCACTAGGCTACAAAAAGAGATATAAAAGGATAGGAATTCAAGTATTCACAGTATAGTACTTGTCAACAGGCAGACACAAAGAAAGACAACACATTTTTCACGTGGTTGCGCTATCGTGATACTTCGCTGGCTGGACCAGTTTCATAGGGCTGCGAGTTTTAGGACACTGCTGGCAGAAGGGAGCTGTTGGTAGTAAACCTAGTAGTCAAGTGGCAAACTAAAGTGCGGCAGGAAAATTGAAAATTTGCCAGTATAGCTGATTAGTATGGTTTGGAGCTGTAATTATCTTATGTTGAGACCCTGAAGCTGCCTGGATTTTGTTATAAATTGATGATCCAATCACCGGCATCTGAGTTCTAAGCTATTGCTTGAAGGTTGTATGGTTCTCGCAACTCTTGTAATGTAGCAAGTCTCAAAATCTTTGGTGTGTAGTGTTGTGTGCGGCAACTGCTTTGTCTTGTAGGTTGTGGATGTGACCAGCTATGGCTTGTTTAGTGTCTGCTCTGTGGCCATTCCTTCTCTGTCTGATTGTGTTAGTGGTGAGGCCGATGTATTCTGCATTACAGTGGTGGCACTGTAGCTGATAAATCAGATTTTCTGTTCCACAGTTATAGTTGCTTTGGATGTCATATATACTGCTAGTGAGAGTGCTATTGAAATAAGTTGAGAGTTGGTGGATGGCACAGGAGCCACATCGTGGTCTATTGCAGGGGTGGGATCCTCTGGGGGCGATAGTCTTGTTGTCATTTGTGGTAGGCTGCAGCTTCAGACAAACCAGTTTGTTGTGGAGGTTAGGTGGCCTTTTGAAGACAAATCTGGGTGGTTTGGAGAGCAGGTCTTGTGTTTGTGGTGAGGAAGCTAGAATCTTGTATCCAGATTGGAGAATGATTCTGATTTTACCTAGGCCTTCATGATAAGGGACCACCAGGGGTATATCAGAGTGGTTGACCTTGGTTTATGGTCTGGTATTTGAGATGGCTTTCTGTATCTATTTGTAGATGAGGGGCATGGGGTAGTCCCTGTCAAGGAATGCTCTGGTTATTTGTTTTGACTGTACATCAAGGACACTGGCCTCTTAGAACGCCTGAAAAATCTGGACATGATCCCTCAAGATTCTTACCTGGTTACTATAGATGTGACTTCACTCTACACCAATATTTTTCATGCATCAGGACTGTCTACAGTAGAATGCTACCTAAACTTAAGACCTCCCAACAACAACCTTCCACAGCATTTCTGGTCGAACTGGCAAGAGTCACGCTAAACAACAACAGTTTCATTTTCCAAGACAGGCATTACTTCCAAGTTTGACACAGCCAAGTTCATGGTTAGACAGGAGCAAAACTTGCCAGCAGCCACCAGCCAGTTCACCCACTCTGCTGGATGTTTTTTTATAGACGTCTACAAGATCTTTGATTAAACTGAGGACAATCTCATCCACTTCCTCAACAACCTTAATTTGCACAGCCTTCTTAAGTTCATCTGGACCTACTCTCAATCACGCGCCGTATTTCTGGATGTGGAACTAGCCCTTCACGATTGCACAATTGAAACAGCTGTTCACATCAAACCCACCAACTACCTTCAATACCTACATTTTGACAGCTATCATCCATTCTATGCCCACAAAACTCTGCCATATAGTCTTGCCGTCAGAGCTAAATGTATTTGCTTCACTCTGACTTAAACAAGCTGTGTAAAATAATATCCAAAGCATTCCTCGACAGAGGCTTCCCCAGATCCCTGGTTTACAAACAGTTTCAGCGTGCCACTTCATCCACAGATCCTCAAACAAAGATCAGTAACTCAGATATTCCTCTGGTTGTCCCTTACCACGAAGGCATGGACAAACTCAGAACCATTCTAGATTGGTCTTCAAATTATCCTCCAACCTTTGAAACAAACTGGTGCACCACAAATTACTACCCAATCCCACAGTAGGTAATATCACCAACTTCAGAGGGTCTCATCCTTGCAATAGCTCATGTTGAAGCTCTTGTGCTGTACACAAACCTTCCACCCCCTTAAACAGCAGACTCACCAATCAGACTTATCCTATCCAGGGCAGCTACAACTGTGCAACAGAAAATCTTATCTACCAGCTACAGTGCATTCACTGCAATGGACACCATCAACCCTTAGCTGGGGTAAATGTAAATTTACTGGAGAAGCGATTTGCATCATACGCATCATCTCACAACCAGAACTTGACTCCTGTTCCACAATCAAAGTGGCGAGGGTCGTACCACCTTATAATAATAATAATAATAATAATAATAATAATAATGGTGTAGAAATGCAATGCCTGAAATTGGCTCATCAATACATCACCAAATCCAGACGGACAATTACCCTGCCTGCTGCGTGCTTTTGCATGTAACCTTTATGACCTGTATGGACGGTATCAGGGAATGCTTTCCGTTATGGTTGTGTGAATGTAACTTTTTTCTCACAAAACGAAAGATTAACTAATTTCATAAAAATTTAGCAAGTTATTTGTTATAACAAATTTTTTGCAAAAAAAATTGAGTATTTGCCACGGGGGTCTTGTTTACATTTAAATATTTGTTTCATAATGTTATTTCAGTTAAAAAATAATGGAAAAAAAAAAGACAAGATGATTTACAGGCAAAAATTTTTGTTCCTGGTGCACTAAATGTACATTCATTAAACACCAGAAAATTCATCGAAATCAAATTTTTTTTATTTTGTTGCACCTTTCTGTAGCCAAATTTCGTACTGAAACGAAAATGAAAGTTGTCATTTTTCATTTTCATTTTGGTATACAGAATATTCGCACAGCCCTATTTTCCATGTTTACAGTAGCATGCATATGTTTTCAGTTGGTATTTGCAGCAGAATAAATTGCTTAATATGTATTGTATGAAAAGTGAAAACTAGAATGAGGTCATGCATCTGCCTTTCATCACTCAGCTGCGACATGCTGAGTAGTTTGCTCTTCCAACTTTGCTTTGTTTGTTCCAGTTACCGTGATGTGTGAATTGGGTATTAATTTGACGTTCTTAATATTGGCACATACAAACAATTTATACTCTAATAAAGTACTCCAATAAGTTTTTGTGTTGTATTTTACTTTGAANCTCCAATAAGTTTTTGTGTTGTATTTTACTTTGAAAAAATAATTTTCGTGTCATTTCTAAAAATAAATCTTTGGGTGTTACAATATTACATGTGGTACATGGGTATGTATATTACAGTATAATACACAAAAATTATTTTACTTTAAAGATTTACACTGCCTGAAATACAGACAGAATATTTATATAGTTTATATTATAATCCATCTTTGGTGTCTAGAAAAATAGCTTCAAGATGATCACAAGTGAAAACAGTGCAATAGCTGATATTGGGGCATTACGTTAGTAAGTGAACTCTTTGTTTTTTTGTATCATACATTCAATTTTATGAAGTTAATACTCCTTTGGTGATGTTAGAAGTGTTTGGAATTTTTGCCAGAAACATTTTAAATATCTCTTAAATGCAGTTGTTTTAATTTGTAATGAAAAGGAGTATGTATTAGTAGAGCAAGAAAAATTTTGTTGCTCTGAAATGTGAAAAGCAATATTTTGAAACCCTGAAAAGTGGTGTTTTCATTTCAGTATTTTCATTAAACAAATTGACACCTGCCAAAGCTGAGGTTTGGACGTAGGTGTTGTAATCTGTTCTGTGGCGTGAGGCGCCAACACTTAATACTAGTCCTCAGTGATCGGGCGTAGGAATGATTCGACACTGTAGTTTAATGGTCCAATTCACTAATAAATGAATACAGGGTAATTCATATTTCACAAATCGAGGTTTTATTGTTGCATGAACATGTGAATTGATACATGAGCCCTTGAGACAACTCCCTCCCTTTTCTACGTATGCTCCGTACAATTCGCGTCGTAAAAGGGGGGGGGGGATCTTCGTCGCACTTGTTGGATTATTATAAACGATCCTTCACACTGCGGGATAATTACTAAAGGTCCTTCACACTCGCTGGATGACTGTACTTATCTGGCTTGCTGTGCGGGTAGTTGTTCTTGCAGATGAGGTCCGGTGAGCTGGAACTGCTCTCGTCCTGTCACGGGCGCCTCGGTGACTCGTCACGACGTCCCTCCTTCTCGGGTCGACGCAGGACTCTGTGTCTGATGGCGGCTGGCTGCCGTTCTCGTCTCCTGCGGAATCACTCCTCCCTCCCGGAATCTCGTCGGCCGACTGCCGGGTTTTCTCGGACGCTTCCCGCCGTACGTCCCGTTTGCCGGCCTCGGAACCGAGGTCAGCGTCTCGATACGTTTGGCGAACTCGTTTTCTCTCTCTGCCGGATGGCCCTGGGACAGGCCCTCTGTGATTGGTCAGTTGCACGCGGCTGGCTTCTTCTTGAGCGGACGCCCTCCGTTAGGGCTCGTCCCTCGCTCCCGTTCTCGATGTGGGGCAGTAACTGACTGTTGCTTGCCCCACCACGTCCCGTCTAAGGATCCACACAGGTGTGTGAAGATCCCCACCTGCCCTACGAGGCACAGGCTGCTCTGGACTATCCCACTAGCTCGACCTGGCACCTCTCGGTGAAGTTCGCCACTCGATCCCACCCTCCTCGGTGCGTTGCAACTGACTGGAAACTCACTGGCTTATGCGGCGACTGGCTGGTTAACTCGTGTCCCGATCTGGCTGACCCCTTAATGTCGTGACTGCCTATCTGCGCATCCCGGAGTGGCGGTACTGAACTCCCGTGTCACTTTCTGCTCGTTACTTCGACTGATTGACTCGTTAACGTTTCTCACTGACTGCTCGCGTCGTACTCCCGTCGTCCGGCTCCGAAAACCGGACGTCTCGCGGTAGGTCGTCCAACCAACTGACGACGTGTCTCACTGCTCCCGACTGACTGACCGCGTTTCCTCGGACTCCTCCGGTTTTGTAGGTCCTCATCGCCATATTGAACTGCCCCCGCCACTGCAGGTAGCCGCGGACCGCCGTGTTCCCCTGGGTAATCACCCGCGGGCGTGTACTCCAGCTCTCCGCGCTTGGGGCCAGCGTCTGCTGTTTTGTTCTGGTTTACCAGTTTCAGCACTCCGTTCTGTCCGTGCGGAAATAATTGAAGGCGCCCCTCAGTTCTGCGTCTATGTAGTTCTCCTGCCTGGCTGCTATTATTTCCGCCCGCTATTCCAAAAGCTCTCAGGGTTTCATATTGTGGCCAACAGCCTGGGACAAAGCACAGCCTGGCGAGGTTATAAATACGTCTCGCCGTTCCTGCCTGCTCGCGGAGCCTGGCGTCTGCCATTCTATTCTAGCTGGAGGTTTGTTGTTTGTTCGGCGTTGTGGGAATACTTCGGGATCTACCCCTGGCCGCTGCCTTCGTGTTCTTCCCGCTGTCACCTGATTCCACACCGTGACGCTATTCTCCCGCATGTCCGCCTTCCCATGCAAATGGTCGTCTTGTAGGGCCGATCTGGCGCCGTTCCCTTCGTCACGGCTGCCAGTCCCTAAATCCTGATTGATGTCGTTCGCCTGCGAGCTTCGTTAGAGCGTGGTACGGACGAATAAAATATAGGGACGCCGCAGGCGTCAAAATGTTTCAACCTTAGAAATATCTTCTAAAAAAAGTTTTCTAACCATTTGTCAAATATTTATATATATTTCTGGCTGCTATAAAATAAAAATTTTTCACACGAATAAAATAATTTATATTACCCTGTACTGTAAATATGAAACATTTGTGAAAGTTTGATACCTCCCTATTGCTATGGCGTACAGTAGGTATGGAGTCTGCTCCCTGCGTAAGGCACCAGCAATTGATGCTAGCCCTCAGTGTTAGGGCGTAGGAATACGTTGACACTATTGTCCCTAGGTCTAATTTACCAAATAAATTCACCTTGTTTTTTAAGTTACCATAAGTCAGTTTTATTTATGCTTAACAGGGTCACTTCTACAGGCACACACGTGACAACTCTCCCCTCCCCTTTTGCTACGTAGGCTACGTAAGGCTTGACGCGGAGGTTTGCGCCATGGGGGAGAAAGGTTCGTCGCTCTTCCAGTATGTTTCTACTTAGCTTGTCTCGNGCTACGTAGGCTACGTAAGGCTTGACGCGGAGGTTTGCGCCATGGGGGAGAAAGGTTCGTCGCTCTTCCAGTATGTTTCTACTTAGCTTGTCTCGATGCGATGGTTCATCTCCCAGCTGGCGACCTGGGACTGCTCCGGCACTTGGTGGGCGTCTCGACGCCTCCTCTCTGCTCCACTCCGTACTGCTCGTTTGACGACGGCCGACTGCCGTTGGCGTCTCGTCCCGGATTCACTCCGCACTCTTCGATTCCCGTCGGCCGACTGCCATTTTCTCGGACTCTTCCTTCTGCACGTCTCGCTTGACGGCCTCCGCTTGAGGTTGACGTCTTGATGCATTCTCGCGAACTCGTTTCTCCCGACTCCGGTCCACACTCCTCGTTCGACGATGTCTGACTGACGTTTTCTTGGACTCTTCCCTCCGCACGTCCCGCTTGGCGGCCTCCGACTGAGGTTGACGTCGTGATGCATTCTCGCGAACTCGTTTCTCTCGGCTCCGGTCCACACTCCTCGTTTGACGAAGGCTGACTGTCTGTTCCTCCCTTTTCCTCGCGGTTTTGTATGCTCGTTCGCCATATTGAACTAGCATCCCCTCTGCACGTGGCCAGGCTGCTCGCTGCGTCCCCCTGGGTCGTAAAACACGTGGCCGCTGCTCCTGTGATCCGCACGTGGCCCGGCGTTGCCCCTTAATTCTGGCATGGAAGATCCGCACGTGGCCCGGCGTTGCCCCTTAATTCTGGCATGGAAGTTTGTTGTTCCGTTCTGCACGTGCGGGAACACTTGGGTGGCCTCTTGGTTCGGCGTACGTGTTCCTTCCGCTGTCCCCGGATATCGTGTGGCTATTATTCCCGCCCGCTCGCCAAAAGCTCTCATCGTTTATTGCAGTAGCCAGCCTGGGACAGATGCAGCCGATGGTGTGAGCTCGGCGTCCCTTGGCAGCTGCGAACGCAGCTGTGCCCGCGCACGTGTGTCTTCCGCTGTCTCTGGATATCGTTTGCACGTGCAGGAACCTTTGGTAGCACGCCTTGCAGCTGCGAGGCGCAGCAGCATCTTCCTGGCGTCATTCTTCCAGCACGTCCGCAAAACCCTTAGTATTTATTGCGGTCGTCCACCTGTGAGTTTCGCCAGAGCGTGTCTTCTGACGAATAAACTGTCTTTCGGGACGCGGGATGCGTCAAGTTTAAAAACATTCAGCCTTCCTAGTGAAAACTGTACAAAACTTGTAATAGTGATTTTGTTTCCCTTAGCATATAACAGAATATTCTCTGTTCAGCGTAATGGGCGAGTTTCTCTCAGAGAATATGCAGGATTTATTAAATTTTTCAAATTTCTAATGCACTTAATGTATCCGGAGCTGCTCTTATATCTGGCTGTAGCTTTCTTACACCAAATTAATGCTATATAAAAATTTTGGGTGGTTAAATTTTCTTCTGTAAAGATGTGGTGTCATCTTATTTTCCAGTCTTGTATTTGAGATCATCTTATCTTAGAATCCTTATTTTCGAGTCACGCACTTGATTGAGGTTGTCTTTATTTCAACTCGAGGTTGTCTTAATGTAGGGTCATCTTATTTTTGAGTAGCCTGTTTTGTGGTGCTCTTATTTTTGAGTAATCTTAATTTTGTGATTATTAAGCAATTATGATGTATGAAAAGTTGCTTAAATAATACCAC
The DNA here is from genome assembly GCA_002778355.1 of Clitarchus hookeri. Classification (NCBI taxonomy): domain Eukaryota; kingdom Metazoa; phylum Arthropoda; class Insecta; order Phasmatodea; family Phasmatidae; genus Clitarchus; species Clitarchus hookeri. Next base: position 749,029 of record NQII01000505.1, read on the forward strand.
TGAACGTAAAATACATTCATAGTGTAAATACACCAAAAAAAATTCCTCAGCTACATATTGCTTCTATACAATTTTTTTCTCGCCTTATGCAAAGAAATATTTTCTGCAGGAAGACTTTTTATGCTTAATGAATTCCACAGATATATGTGGCTTTTACACAAATGTGCATGTTTTTTGCTTTTCTCTCTGAATTTCGTGTGAATTCCAAACATTTCACAATGGAAAATGTTGTTTCCTCGGTATTAATTAAATAAAATTTCACTTTAGATTTTCTTAAAATTTAGTACTATTTTCCGTTCAAATTGATTTAACAGTAATACGTATTCCCCTGTTTAACATATATTATAATACAAATAAATACAATGTTTAGGCAGAATTTTATAATCTTTTTGACAGAAAATAAAGTAGAAGTAACCTACACTTTAGTTTTTAAAACCCACCAATGTATGGAATTGCAAAGGAAATGAAATACATGTAGTGAGAAGGTAAATGTGTGATGATTGTTTGGAGCCCACAATAATTAGGCAGTATGGTTCCCTTACCCCTTCCCCTACATGACTTTGCAGTGCAATACTTAATACAATACATATGATACGCTGTTATAGCGTGAAACAATAAGGAACCCTTGTAGACTTCCACTATCTTGTATCTGTATAATTAATGTAGTGGTTAAATTGTGAGTGTATTGCATATTGGTAATGTGTTTGTTTGCAGCTGTTCCAAGCATTGTTCGTTCGACAGAGCCGTTGTTTGTTAGTGTTCCACCAAGGCCTCAACGACTCTTACACTCCGAGGCATATATTAGGTAAATATTCTAAAGGAAAGTGGTAGTGGTTTTTGGTGGGAAGGCTGGCAGTGTAAGAGATTGTATGTGCTATGTGTACTAAAATTTAATTTTAAAACTGTGGTTCCCACATTTATGTGTGAACTCTCTTTACTCACGAGTAGTTTTGATGCTAACTAGATGTGCATTGGAGACGTACTGTATTTTTTTATAATATTAGGGTGGTTCAGATGCTACATTTTTACAAAATAAAAAGTACATAGTAATAGTTCCAGATAATCTTAGCTGTAGTGAATTTTAGCAAGTTTTTTCATGTCTGTCAAACACATAATGCAAGTATATTATGAACTAAACTAGATGTAAATTATGAGTAAATTTATTTTCCACCATTGATATTTAGTACGACAGTGTAACAGTACTTAAAAATTATTTCCTTTGTGTACATTGGAAAAATTACATTCGTGGACTTCAAAATGAAACAAGGGGAGCTGCAGTAAATTCCTGGAATGACAGACCACAAATTTGTGACAGATTATATAGAATTAGACAGGAAAACTTCTTGCTAAAATTTATAGTAATAATTAGGGCTAACTGTTTTTCGCCAAAATATTTCAGCACTACTTGTACTCCAAAACACTAGTAGAGCTCATATCCTGTTTTTGTGATTAGATGATTTTAACTGCCATGCACTGCAAGTGTCTGCCCGCAAATCACGTACGCTACCCAGTGTCAGAGTTACCTAAATCTGATTGGCCCAGTCAGGTAAGGAACTGTCTCCCGACCAAGACACGTGGCCAATAACCAAGCTAAAACTGCACCTATGCCATAGGACATTGCAGTCTAGCCTTCACGTAAATCTTTTCACGGAAAACGGGTGACCCCAGTAATAATGAAAACAAACAGGAAGGTAAAAAGACAAAACTTTCATTGTATCTAAATAAAATGAACTTTCAATAAGCATTCAAACATTCATTCAACTCAAAATTGATTAATTATCTCATTTGGCAACAAAATTTATCAGAATCTAAATTAAAGTTTAAAATTTTCTCTATTGGCTTAGGTATACCTTATACCTGGAGACTTATTCTAGGTTTTTAATTATATCTATCAAAGCATTTCAACAAGTTTTTCCTATCACACAAAATATTGTATGGCAACAAATAAGAATATTGAATATTCTAAGTGTCCCAGTCTGTACGGAACCGCAGCCAGTCAGGCATGTTTGGTTCTTTGATTACCTTCCGTCTCGTCCCCTTCTACACAACTTCAGTGTGGTAACATAGCACAAAAATGTTCTATTATGGTTTTTATGTTTTGGAAATAAAATGCATTAAAAACCTGACTGATACAATCAATCCCTCGCAGTTTCTGGGAATAGTGTCAGTGATTAGCATGGTCACAACAGTTACCTATTTTAGGAAATTTTGGACCAATTTTGATTTCTCTCCCCCTCCTCCTCCAAACCCATAAATGTCAACATTTGCAATGTTTCGCATGAAGTCCATGTTTTATTGTCTCTTGCACAAAAATGTCAAGTTATTTAATTAAATATTTATTCTAATCAAGCTGACGACTTCAAAAAAAATACCCTAGAAGGGTATTTCGGCCTCCCCTTGTCATCAGTATTGTTTGCAAACATTCAACGATATATACACCAACCCCTAATTCCATTTCCAATGGCTTCTTGCTAGAAAATCAAAGGAATTATTATTAAATTATTAATTAAAATTTAATTCACCAGGCAGACGTCTTTAAAGTAAAATGGTATTCTTAAAGAATGTACTTGACCGCCTTTTGTCGCCAAAAATGTGTACGTCAAGCAGTGTATAATTTTTGCTAAACACAAAGTTAATTTTCAGTCACTTCTTGCAGGAAAATCACAGAACAGACTCAAATTTTATGAGGCCTCGCAGTTCCTGAAAATGGCCTCGCAAAATCGCTGCAGGTAGATTTTGACCACCCACAATACAATACAATAATGTTTAAAAATTCAGTACAATGATAAAATCAGCATTACATTAAATGTGATTCATAAACATTTTTCGCAATGTTGAATATTCATCAAAAAAATCATCACTGTATGGTTTGCTCAATTCTGGTTGTACATATTCATGCTAACTGAAACGCATTAGAAATTGAACATCCCTTCTTATTCTTCTGGCGCATTTACTGCACTCGTAGGTTGGTGACAATGTCTGATAAAACCAATAAGAAGTAAATTATTTTGTTCGGGTACTTTGAGAGTTGACAATATTGGTGCTTGCCTCTTGTCTCTTGAAGTAAAGTGATACTGTAACTGTTTCACTGCTGACCTAATGCCAATCTCTCTCCTTTAAATAAATAAAAAAGTGGTTAACATAAGTTGTTGCATGTTTTAATTCCTGTGCTATCAAGTAGGTATGGGAAACTCTTTGTTTTTAAAGCAAAATTATTTTATGAATTTAATTTCCTCTGTTTTAAAATATGTATTCCATGTTTTACTTAATAGCATGGTCATAAATTTTATGGAAAATTGTTTTTCTTTGTATATATTTCAAGGTTATTATAGTGCATTACAATGATTTATATTTTCTTCTTTCAGTAATAATACAAATGTGATTGCTCTATGTATTGTGAGAAATAAATCATAAGCTCACTTGTAGTTTTGTCTTGCATTTGTTGTACAGATACATAGAAGGCTTGCAAACGGACAACAGGTACATCTCCAACTGGGATAAGCAATTGCGTGCCACACCAGAGAACACACAGCCCCCGGACCCCAGCAAACTGCCAGCTCATTGGCTCTCCAACAGTGTTGGCAACCATGGCAGCATTGTGAATGCCTTGTGGGCTCTGCGGGACTTTATGATGAGGGATGCCTTGGGCATCAACAAAACTATCTGAATTTGCACTGCCATGACAATATGGGACTGAGCTTTGTACAGTATTCAGTTTTTCATTATATTTAGTGTCTGGTATTGGCTTCTTTGTATAGTGTTGGAGAAGTTGGTCTCACATATTTCATAGCCCTCATTTTGTTATGTGCCATGGACAGTGATAGTAGAAGTTTGTCATTCCATCATTGAGTCACAAAAGTTTGTCCGAGTAACAGAAACAGGTTGGTTTGTAGAAGTCATGTCAATGTGTGGTATGTCAACCTGTAATTGTCCCCCCCACCTTCCCATCCATTATTTTTTTTATAAATTGAATTCATTTCTATAGTATTTATTGCACTAAGTATGAATTTAACCACAGACATTTTTGTATATGTTCCAAGTTTTTGAAAATTGTTGATTTTAACTTTTGCCCAGTAAAAATTGTCAAAATCTTATTGGCTTTATTATTTTTTTGAGAAGAAAGTACCTGGCATAGCTTTATTAAAAAGTGGCATGACGTGTCAGCTTTTTTGTTTGAAATGCAGTTTTTCCTTTTTTATGCTGTACAGTTTAGTAGTGAAGTAGAATTGTGCAACCCATGTTCCTCCACATCCATCAAACACTGATCCAAGACTCAAAAAAAAAAATTTCAAGTGGTATTTTAAACAATGTATATAGTAGTGATGCAACGAATATTCGCATTCGCATTCGCGAACATTCGCATGTTTTTGAACATTCGCATTCGCAAAAATGATGCCAATATTTTGCGAATGTATTTGGCAATGAAAAATGAAAATGTCTATTAAATAATAATGCAACTGCTATGATTAAGACATATTTGTTTATTAACATATTTTTTATGTATAAGAGTGTATTTTAATGATATTTGGGAAACAGCCTTGCAGTTATTCACTAGATTACATAACAGAAACACACTTTTGATATTCTTTTATTCTTATTTACCTAAGCAAAATTAAATTAAGGCAGGTAATTTCTTAAAAATTCTAAACTATATTATAAGACAACCATATGATCAAATACCATTGAACTGCTTTAGCACAAAAGAATGGAATAAGATATAACCCAACCTTTTTAATTATACAAATCAACTTTAAATGA